>JAODJX010000007.1:5990087-6001748 GCA_026776945.1 Isichthys henryi
CCCCCCCCCCCCCCCCCCCCCCCCCCCCCCCCCCCCGCCCCCCCCCCCCCCCCCCCCCCCCCCCCCCCCCCCGCCCCTGCCACACACACACCACACATCTCTCGATCCAGCGGTTTCAACGACAGGGTGACAGATGGCCTCTGACCTCAGTCTCCCACATTAACTGCAGGACGTCCGGGATGGGGAACTCAGGGGCCATGACGGGCTGGGGCGTCTCCGTGGAAACACTGGGGATCTTGAAAGGGATGTCCCCCAGACTGCTCATTTCGATCCCGGGTTTAAGAAACGTCTAGTTTAAGACAGTCACACACACAATCGGTGTCCTCTTCCCTTCTGAGTTTTGTAGTAAATACACTTAAGGCAAGGTTCTGTGCCTGCATCTTAAAGTCCCAGTGAACCATACTGTTTCTCCGAGCCATATTTACAGAACCAGTCAAAAGTTTAGACACACCAAGCTACCTACCAAGGAGAGTGACAGTGTCACATCACATGACCTGGCCACCTGACCTAAAGACAGCAGAAATGGTTTTGGAGGAGTTTGACCAAAGAGTGAAGGAGAAGCGGCCAGTGAGTGTCCAGGCTGTATGTGGGACCTTCTTCAGGACAGCTGAGGAGGAAACCTCATGGAACTGGTGAGGAGGAGACAGTAGGGTCAGCGATTGGGGTTACGGGTCTTGCTCAAGGACCCGATGGTGGCATCACTCTGCTGACAATGGGATTTGATCCGCCAACATTCTGAGTCCCAACCCAAATTATTTCTTGTTTAATACTTTTTGTATAAGTGCATAATTCCATGTTATTTTATAGCATCAGTGTCTTCTTGATTCACTGTATTTACCACCTTACTCAATGGAGGATTAGCCAATGCGGGGTTTGGTTAAATGACTGGCCAGCAGCCCTCTGTAAATAAGACTTCCTAAATGGGGACCGTGGGCCTCTTCCCACAACACTGGCTCCAGCAAGAGGCCCACTGACGGCCAGTACGAATCACCCCTCAGTTTTGGGTTAATAGGCATGAAGGGTAATTAGGAACAGCTGAGCTAAGGCCTTCAGAACCAGCAGATGGTTCTGGGTGTCATCCACATAATCGCGGCACCAGCTTAATCACCAGCTGCTTTCTAAGCTCTTAATTGGCTTAATTTGAAACAAAAAGTTAAAAAACTGTAGTTTTATGTGGGTGTTTTTACAGCATCATTATTGGAAGTAAAATGATTTCATCCTTTAATATTCTAGATTACGCATCTAGACAACATCGGCACAACTTTAAAGATCAGGAAAATGCTACCAAGGCAGTGGCAACATATGGCTGGTTTGGAGAAATACTGACACCTAAAGGAAGATTTGAGGGTGAGATACAGTACATGATCCATTCCACGTGCTCTCAGGTAGCTGCTAATCCATTACATTCCCTCTCCAGATAAAAACATTAACTGCAAGGTACCACTGCAACCAGAAACAGCTGCATTTTCCTGACTACTTAACATCAAAATGTCCCTCTCCATCCCACCAAAACCATCCATAAACATCACCCACCTGCAGCTCGCATTCAATCCTAAATGTCATTTCGCCATCAACAAAAATTTAAAGCACCATGACGCCCAACATTTTATAAGCTCAGTAAAACAACTTCATAACCGCGTTTGTAGCTGGACGCCGAACACTGGACATGTGAATACCTGGAAGTAACCGACGGCAACAAGGTCCACCTGGTGGATACCGGATTCGGCTGTGTTTGGAGTGCAGGCAGACTCTCACGCACCCAGGAAGAGGTGAGAAGCTGAAAGATCTGGTGGTGTCCAGAGGGGGTGATGCGTCTTAAGTCACCGATTGACCTCCTTAATCCTGACTGGGCTACTAATCCATCGTCATGACTTACTGACACCACGTGTTCAGCAGTAACACCACATGGTGAGACAGACGACCCTTCTGGGCAAATTCTGGACGCACTGGGAAAACCTCAAAGAAAGCAAGATACCCAGAACCAAATTAGGCGGTCGAGCCAGACCTGAATTTCATACAAAAACACATTTTTTTTTATTTAGTATAATATCAGACGTTTAAATTTGACCTTGTAAAAGAACAACTAAATATGTCCACGGCTTTGCCAACTCAATGACTGTGGCTGGTAAAAATGTCAGACAATTACCGCCAAGTAAAAAGATCTGTCTAATGTGCAGATCTCTCCTGTATGCCTCTGCACCTCGCGCACGGTCCAAAAAAGGTAAATGCATACAGGCACAATTTACAAGTTGTATTCTTAAAAATCTCATGTTAGATCAATGCACGCGAGATTTTTTTTTCTCCCTTTGCTTGCTACAAATAAAACAAAAATAGGTGCCATTTTAATCCATGTAAAAATGTAAACTATCGTGAAATTCAGTTTTGGAAGAATATTATAGTAATAATTGTTACCAAACATTGTGCAATAAAATAAAAAACACACAGATTTTTCAAGCTATTTTCAGCAAATTAAAAAAAAATTGTTTTTATTTATGAAAATAAATACTTCAGCATCTATTCAACAAAAACTTTTTTTTTTTAAAACAACAGGCATGCCTGGGGAAAACATGAATGTCATAAGTAACATGAAGCCCAGATATAAACTGATCAAAAGGTCAAATGATCAACAATCTCTCTTTGTTCCAGAGGGACCAGTAAGCACCACCAGCAGAGGCTGTGTCCCGGAGTGTCAGTCACCCACGGTGTCCTGCTTGTCCAAGGCGGTGGCCCACACCTCATCTGAGGGCAGCTCAGGGAGAACCCAGCTCTGAGGGATGAAGCTTCCATCGGGGATATCCGATGGGACCAGGTACTGATCCCACGCCCTCCTGGTTGGGAATAAGACAGGGAAACCATGACATCAGAACTGGAGATCAAGACATACTGTAAGACCGCAAACCCTGCCAGTGTGTGAAGGCCAGGCCACATTGTGTCGTAGTAGCAGTGGTGAACTCACTGGAAGCTGCAATGCCAAAATGTGAAGCTCACCTAGTCTGTATGAGGGCATGCAGGGAGGTCTCAGCCTGTAAGTAATACTGCCTGTAGGGTTGCAGCGGGTGGTCAGAAGGCATTTCATCTGTGAAGAATAGAACAGCGGTACTTTATCGCCCCCCTGTGGGGAAACTGGGTAGGTTTTCACATACCCTACCTTGCTTTTCATGACGGACGCAAACACACTAACAAATATCTGTATCACAAAGTATGACATCTCGCTTAGACCAAAAAATGTCGGGTTTAAATGGACTCATTCACTCTTAGCCCAGACTACCTTAAAACCAAGTTATCCGGCTAAGCAAGAAACTGTACTTTGTGATACGGGCCTTGGGTGGGAGCATGAAGCATGTCTGAAACAGTTATGGTTAAAGGCCACGTGATTTGAACCCATGACCTTCCGGACTAGGCCACAGATCCCTCACCTACTGAGCTAAACTCCGCCCCAGGAAGAGACTTGACAGCACTTCACATGCTAGCTTTAAAGAACATTGTTATTCCAATAGCAAGATGGCCGCCTAACCGGTCCGATTTAACAGCAGCCCGGGGCGTACCTCCAAAGAGCACGCACTCCACCTCCCGCCTCCTCTGCAGCTGCTTCTCTCTCTCCTTCCGGTGCTTCCTCTCCTGCTCGCGTTTCCGCTCCTCCTCTCGCTCTCCCTCCAGCATGACGCGGAGTGCCTTTTCCTCTGCCGCGTACACCGCCGTGCGCTTGCGGATCAGCCTCCTCAGACGCTCCAGGTGGCCTTCGAACACCTCGTCCGCCTCCTTTTCTGGGTGGACGCCTGCCCCAGAGTGAACAAAAAAAAAGAAAACCTGAGTTACACATGTACCGAGTTTGGTAATTCAGGTCCGGAGAGTCCACACCGGGATTTTGTTTCAACCAACCAGTTGAGAATTAAGAGTCAGTCACAGAGTACTCAACAACAAAATCCCGGTCTGGACTTTCACTCTCCGGACCTGAATTACCCAACTCTGTTCATCTATCACAAGATTCAACTGAAGAAATGGGTGGTAATTAGCAGAGAAGTCAAATCAGGTGTGTTAGATGAGAGGAAACCCAAAAGTGCGCAGGGTTGGGGTTCTCCAGGACTGGAATAGGAAACCCCTGCTATCTTATACCAAATATAAAACAGGTGTTGTTGCAGTTCCCTCGACCAGGAGGCAGAATCATTTGTAGCAACAAGTCCTGTAAGAATGGGGGTGATATTTAAGGCAGAGAGCCCAAGCAGACTGGACTGTTAAAATACCTCACAGCTTATTTCCCCTTCTTAAAATCCTAGGCATTAAACTCCAAAAAAGACTAACATTCCCAAATTATACTTGAGCAGAGGGTTCACCGTAATGCGGCGATTCTCAGCCCATGGGTGGCGACCCAAATTAATTCTGAAAGTGTCAAAAGGTAGAGCTGGAAATGTAAGTGTTTTAAAACCAGCAAGCTCCTATGCTGATCCACGATCAGATTTCCCAGCCCCGATCCTATAATTAACCTATATAAATGGGTCTTGGGTTTGCAAATGCACAAAACTAGTGAACACTCAACCAATCCAAGAAGCCAAACTATAGATCCTTTATTTAAAATTCACTGGTACATCCAATCAGATTTGTGTGATAGGCATTGATTGATGACTGCAGAGTGCACTCCTTGATCATAGCATTTTAAATATATACTTGATATAGGGTTGCGACTGAACTGGCATGGTAAAAACTGGGTTATGAGTTTGTGCCCAACTAACTGACATCTCATATAGGCTGGCTGCTGCTGTGTGCAGTGCATCCCGGGATAGCCGCCAGGATTTCTTTGACCCTGCACTGGATAAGCGATTATTATTATTATAATAATAATACAGTAAGCCTCCACCACCCAGCAGCCGCCCCCGACAGACGCGCTCCCGGCACCTTTCTTAGCGGCCGCTTCCTTCCTGAGCCTGCGCAGTTTCTCCAGCGAGCGCAGCACGTCCGTCATCCTCTTGGCGTCCGCCTGCTTCTTCCGCACTTCCGACAGCACGCTGTCCGCCGCCTGCCGCAGCTCAAGCTCCTGTACAGCAGGGGGAATTAATGTAATACACGACGTCGATTTCACTGTGGCACCAAACATAATGAGAATATATAACTTTAATGGAGACCGAGCTGGGAACGTCACTCATACCCTTTTCTTCTCTTCCACTTGTTGTATACGTTTCATCCGCCACTTTTCTATAGCGGCGTCCTTCTCCGAAGCTCTTGCCTCTTTTTCTTTTATTTCCTCGCAAGACTCACGTTTCTTCCGCCGATTCCTGGCTCTCCTCTTGCGAATCAAATCCACCTTTTTCTTGCAGGCGTCCATACAAGCGCTGTCGCCGAACACCTTCAGCTTGTCCTGCAGGTCGCTGCGCATCGCCGCGGCTTTGGCGTACGACTCCGTCCACACGCCCTCGTTCTCCGTGTTTTGCTTTAACGTCTGGCATAAAAGCGACAAGTCGGACACAAGCCGGGCGGCATCATAAAGCCTTTCCTTCAGCTGACATATCGAGGGGGCACCATCGGGTTCCTTTGAAGCGGCGGACTTTTTTATTTTCCTGTTCAGCAAAAAAGACAAGAGCCACTGTTCATCCAGGCGCCTCTGTGTGCTTTCTGCATCGGCAGGTGAAGGCTGCAGTCCCACCAACAGTCCGCCGTCCTGCCAGCGTCCAGGAGGCGGTTCATGGTCCGCGGAATCACGACCGTATCTTACAGTCCCCGGGGAATAATCAAAACTTTGTTGTTGATCCCCGAACCCCGGGTGATTAAAACGCGATTCACTAACGCTGTGCGAATGGTCGCCGACCCCCATCTGATTATGTTGCCCGTACTCCGGGTCCGCACTGCAAGGTGGATCGGCTGGTCCGGCCGCCTCACTGTACCTATGGTTAGACTCCGGGTTGAAAGGAAACGCCGGTGGCGGACGAGTCGGATCAAAACCCTGAACAGAAAAATCCTGAGGCTCACGGTTAAAGCCTTGATGATACGGCGGTCTGAACCTGTAGTCCGATCTGTTATGCTCCACGTGAGGTGTAAACGGTGACCACTGTGGATGAACATACCTCTGGCTGTTAGCGGTCATCTGATGCGGCGGCGGTGGGTGTTGATAAATACCTTGACTGGGCCAGAATCCGCCTGGGACTGGTACAGAACCGAGCATCTCATTACTGCCAGAAACGTATGATCGACTCCCCGGAAAGCTGCCGCTCGCCATGCCCAGCATGTTAGGATCCGGATACATAGGATGCGATACTCGCTGCGCCTGTCCTTCCGAGTACGTGTGCTTTTCCATAATCGTTTCGAGTTCAGTCCACACACTTATGAAATGCAAAAGAAAAGATTTAAATGAATAAAATGTCAATTAAGCCGTAGTCAAAGAAAGCAAAACATAAGCACCCGGGTCCCAATAGCATTGTCGGCACAACGCTTCTTCACTATCGAGTGTTATTCAGGTTTTTTTTTTGGTCACGGAAGTTGTCCTCCTTTCTTGCGTTATTAAATACGCAGCGACACAGTGAGGAGCGGAGGCCTCATTACACCCAGTCTGTATATTAACACTGCACGTAGAAAAACAACACTCAACCACAAGGTCCCCAGTGACCTTCCATGGATCGTCGTCGAGCCTTTTATTGGCGGAGAAAACTAAACGACGAATTTATAAATATACATATAACATGTATAACTTCAATTGAATGCTTATATCAATGCCATCAATCCAAGATAGATGAAACATTTTTCATTCTTGTTGCACATTTATTTGTTATGGGCATAACATGAAATCGGCATGATTAAAAAACACCATTTAGATTTATAAAGAAACGTCACTCAGGTGTAGCGTTATCTAATGACACATTCCCCAAAATATTTACATGTTTTATTTATATAATTTTACATAAAATGCTAAATTTATTTTACATCTCGTACACAAGCATTTTTTTTTTTACAGATATACATTTTTTATTTATATATTTAAACAATTACACTGACAAATCATTTAAGATTCATACCTGGTTCAGAGTAGCACTCTGGCTAAGTTTCCTGTAAGTGTATGATTAATTGGAAAAAGGATTAAACTTAAAAAATGACAAGGAAATATCCGAGACTAGATTTTCAACGTACAGAGTTCAGCCAACGAGTTGTTGCTCTGTAAAGGCCTTCAGTGGTTCGACATGAACGATACAAATGAAAGTAGCATCTTCCATCCTGAGGCAGATTGTTTCTTAATGGAACTGTGAGAGACAAAGCCCTACATGGAACCCATTGTAGCATTAACACTCCTGTGCTATGACTCTTGCAAAGATGGTTTGTGCCATTTAATGCTATAATGTTACTGCAAGTCAAATCAATAAATAACCAAAACCCAACATAGATAAAAATGAAACAATAGGTTTCAGCTAGGGTGTAAGTAAACACCACCATTGCAAATGAATGTTAAAGTCCTGATGCCGGCTAAGTATTAAACCTGGAAAATGACAGTAAAGCCGTTTATTACCAGTATATTTATCGCAGTGAGTGCTGGGCTGTTAGCAAGGAAATGAAATACTGAATATTTATCTACAGATTTTCATCTACGTGAAAAGGAAAAGGAACTGATGCCAATCAAGGTACAACGTGATAAAACGTCAACACAAACTTTAAAAAAAAACTTAACTGTCTTGTGTTAAAATTTTATCTATTTCTCTTTGGATCCTAAAACATTTCTACCAGGTTAAAGTAAATAAATAAAAAAAAGTCTACTCTATTGGTTAGGGCTATGAAGAATCTATCTGTACAAAGACACACAGATAAACAGTTACCCACTGCTAGCTGTTTAGTAGAAAGTTAATCCTGGTCTATGAACCTTTATTGCCAAGACACACTGAAATTGCTAATGTTATTGAAAGTTAAGGAGGCTGGAGGGCTGATTCCCTTTAACCATTCATCCTAAAACGTCAGTGGTCGGTGTGTTGGATGGTTTTGGAGAGACACTGAGCGGCAGTATCAGTTGTTGGCTATGTCCGCCTGCCTGCGCCAGCCTTCCTCCTCCACCCCACACTCATATTCCTCATCGGCAGTATCCTTAGATGGGGCTCTGGAAAAGGGTGGGAAACTCGAGATCAGCTTTTAACTTCCAACCGCAAGACTGCAGGCTCTCCTCCAACATAATGGATGTCCTGCAGTTGTGAGGGGGACCGATGCCGATGCACGTTCACTTGCCTGATGTACTGAGGGAGTGACTTTCCTAGAACCACGTCTTCGTTGATCTCTATAGCGACGATGTTGGAATGCGGCACGTCGAACATGGGATCCAGCAGTAGCTTTTCCTGACAATTTTATCATGCATGTTAAGGCACGAGTCAAAAAAAGGCCCCTAAAGCATGAAATTCTTAATTCCAGCGACTCACCATGATGGACCTGAGCCCACGGGCACCCGTCTTCTTCTCCAAAGCCAACTGCGCGATGCCGCGCAAGGCGTCCGCAGTTATGTTGAGGTCGCACTGAAATGGAAACCGCAGAGGCGAAGCCATTAACATGAGAGATTCTTCCGGCAAGCTGGATGCATGTGTTTCCAGGTCGGTCAAAGAAATGTTCCTGAGAGCTGCTGGCTCAAATCCCAAAAAGGGGTCTTGCTCTTGGACCCTATAGCCAAGTACCTCATCTGCAGTGAAATATCCAGCGGGAGAACCGAGCAGCTTTTAGCATCAATTACTAAAACATGAGGGCAATTTTGGGGAAAGATGTTGGATGTGGAGGCGCTGACCTTGTCCATGCTGAACAGCGTCTGGTACTGGGGCACCACGGCGTTGTGCGGCTCTGTCAGGATGCGCACCAGCGTGTCCTCGTCCAGGCTGTGCAGAGGCACCACCACGGGCAGCCGGCCCACAAACTCGGGGATCATGCCGAACTCGATGAGGTCACGAGCCTCCACCTGCCGCAGCAGCCGGTCTCGCTCCTCCATCTCGCGAACCGCGTCTGCCTTGCCGCCAACCACGTCAGCTGCCTGCGACTCAGCGCCGCGTCCCTTCCCCGTGTTGGATGGTGCTCCAAATCCCAGGTACTGCATCCCAGAAAGGGAAGAGGACAAACGAGGGTGGAGACAAATCCCTTCTTCACTCAAATGATTTTATCTAAATGTGCTTTAACCCCACATTTCTTCAAATAAATGATCTGTATTCACAGCTTGTAAGTGATGCACATGCGTGGGCCTCACCTTCTCATTATTCCTCCTGCTGATGATCCGGTCGAGTCCGTTAAAGGCGCCAGACGCCACGAACAGGATATTGGTGGTGTCCACCTGAACGGTCTCCCCTCGTAGCTTTCTTGAGTTCTTCTCAGGCACGCTGACGACGGTTCCCTCCAGGAGTTTGAGCAAACCCTGCCGAGGTAGACAGCAGAGAAAAATAAATCCCACAGAGGACCTAACTATGTATCATTCTTAGGGACTGCTGCTCCATTTACAGCCGTTTCCCTATGAATGCCAGATGTCTCTGGCATTTCACTGACGATTTCACAAAGCACAGTTCTAGCTGGAAAGATCGCCCCGTCTCTCAGATACCGACCTGCTGGACCCCTTCACCACCCACATCTCGCAGCTGGTGGATCCCGGGAACACTGCCAATCTTATCGACTTCGTCCAGGAAGACGATCCCTGGAGACAGGAAGTAAGACTCCCTTCAGTTCTGCGGGCCTCTGTGGTCTAGAAAACTATGCCGACGACCTAGTGACCCGGAATAAGTCAGGTAACCCACCTTGTTGTGCTTTTTCGACGGCATAATTCGCATCCTGCAGCAGCTTTGCAATAACCGATTCAATGTCTTCTCCCACATAGCCAGCCTGCGTCAGTGTGGTACAGTCACAGATGGCAAAGGGCACGTCCAGACACTTCGCCAGGGTCTGAGCCAGCAGTGTTTTTCCTGAAGGGACCGCAGGGGGCGATGCAGAGTTACTCTGACAATCTTAGCGGATACGGAAGACCGATATCATACGAAGGCACTTAGTGATTTAGAATCACCTGATCCAGTGGGACCCAGCAGGACAATATTGCTCTTCTCTAGCTTGATGTCAGTGTGGGTGGAGTCCAGGATATCGCTGCCCCTCCTCTCCTGCGGAGCCTGCTGGGATGCCTGCTGCTGCAGAGAGGCCCCCAAGGCGTTGCCATGGGGACTGATCCCCGCGATCTGGAGCAGCTCTGATCCCGGAGGGGGGCAGGAGTTAAGCAGTAGGTTAAAACAATGAAGTGGATTATCCACACTAAGCGACCAACATGCTTCCGCTACGCGTGTAAAGACAGCCAAAGCTGTAAAACTCAAACATAGTAGTGATGACAGAAGAGGAGTCGTTCGGCCAAATTTAGTTTCTTTTCACCCAATTAGAAAATCATCCACATGAAATTACCTAGACGGAAAACACAGGAAGCTTAGCACCAACCCATTTCCAGGAGTTCTGGTCAAGATCGGTGATAGATAGGCGTTAAAAATAAGCTTTGCTGCGTCAACAGGAACAAGTTACATGGAAACCAGCAGGTCAGCCATAGAAATCATTTAACACAATGAACTTTGGTAAGAGCTCTAGCCTCATAGTTCCCTCCAGCTCACACTGTTTGTGTTTTAGTCAAGACTAGTAATACCCAGTCACTAAACCAGACAGACATCAAAAACTAGACGAAGCAACAACATTTAGCCATTTTCTGATTCTTTTTTTTTTTTTTTTTTTTTTACAGGTAAATTTTTATAAAGAGAAAGGCGGGTCTGCAGAAATGATGGTCTCCTTCACACAGGGAGTCACTTTAACCTCACGTCTCTGTGTGTAAATAGGTGCAAGTTCAGTCTATTAATAGTCACAGCAAACATGGAGCTGAAACTGGGCCAGCAGCCGTCTCATCTGTGTCTGACTCAGTCGCCATCTCACCTTCACTTACTATTCGACATTAAATAAAAATCAGAACTGGGCAGCAAATGGGCTGAGGATCGTGTCGGGACAAACGGCACACAGGGAAGGGGCGCTGGGAACCACACTTACTCGTGAATTTGTACTCATCATCTCGTCTTCTAATCTCGAGCTCTGGCGAGAGAAGACAAGAGACTGCATCAGGTCATCTCCGGAGAGAACATCTGCACATTCGTCAGAAAGAGGCAGCCTTCGTTTTGGTTTTATTCAAAACAGCAGCACCCTCCCCGTTTTTGTAATGGGACCTCCCGGACTGTACCAACCTCGTGGCTGCAGGGAGGCTTGCTTCTCAGCTTCCAGCGGCTGCCTGGCGCCTGCTGGGATGTTGTTATAAATGCGTTTGTAGTGGTTGTACACGGCCACTGCCAGGACCTTCTTAGCATAGGACTGACCCACTACATACTTATCCAGATATGCGAAAATCTGCGCGAAAGCAAGAGACAAACACATACCCTTATAAGCCAGGTAGAAATGAGCCAGAAGAAACAAACTCCACTCAATCAGTGACATAAAACAAATCAAAAACATGCAGGCCTGAGAGAAGCTGTATGAATAACAAATACATGTGGGTCAGTAGATGCCAAATCAACCAGGGGCTCCATGGGCATCATTCCTGATTTTAATGAAAACTTGGTATTTTGATCCTATAGAGAACACTAAAAATTCTCCAAGTTTTATTGAAAAATTCTGATGCAGTCCAAAGTTATGGCCCTTTCAAATTTGGGTGCCACGCCCCTTTTTTGC
>JAODJX010000007.1:6001848-6033805 GCA_026776945.1 Isichthys henryi
TTCTCTATAAGGATCAAAATACCAAGTTTTCATCAAAATCAGGAATGATGCCCATGGAGCCCCTGGTTGATTTGGCACAGACTGACCCATGTGACTCTTGGCTATCAACTAGCTGTCTGAGGCCAGTGAGCATCTGCTCTTACAGTGGGAACGGGGGGGAATCGAATCAGCTACAAATCACAATTCTTGAAGGCACAGTTTTTAGATCACCATGAGAGTTTAAAAAAAGCTATTTTAGAATATCAATTAAAACAGAAATTCCTGCAATTATGTTGCCCACATTTGTTACTGCTAATATATTTGTCCAGTTGCACATGGCCCGATTCTGCTAAGGCTTCGACACGCACAAGTCTGGCACGGTGCTGTCATGAATAAGCAAGTACGTGCAGAGACGTCTCCAGCACGGTCTCAATGTAAATCCAGAGGGCGGACAAACTTTGGAGTCTATAAAGTAAACAGACAGCTAGACATGAATGCAGCTTATCTACAAGACATGCAACCGTAAAGTTAAATATTGTGCTAATACCACTGTGGACGACCAAAAACTTGCAGCAACATGTACGAAGCACCAAACCCTCGACACATCTTTAAAATACCCCCCCAAGCAGTAGCGGCAAAGCTAAACTGTTGACTGCTAAAAAGCTGCTATGACTGTAAGTACTGGAGATAGTACTGAACAATTTTCTGTTGATTGTTTCCATTAGTGGAAAGTTCAGGTTCAGGAAGTAGAAATCCAGACCAAGGTTTTGTTTCAACCAACAAGCCGAGTTATACTCAAATGGTTGGTTGAAACAAAACCGTGGTCTGGATTTGTACTCTCCGGACCTGAACTTTCCACCTCAGATCATTTTGTCTAAAGATTCTTTAATGTAAAAAAAAAAGAAGAAAAAACAATACTTTAAATGTTGACCTGAAATGCTCAAGAGGATCAATGTTAAAAGTAACAGACATTTTTAACAAGAACAACTTCAGCAAAAAGTGGAAAGAAAAAAAAAAAAGACGTCACTTTCAAAATTGCAAAACATAACGAATCGGAAAACAAATATCGTTATATCAAATGAGGGAGGTGTCTGCTAATTCCCTCCCCTAGTTGGAGCGGTTACCTTTTTCGGGGGAGGAGGGGGCTTCTGCTGAAAAGCCAACTTTCCCGCCTCGGTGGCCGATTCCGGCTCCCTGTTCAGACTCTTCTTGGTGTCAGTTTCGGAGAGCACCACGAAAAAGTGATGGCAGTTCTCACATTTAACGAAGCGTGTCAACGCTGCCGGTATGGAGGGAAAAAACACAAAACTGGTAAGTGGACGCAGAACTACAACAATTCCTTGTTTTTGTAAACAACATGCATTAAACCAAGGCCGTAATATTCAGATGTGTTAATGTCCCCCCCCCCACAATACATAATTATGGCCTTGTCCCTCCAATGTTGACTCCATGGCGATGGCCGTGCATTAAACAGACTCTATAAGTACAAATACGTATATAACGTGCAGAAGAATATCCAAAGTTACGCCAAGTTTTCTATTATTACACCAATTCCCGGTTATCTCAGTGGAGCTGAGAGGGCAAACCCACCGCAGGACGGCACTTACACACAAAGGTTTCCACATGCGTGCATGGATCTCCGCATTTAGGACACCGGAGCTGGCCGCCTCCTTTCCCGGAGCCTCCGGACCCACCGGACCTTTTACTGCCTCCGTCCCCAACTGATTTCTGTCATGGGAACAAAAACAACAACATGTATTGCATAAGGAAAGGGTTAGCGGAACGCATTATTAATTCTACACAACCAACCAATAATATACTTCTATGCATCATTTCAAAACTTGCACAACCTCAGTAAAATATTCAGATAGACATGGAATCAAAATGTGATTGATGGATACTGCTCAGCGTGGAACCATCTGGAAAAATAACAACTGTAAATGGTATACAACTGCATCAACATTAACAACAAAGATTAACACCCGTCACCGACAGAACTACATCATGGACCTGCAGATTGCATTCTGACTGTCTGAACAGCAGCTATATAACGTGTGTACCTTTCCGCCATCAGCAGAGCCGTCTTTGCTCGATCCCTCCTTGAATGCAAAATAAACCGCAGACTCTGAGAAAGTTCTCAATGGTACTTTGCGAGGCAGGCCAACGTCATGAACTCCTGGTCTACTCAGGGCAAACAGTTGAACCCGAGAGCAAGAGATTCCTTTAAATGCAAGAAAACTCATAACTCAACAATAGATAATAATAATAATAATAATAGCCTTCACCTCCAAGCTAAGCATCGTTCAGCAATAAAAACTAGGCATCATAAACTGAAGCATGTTGATATAAGGACTGTAAGAAAATCTAGTCTAACAGAGAAATCTTTATCAAAGACCACAGTAATTACGAAATCGGTCTGATTAACGCCGATGAGAATTCATATTGCTGTTCAACTTACTACGGAAATGCATTAACATTACACACACTCACATTAAACCACTGACATTACTAAGCATTACTAAACATTCCCCAACAATATTACGGTTTCCTGCGCCGGACTCTCTTACCTTTATGCGCTGAGTTCAGGAGGAACCTCACCGAAGACGCGCACAGACATGGCATGTTTCTGTTCCTATAAATAAAAGCGGGTCATTGTCACCACTTAATATGAACAAGACTGACTGGCAATCTAGTTATCTGGTTAGTTAGGTGATCATCCAGAACTAGATAACTGTGTTAAGCAGCAGCAGACACCGGTGATGGGAAGCTGCTTGTAGGCCGAAGCCTGGGTAAACATTTAAATTCGGATTACGCTGTATAAACATATATCGTAGCTGACATATCGGGGCATAAAAACGTGACAGTGTGTGTTCCTGTAACGCTACACACGGTATGCTGGCTGATTCTATCCTCCGGTTACCGAGTCGTCGAGGTCAGAACCAGTTTCGCAGATAATGTCCATGGTCCACTTACGCGTTTCTCTGTCCACCGTAAACTGGTCAAAAACCCGTTCAAGCTGCGGCTGTCAAGCTTATGCCCCGAGATCGCATGTGTAAACACACTCTCAAAGAAACAATAAAGCAAATATATATATATATATATATATATATATATTTACTCCCTGCTCTGGCGTGACCCTGTAAATCTAGGAGCAACTGTAGCGCAAATGCTTAAATGCGTCGGGAATACCACGTAGGGCACTCCGCGTTCAGGGCTCATTACGTCACTGTCCGCCTGACAGTCTCCGACCAAAGATCTTCCGTCGCCGAGAAGATGGACAACTAAATAACGTCACGTTTCTGGTGATTTAGATTATGCAGTTGTTTTCCTCTAGCAAACTCTGCTAAACGCAGTTTAATTCCTTCAGTGTCTTGCAGAAAGTCATAGTGAGTATCACCGGCATTTAACTATATACCTCCCATGTTCCAACCTCTGCACCACCTGCACTGTACTATACATTTTCTTGTTATTTAGCTGTTTGCTTCTTACTTTCCCTCGGGGGGTTGTCCGGGCTGTTATTTTGTAATCATGCTGGGTAAAAAAAAATTATTTGTCTTGGTTCTGAGAGATCATATTTCACCACACAACACGAAGATCCAATTACTTCTATATCGTACGTCCATATTAAATCAGCGAGAACGTCTTTCTCTGTCTTCCTTGCTAAGCCACGCCCACACGACGCGGAGCACCAATCGCTATGACAGATACGCCCACTTATGTAATGGATCGTCCCACTATCCCTTACCATTGTATTTCATGGATGTATATATGTAATGACAGTTTACCGTGGTTAGGATCTCACATTCATGTGCACAGCGAAACACTTGAGTCGCCACATTACACCGCATATGTGTGGACTGTGGTGGCATTAAAGCCCCTATGACACAAGGACAAACTCACAGTGAAGCAGTGGTGGAATTTGAACCCATAACCATGGAGGTGTAAGCCACTGTGTATCAGTTTGGCTTTTGTACATTTTCCTGGTGCATTTTGCGACAATTATTTCTATATCATACATGTTTAAAGAAACACAGTGTGTATAAATGGATATACTAGGCATGCTGTTGGCGGAAACGTTTCTGCAGTGTAATAAAAATGTAGGCGTTTCGAGGCTTTGTGTAACGTTAAAAATGGAACATTGGAATGAAGTATAATAATAATAGTCTGAATTAAATGGCATTTTATACTGTTACAGGGAAACAAACTTAATGTCTTATACAGATACTTTTGATACTTGAACAAATAATATATACCTGGCCAGGGGACTTCCAGAGCTGCTGAATTTTAATTCATAAAAATACCCTAGGATACCCTCGGATCTTCCTAAAAGATCTTTCCAGAAACAGACTCAGACCCCAGGTGATGGCTCCGATATACGATATGTGCTGAATCATTGTTGCCTTGGACAAACTGAATGGAATCAGGAAATTCCACCGATATTTTATACAACACCCTTCTGGACACAGTTCTCTTAAAGCAATTCAGATTTAAGAAGAATGTCACCACAAATTGTCAGACCAACAAACAGGAGGCAGTAATACAAATCTCTGTGGAAAAATGTCGAAGGACAATGCAGAGAAGGAACAAAAAACTTTGAGACGGCACTTAACTGCCCCGTCCGCTGTGACAGGTCGTACATACACTGATACTCAACCCAGGTCCATATAGCACCCAGCTATCAAGTGTGGATCAGCACTGACCCTGACATATGACACACATACGTTAAAGCTTTAAGAAGCAGGTATATCATTGTTATGACCATTAGTTTAGATAAGCCACACTACAAACAGCCCAGAGTTATCAGTATTAATGAAACTCAGTCTGGGTTTAAATACCGAGGGAGGGAAGACGTTTCATATACTGGCTGGCAGTGAACGCTATAAGGCAGGAATTTGATAGCTTATGTGTGCAAGGCGAAAAAGCCCAATCAGTCATTCATCCAGATAAACAATATCTTGTCTTGTGAATCTTTACACAAATAGAAAATATATTCACAATAAATTGTTATAATATTTTGTTATGACTAACACAAGCCACATTTTAAAATATAACTTTACAATATATTTTTATTTTATTGAACTTATAGCATTTTCTTCTGGGGAGTTGAAACGGCATACCCCTTGCGCCCATATTAAAATCGCCTATGCAGAATTGGTTGGATAGGATTATTTTCATAGATCAAGATCTGTACGTGCATGTTTTCTGCATTCCTTTAACAATAATGACGTCATCCGTACATCGCGGAAGTCGGTTAAGAATACTGCTTTGTAATTGGGGTTCACTATGGGTGACGTTTATGAGAAGGCGGGACTTATACGAATCGCGGAAGTTAATTCAAGATCAATCATGTGACTTAGGTTTGCCAAGTGGAAGAGGGCAAGAAAGATGATCTAGTTTGATGCCAGGCGTGGGTGCTTCTCAGGCTGATATCCTAAGTACACACGATATTACTACGTTTTTTATTTCGAATCCGCGAATGCATTGCAGATGCTGTCTTATGTAATTCACTAGTCATCCGATCCAGTGGGTGCAGTCAAAGAGGTTAGATTTAGTAGCACAATTAAAGAGCTAAGAAGCGTGCTATTATAACGGATTGATCTAATTTTGTGAAAATGCAGAAGCGCAACAATGGGCAGCTATCCTTTAAATGTGTAGGCTGGTAGCTAGTAAGGACGCATGCCAAGTCGATGTCTTTACTTAACTAGATAACTGCAGCTGAGCTTCACCAGGCGTGATTATTTTTTACGATTTAAAAGACCAAAATTCGTTAAGTAGTTTGTTTTATTATGCTTGATGTTTTCTTTGTTCTTTACCTGTGGCATGCTTTAACAGTCCATGTTCTAGGTTTCAGCAAAATTTTATTTGAATTATCCCTTTACTTCATAACTAAGCGTGTCTGTAAAACTAAGAACAAACTCATCATTCAGCATAAACAATGAAATCAGTTTCTTTCTCTGAAATGAAAGCATTTGATTTGGTTTTTATTTCTTAAATTCTTTTTTTTGTACTCAAAAGCTCGCATTTAAACCGCAATAAAGGCGTAATAAAGACGAAAGTAATAATTTAATCTGCAAGGTGAATGAAGGGGGTCAAAGACCAGCAGAATAAAACTAGATGAACTAAAGTTCGTGTAAATGGTAACATTAATGGTTTGTTTGCCCTAGCCATGGAGGAGATTAGAGTGTCCCCTGACTACAATTGGTTCAGAAGCACCGTCCCTCTGAAAAGAGTAAGATGCCTTCACGCGTTTTTTTCCAGCAGACTTCGCACGCTTGTATAAAGTGTAACTAGAATGTCGTGCACTAGGTATTTTGTATCTCTTAATCTGAAGCGTAATCGCAGTGGATTTTAAGCGTTATTTTATGATCTGTATAAATTAGATCCAGTAATGGGTCTGGGTATTTCACACTGTTAAATGACTCACGCTTTTCTGATGGACGTCCGTCCGTGATGCTCACGCTAGATCATAGTGGATGACGATGACAGCAAGGTGTGGTCGCTGTACGACGCGGGTCCGAAAAGCGTCAGATGCCCGATCATCTTTCTGCCGCCAGTCAGCGGGACGGCAGAGGTCTTCTTCCAGCAGATCCTGGCCCTTACTGGCTGGGGCTACAGAGTCATTTCGGTGAGTACTACTTGGGATGGGGGGGACTCCACGTTCCTCACTGGGTTGGATATGGAATAGCAGGTGAATGGGTTGAGAAAAGACTTCAAAAAGTGTAATACCCAGTGTATTACACTGTTTGAAGTCTTTTCTCTGCACATTCATCTGTTATTCCATATAAATGGTATATGTACTTATGCTTTTCTTGGTAAGACTGATGTGATTTAATAGAGGTTGAAATTGTTCTATATATACCGACAAACATTTTCTCAAATGTAATAATATATCAGTGGGTTGATTCACAATTGTTGACTTAAGCGATGGTCAATTTTTTTTCCCCTGTATCCATGGTCATAGTTTTTGAAAAGTCTGGATAATGTAACTCATACTGCTGTTGTCATTCAGCTCCAGTATCCAGTTTACTGGGATATACTGGAATTTTGTGACGGGTTCAGGAAACTGCTGGATTACCTGCAGCTAGATAAGGTTTGCTCTTTTGAACGCATACATTTTATCTTACTATAAACTTTTTTATAGTATTTTTTTATTTGTGTGTGTCATTAGATAATGCTTCTTAACGGGCGTTTTTGCAAAGAATTAATACATTTCTTTGTCACAGGTTCATATATTTGGGGCTTCTTTGGGGGGATTTCTGGCGCAGAAGTTTGCCGAGTGCACATACAAATCTCCCAGGGTACACTCCCTCATTCTGTGCAACTCCTTCAGTGATACCTCCATCTTTAACCAAACATGGACAGCGAACAGGTACAGTGTTAATCTGCCTGGCAGAGCCGTGCTGAGCTGCGGTGCATGTGATCCCCCGCACGCTGAACCCGGACAACCTTATAATAACTTCTTTGTTTTCCTAATGTTTCAGCTTTTGGCTGATGCCTGCCTTCATATTAAAGAAGATCGTTCTGGGGAACTTTGCAAAAGGACCGCTCGATCCGAAAATGGCGAATGCCATTGACTTCATGGTCGATCGGGTTAGAAGTTTCCTGTCTTAGTCGTCTTATGGTTGACTTATTAGTCGTTTATAAAGTGTTTGTTCTAAACCAGACAAAGTCCGTGTCTCACAGAAGACAATCTCTCTCTCTCTCCTTGCCTTTTTGACTCTGATGCCAGTTGGAGAGTCTCAACCAAAGTGAGCTTGCCTCCCGATTGACACTTAACTGCCAGAATTCATACGTGGAGCCTCACAAAATAAAGGACGTAGCTGTGACCATTATGGATGTAAGTAGAGTTCCGGCATCGTTCCCACTCCCCAGCCTTTGCTGGGATCTCAGAGCTTTCTGTCACATTGCGTCTCGCCCGTAACCGTTTGTGGCTGCACCCTGCCATCTCCTCAGGTGTTCGATCAGAGTGCACTTTCACACGAAGCTAAAGAGGAGATGTATAAACTGTATCCCAACGCCAGGAGAGCTCACCTCAAAACCGGCGGCAATTTCCCATATCTTTGCCGAAGTGCCGAGGTCAACCTCTACATACAGGTCAGTATATCGTCCGGGGAAAATCTCACAGACATGAGTGTTTGTTGTATGTTTTAAAATTAAAATGCTTCTTAGGATTAATCAGATTTAACAGCTTGAAGGGTGCCACTTAGGCCGGCCGACAAGCTTACGTGTTTTGTTGAATGATGACGAATTTCATCATTTTAGTCACTTAAAATTTGGGGCATTGTTTTACATTTTGAGTCTTTTCTGTAGACAAAGACCTGTGTGTGTGTGTGTGTGTGTGTGTGTGTGTGTGAGAGAGAGAGTGAGTGATTCCATGGAGTTTCTCCCCAATAAACAAATGACTGCCATGATTTACGGAATGGCCTGCGTTTACTGAGCTGGAAACTCCGTGAAGTTGATATATGATAAAGGAAATGATTTTATTCGAGGGGAACTGAAAATTCATTTTTAGATTTTCTGGGTTCATATTCTGTAGAGTAACCTGTTGTTTAAGCCGGCTTGCTTATCTAATGCCTTTTCAGGGTTCATTTAATGTCAGCTTTGCCTGCTGCTCAGTGAACATTTCCACTGAACGTCACATTTTCCTTCAGTGATTCTCTAGAATATATGCGACACAGGGTTACCGGTCAGTTTAAACGGAGGCACTAAATGGGATTAACTTAATTTTCCATCTTAACTAAATTTGCTCGGAATAATTAAAGCTGTTTTGTTTTGAATCTGTATCTTATACAAACAAAAAGGAGTTTATCGTTCTTCATTGAGCATTCTGAACTGAAATGAACATTCTGTACATTTGGAAGATGACATGTATGGATAAACAAAAAGGCTGTATTCCCTGCACTGTCCCACACACACCTGCAGGAAGACGCATATGCACGCAGTCCCCAGGCAAAGGCCAGATGACAGACATGCTTCATCCTCTGGTGGGCTTGCGGCATGTGGCCCGGCCCTCCTCACAAGTTCGTATGTTTCAGGTCCATCTGCGGCAGTTCCACGGCACCCGACACGCAGCCATCAACCCAGCCATGGTGAGCGCGGCCGAGCTGGAGGTGCGGAGGGCAAGCATGTGCCCAGATCAGGATGGCGATGAGGATCCGTAGGGGACGGGAAGTCGGGCCGCTGTGGCCGTGTCGAATATCACCAGGATCCCACTGACGAGCTGGTCGTTATCCAGCGCTTGGAGGTACATCGACGTGGGACCTCTGCAGGGTGGATCTCAGGCATTTTTTTCCCTGGAGTGTCGGATACAATCTGCCCAGAAACAGTCCCAGAGCCTATTTTTATTTTGCAGAAAAATGCTATTTTATTAACTAGACAGGGTACATGAATTTGTTTACAGAAAATGCCGACTTTTTGTACCTTTTCTGCCTTATGTTTGCAATCAATTTGCACTTTTTCTTTCTTCATTGTGGTGTTTTTGATATGTCGGGTATTTATCGATGAGTTAAGAAAACCGAGTTTTGCTCTTTGAGGAATACAACCAAACAAAATAAAGATTTTGTTAAACATCTATGATTTCTACAGACTTGTGTGATTATTCATTTAGTTGTTATACTGAATCCAGACGACTGCACTGATTTTT
Organism: Isichthys henryi; assembly: GCA_026776945.1. Taxonomy (NCBI): domain Eukaryota; kingdom Metazoa; phylum Chordata; class Actinopteri; order Osteoglossiformes; family Mormyridae; genus Isichthys; species Isichthys henryi. The sequence goes on from JAODJX010000007.1 coordinate 6,011,471, forward strand.
ACAAAAGTTTTTTTTAACTTCATCTGTCCCCAGCAAAAATACACTTGCAGTTCAAAATGTATAAAATGTTTTATTTTGAAATAATACCGTTTAGGTACACTTAAATCAAAAAAAATTGTAATTGCAAGAGTACACATTTAATACAGAATACAGCATTTAAAATCTGTATTTTTAAGTAGAACATTTTTTTTTTAGTGTATAATCCCCTGCCATTGATTTCTTTTTACAAAAGACTGCTTTCACAGATGTACTTCATTCCAACAGTGCAAGTAAAAAAAATAAAACAAACGGAATGCCAAAGTAATGAATAATTTGTCTGTCTGTAGTGTTCGCCCCACAGGCAGTGAAGCCAAACGTCTGCTTTTGCATTTTTGCCTCTGTGCCTGACGCGTTTGTGGGTTGTTGCGTGTTTGGCTGCGATGCCGTAACTGCCCCCCCCCCCAGGACAGGATTTCGGGTTCGCAATTTAAGACGCCAAATAAAATGTGTGTTTGTGGGTTTGACTCCCATGACTAAGATCAGAAGGTAACCGCTTTGAGTTCAGCAGAGTGATTTCTGCACTGGGGCCTTGAACACAGCCTTAATTCACCCCCCCCCTAGTACTCCAAAGAGTGGCTGGTGCTGCTTTCTCCAAAAAAAAAACCATCTCACTTTGGATAACAGTGTTTGCTAAATACAAGGTGTCTGTGCATTTTGGTTAATTAGAGACTAACGTGTTCCTAGTGGTGTGTAACGAGCTCTGTGTCTGAGGTGTTCAAAAGGCACAATTAATAGTAATTGACCAACACAACTGCAACATCCATTGACTATTAGTCAACGCCTCTTGTTAAAGGTGCCCTGTAAATGATTCCTAAAGACAGATCCAACTATGTATGTAATGCACAAGGAATGGATTTAAAACTTCTGGCAGAAGATATCCAGTCAAAAAAAAATGTCAAAAAAAAAAAAGACAACGTCACCAATTGACTGGGGCTAAATGTTCGCCATTTGGGAAGACACAAACGTCTCTGTATGTAAAAGGAAAATAAAATGGTATTTAGCTGCTCTTATTGTGCTCTCAAAGTTTGTGTTTCGGGGACTGGGAATAGCGTGCGTCCAAAGGCAAATACAGCTGGAGCCTTTTCTGTTCAAGACCAAAGTGACATTCCCTCTGTGTCCGAATCACGTCTGTCAGATTCACTCCGTTTCCCTCCATAGTTGTGCAAACAAGTTGGCAAAGGAATGGTGCCGCTTTTAAGGACGTGCCGTATGCGAACTTCAGTGCATCCACTCCAGTTGCTGTTGATGACAACATATCCAAAGCTTCGCCACACTCGTGGAGAAGCCTGTGGGTTTTTGGAAAGTCGCTTTTACATGGTGGTGCATTTCTTCTGAGAAATTGAATCTGCATTTGCTTTTTGTCGGATACTTTCTGTTGAAAAATAAACAGCAACATATTAAAACACATTTCTAGTTGTCGTGACTTTTACACAGCAACTGTTGAGAACATCAACCTTTGACCTTAATATAAAGATATTGGAAGGGTCAGGTGATTGGTTATGTTTCTCACCTGCGAGATCTTTCCTAGAGATGGCCACCAGGGCCTCATACAAGCCTTTGATTGGATTTTCCCCGGCCACAGTCACACCGTGTAGCCAGATGAGCAACAATCGGTGTCCGTGTTCCTTGTAACTTTTTGTACCTTTTTGTATATAAAGAAAAAATTCCACTGTTTGATTTTCCAACTACTACAAGAATGAACATTCAGCAAAATGATTTTCTGCTTTTGCTTGTCTTCTCCAGTAACCTATGTTGCTGGTTTTGTTTATAAAAAAAAAAAAGTATATAAAAGTAAATGGTTTATGAGCTGGCTATATGTTTGTCGAAACAAAATACATACACAGCGACAGGCAAACCATTTATGAAAAGATCTAGGGCCCCTTTATAAATAGATTAATGAGTTCTGATATTACTAATATGTTGGAAATGTCTATGGAAACGTGACTGATAAGTAAGGGACGTTACTTATCCTCTGCAGATAATACGTTACTCTGCTATACCACTTTACTCTCCTTGTTTTATTTTTAAAAGGGTGTGACTGAAAGGTTCCTCTGATATATGCCTTTTTGAGATCTCTATTTTTGTCATCATTTTGGTTATCATATTCTGTTTAATATTAATATTATTCAAGGAAATAAAGATGTGGAAGAAAGAATTATACAAAAGCACACTTCTGATATACTTGAGTTACACCCTGTCTGGAAGCTCGCCACCTTCACGTTATGAGTCTTTCGAGATGTTTCCTTGACCAGGTTTCTTTTGTTAGCGCCATCGCTAGGCCTGGACCCTCACCGGTCCACTGCTGCTCTATGGCCCGGATGTGTGCATCTGTCAGCTTCCACTGCTCCGCCAGCTTCTTCCACTCTCCCTGCTTCAGGTACTCGGTGGCCAGCCTCCACAAGACTGAGCGGATGTGGCTGGTCTCCACTCGGTGGTCCTGCTTGAAGGTCACGTTCTTCTCCGCCCAGGAGTCCGAGTCGCTGTTCAGGTTGTCCTGACACATCAAAATACAAAGGCGTAACATCACAATCTAAGATGCTCAGTAACAACATAAGTACAGAGTTTCGTAAAGAAGAAATACGTCACGCTCAGTGTCACACGTGCCTTTTCCCATTTGTAAAATCTGTCTGCTTTGATGATCATGTCCACCAAACTTATGTGGTTTCCTCTTGCTGCGACATCCAAAGATGTCTTCCCTTGCTGAGCAAGATGAGACAGATCATTGTAATGAATTTGCAGGAAAATATTTTCCATGAATAAACATCTGTGCTCGACACAACTCTGTCCTCTATTTGTCCTTGCAGTTGATCCTCGATATGCACAGTTTACCATAAAAGGTATATAAAGCAGACCTTGGCGCTACCCGACAGTTCCTGAAGTACCTTATCAAGGAGTCTGAGGTCGACTCCTGCGATAAGGATCATCTCTGCAATGTCCTGTCGGCCGAACTCCGCTGCTATATGCAAGGCAGTCTGCTGCCTCTGTAAGACATAAAACTTCAGGTTTAAGAAACAGCACCTTTTCCTCGATCGAAACTAAAACTCTCATTCAAATAACGAACGTGCAATGCATAAAACAGAATCAGTGGGCAAATATCTCGCTAAGCAACCAGTAACTTTAATATATAAACTTGTGCAAAGGTGTGACACAGAATAGCAGTGATGAATAATGAAGATCCTAATGGCAAGATCTTAGGAATGCTGACGATCTGACTTCTCCTACAGATAATTGTCCCCAGGAGTTCAGCGAGCTCTCGCTTTCGTGTCCCGAGAGATGAACTCACAGCATCGCAAGCATCCAAGTCACATTCTGCATCGATCAGGAGCCTCACTATTTCCACATGGTTGTTGAGCACGGCGATGTGAAGAGGCGTGGTCTGTTGCTGTGGAGATATTGATTAGGGCCACCTGAACCTCATCGGTCGTTTTAGCATTAGCGCATGCTATTCTGTTTGTATTTCCGGCACTGTAGATTTCATTAGAGAACCATGTTAATTCTCAAATCAAAACAGACAGTAATCTCCCTTTCCATGTTCACTGGAGTCGTGCGCCATTAAACTCCCTACAGTGACTGTTTGTAAGTCAGTACGTTAATAAGGACATTGACGGATAGGCATCAATAATTACACTGTCCAAGGAGTCTGTGTTGATTCCCGCCTTTATTAATAGTCTTGCTGTCGTTACATGACTGTGTCGACTTGCAAAATGGAGAGCGTTCATACTCCTCTGTGAAACAAAAATAACGAAAATACAAGGCTAATGGATAATGTTAAGTAATATTTATAATTAAAAATGAACAAACAAGACTATTTGAAACCAAACGTTCCAAGGACACTTATGGGTATCTAAATTGTACAAATATTTGTATAAACAGTTTATTAATATGTACAGATTCATATGTAAATATATGGAACTTGCATGTGTGAGTGCATTGACATCACTGCAGGATTCCAGCAGTAGCCGGACGCATTCTGAATGACCTCCGTCGGCAGAGAAATGCACGGCCGTCCATCCGTCCTGAAGTGTGCAAACAGTGTCATTTTCCCCACATAAGATCAGGGGTGTTTTTCAATACCAAGAATGCAAAGATCATACTTGTGGTCTTGGCAAGAGCGGTTTTGCTAACTTGCTTCCCAAGAATGAACTTAGGGTGCAATGAGTCATGGGAGTGGTCTCGTTCGGTGAGGATGCAGCTAATGTATCCTTGATATTTGGGATGGGGCACGAGCAACATCCGGGGATTTTTACCATCCTCCATACTTCTGTTCTTGAGTATTGGAACTGGTCTTTAGCGATGGAAGATGACGTAAAATGGGTGCGCGAGAACACAAGTACGGTCAAGTATGCATATTGAGAAACACACCAGATCTGTTCAATGCACATTTGCATCAGTCGTCTCACAACCATTTGACAGCTGATAAATCCCAAGACTGTGAAGCCCCCAGCAAGACATAAACTGTCTGAGGTGACCAGTCATTGACAGGATACATCACTTAGAGGACCTTACATTCAACGACTGACACAAGGGTAGAGTGTCATTCAGGCACATCTAGAATATGTATATGAAACGTTCTTCACTCTCACTTGTCTCCAGATTTCACTCTTGGTTCCAAGCCTTTCACTCACAACATTTTTCTCGTCCAGACACACTCCAATCTCCACGATCTTCTGCAGAACTTCTATGTTCCCGTTCCTGGCCGCCAGATGCAATGGAGTGTTCATCTCCTGCGAGAAGGTGAGAGTGGAACCAGCCATCTCGGTGAACCTGTCCCTTACTTCCAGTGCCCAGCTCTGACCCATTCTCACGCGGTATCATTTCATTTAGGCCTTTTCTGAATTTTAAATTAAAACAATGGGGGCGAATATATTTGCCAGTAACCAAGGAGGTATACCTTGTCCTTGATATCGTGGGCACATCCAAACCCAATGAGGTATTCCACCACCTCGAGCTGTCCATGCTCTACAGCCAGGTGTAGGGCCGTCTTACCTGACTGAGGGAGAAGACGAGTGGTAAGTACGGTAATTCAGTGACTCACCCGATGGTCACTAACAGCAACTGTTACCCAACTGTAAGAATTTTCCACTTTTTTTAAAAAAATAAAACCCTACTACAAATCCCCATTTACCAATTTTCTATATCTACTTGTTCTATTCAGGGTCATAGGGGGTCTGGAATCTATAGGCCTGAGATAGGGAACAACCCAGGATGGAGCCACCGTAGGGCACACGCACCTCTGGTAACTTCAATTAACCTATATTAGCCGTTTTTAGATTGTGAGGGGGAATCGAAATTCCTGAAGGAAACCCCACAATGGAGCCATGCTGGAGACTCCCAGAGGTATAAGGCAACAGTGCAAACCACTACACTATGCCACCCCATTACGAGAATCTTACATATTATTAAAATTCAATAGCACTGCAAAATGACTGCATTCCACATAATTCAACATAATTCAACACAAACCCATACAAATTCAACAGCTCAAAACGTCCATCCATCTTCCTGCTTCCAACTACAGAGTTGAGATGCAACACTGACACTGACTGTGTTATCCTAACTTACCAAGTGAATTACAAATGACTTTACAGTACTGCTAACAAGCAGTGTATTGTTGGGAACATTTAAGTCTCAGGGTATCCACCCCCCACGCCGAGTCATTCAATGATTTTTCACTATGTGGACAGCCAGTCACAACTGCCATATGAATCAAGAGAGATATACTGCCAGATATTTGATCACATAAACATGACAAAAAAAATCTGTTAGTATACTTTATGGTAGAGTGGTGTGTCTGTTATCAGGCCCATCAATCTTGTCGTACTTCAAAGCAATGAGGACAATGCTGGTTTCAATTATTCATCACTTTGACAGTGAAGGAGAAAAACAAGCAGAAAATGATGAATCACCAGCCCTCCACTCATGTGAGCAGCAACTACGGTAGTGATAAGAATATCATCATATCATCCATGCCACTGCTTATTCTCCTCGGGCCTGTTGGGGTAATATCACACTTCTGCCATGGCCGGCTCCTTCCCTACCTTGTCCACTCTGTCAAGCCTCACATCCTCCAGGTCTTCCATGATGAACTGCATGACACCTATGTGACCCCTCTGTGCGGCACAATGCAGCATGTTTAATCCGTTCTGCCAGACAGAAAACAGCCACGGTCAGGAAATAAGAACCAGCGAGGACGACCGCAGACTAAGGCATACTTCCGTAACGCCATGCCAAGAGCAACATTGGCTGGCAGCATCGTGCGCTGGTTGTCATGGTGACAAATCAACATACCTTGTTTTCACAGTTCAGCTTTGCCCCCGAAGCCACTAAGATCTGCAGGATTTTGTGGTGACCAAACCAGGATGAAAGCAGCACGGCATTCATGCCAAACTGGATAAAACAGACAATAAATATTTAACTAGATTATTAACTGCTGAACATGCAAAATCCCAGTGTTACAGGTTAACATCACATCAACTCAAACCAGTAAATATTGTTAATGCTCTCCAGAGAGTAGCTGTGTGTTAATATTTGTGCATTATACAAGAGAAAGCTTTTTTTCTTAGTATAATCTCATGCACAACAAGATCTCGTGCATTAAAGAGGAAAGACAGAATATGTCAGCCCTGTGCATGACATTAGGTATTAAGCTGTGTTGTTGGAAGCACTGCTCAGTCCTGCCTTTTGAGCTGTGGTTGACTCTCTTTGTGTACTGAAGCCCCATTCTGATGCGTCCTGTCCACACTCTGAGCTCATGAGCCAAAACCCCAAAGAGGGGTGGAAAGTGGCTCAGAGAACTAAGCTTCTGTGCCTGGGATATAAAGATCACAGATTTAAGCCCCACCCCTCCGTAGAGCAGTCACATGTCAGCGGGCCCTTGAGCAAGGCACTTAAGGCACGCCCCGCTCCAGGCGGCCACACATTCGCTGACCCTGCACAGTGACCCCCAAACTAAGGAGAGCAAGAAGGGACCAGCAAAGAAACAAATTTAAATGCATTTGTTCAACTGGCAAATAAACCCTTTTGTCATTCCTACATTCAATGCAAGTTATCTTACCACAGTGGAAATGAGTGAGAAACTGCAGAACACTATGGACACATATTACTATGCAAAAGTCTTAGGCAGTCAAATGAAATTATTAGTTCTTTCTCTGGGTAGTTAGTGTATATTTGCTCAAAATAAAATGCAATTTAAACGTCAAAATAGACAGAAATTAACAATAAGAAAATTATTTCTTCTGTTCTCCAAAAAGTTAGTAACGTCTCATTGGATGGCTAGATGCACACCGACTGCTTCTGTGTCCAAACTTCTCCTCAGCCGTTCCATGTATTTCTTAAAATTCACTACCAGCTCAATTAACTATTTAATTTAAGTAATTAAGTAGCTCGACGAGGTATTAATTAACCAAACGTGGTATGCATGGTGGTCAACATAAAACACACATGGGTGTATTGGATGGCGGCTGCAAATACTGGGGTAACATTAGCAGAGGTTTATAAATGGCAACACACTTCGACTGACATCAAGCCATCAACACAATGGTCATATAAACATCATTTTCTTTAACTGCCTGAGTTTTTAGCACAAAACTGTATTGGATTCTCCAGGAAGAAACCAGAAAGGCAACAGAAAGGCAACCCAAACCCTGCAGATGTTGCAGAAGACGACTCACTACTGTCTTCAGTAACTTCTTCATTAACTACAGAAGTTAAAAGCACGCGATACATAACTTGCATGAAAAATGCTTTTCTTGTTCACCAGAGGGAAAAGACAACTGATTTGTAATGTGATGTCACTCTGCCTTGTTTACTTTAGATTTCCTGTTTAGTTACTCTGGTACTTCACCCGAATTTCTACACCGATATATGGCTGCACAAACACAACAAGGATAAAACTGAGAGGCAGATCCGTCTCGCTAAATAACAATGTTTCCTTGGTAACCAAAGTAAATAAATTAAATAACAAGCAGGCGAGCATGAAGGACATCAGCCAAGGTTCTCTCTTTGCACCAGCTTGGCAGGGACACCTACGACGTCCTCAGAGTCCATTTCAGTGTCTTGGTCCAGCAGCAAGCGCAGGGCCTGTTCATTTCCCATCCCTGCCGCCCAGTGCAGGGCCTTCCTGCCGACCTGCAATGGGATCCAGAACCAGCAGGTGAACAGAACCAACCCGGAATGAGGTCCGAGAATGAAGCATGTCCGTGTCTGGGTGGTGACCGTCAGTAGTAGCCAGAGATCCAGTTACATTTGTTGCGCTATTTGTGTTTAATTAATATGACATAACTGTCATTATGTCATATTTGGAAAAAGATAATTAAGAGATTATCTAAAAGCAGCACAGTGGCCAGACTGTCCTAACACCATACGGAGGAAAAACACTCAAAACGGACATTTAGCGGAAAATGAGAACATCCTGTTTCCAAATGACCCGCAATGCCCTTCCTCCAACTCTAAAGTAAAACATCTTTAAAGGAAAACAAAACATGATTTAACCACCATTTCCTCATATTATTCATCAAATCTCATCCACAAATCCTCAATATGCCCCTATAATTAATTACACACGCGGTGCCAATTTCTCAAAGCACCAAATGGCACCGCGTGTGTAAATGTGTCTCTGTAAATTTCTCTCGCTTTCACACCCTGTCTTATTTCAGCGGTGTCAAAAATGCTTTAAAATAACCACAGTATGCAAATCGATTTACCAAAGTACAGATTCTTTTCTAGTATTTAACGGACTGTCTGCTTACGTTTATTTAGATGGTCTGCAGATGAAGTTCTAAAGCTCTGCTAAAGTTATTCGGGACGCCATATTTTTTGTTTGCATAAAATTCCCAAGCTAAGGAATATATACAGAATGTACATGGAGCGGATGCAGAGCAAGGGCTCCGGGAAACGGGAATCTGAACGGCTCAAGGCTGAAAGCACAGGGCTTCCTGCGACATGCTTGTCAGATTTAAACACGACCATGCATTAACTTTAAAGGAGTAAATGGAACGTAATGGGCTGGAAGCAGCTCCGTCAGATACTCACTTTGTTTTTGGCTTTGACGTCCACGCCTTTCCTAATGAGCTCCTGCATTTTTTCTACGTCGTTTCTTCTGGCAGCATCGTGAAATTCTTTTTCGGAGCGAAGCACTGAAAGGAGAAAACAGATCATTTTAAGAATAAAAAAATTGTTCAAAGGACTGCATTTAATTATTGTTTTCACAGCGCAGTTTCACTTACAAACCTGAGCGGTTTTTATTACTGCTCGCAATAATAACAGGCTGATTTTCCATCTCCCTGATGTCGTTCTTTCAGCAATCAGGTGAATTTTCCTCGTAACTCCGCATACAAAAGGCTTAAAGAACAGTCCGTCTTTCCACGGTACACTGTCATAGTGATATCACTTTACGATCTAAGCTGTTTTACAAAAGAAACGTAAATAAAGCGGCACGACCCTCTGCTGGATCAGTGGTACAGAGGATGCATGGGCCGATAGTAATACAGCAATTAATTATAGTATATACTGCAAATAAACGTAACGCGACACTTCGTGGCGTATTACAGTCTGACACATATTTAGCAGCCATTCATAACTCTGAAATATTTACACCACTACCCTTTTTCATACAGTACCAGGGCTAAACAGATACTCATTAATCGGAAGAAAAAAGAAGTTATTGCATAAGACAAGACAGTGATAAGAATTACTGCTACATTTCAGTTAACGCAGATTTATTCGTTTGACAGGATATCCGGCGTGAAACAACAGACAGTAAAATATCAGGTTTGCTACCGCAAAACTTCCACAGAAAGCGGTTTGAACTCCGGACCTGAACATGGGAACAAGGAATATCAATGGCAAACGAGACAAAGTATATCAGTATTAACTAAGATAAATACTATTGTTTCTTTCTAAATTTCTAACTGCGAAACATAATTCACAGTAATCCCATTATCACCGTTTTTTTCATGCACTTTGTTGTCGTCTTCCAGTTTCTAAACCCAAGACACGCTGAAGTAGTTTTATAATTTGCCACCCAAACGTACAAAAAAACGCATGTTTCGCTTGTAAATTAGTGACATAATTGGCATACTGTATTTAGATTACGCGAATGATTTATGTTATGTTGACATCGAAGAAATGCTTGAAATACGTAATTATACTGTTTCAACCGTGAGCTGAAATAAGCAACATTAGAGTTAATAAGGCTTCGGCCATCTGGGTGTATCATCGCAGCCCACTGTTATGATGCGGTCAGCAGGTCAGATGAAAATGTCCGTAAGATCCAGAGGCAAATGATACACTATGAAACATCCGTATCGTTTTTATTGCGATCGAGACATTAATCAATGCAGCCACTTACAGATATCATCCTCTGACACCAAATCGTCGTCCATTCTACTGCTGGGGGGCGGGGGGAGACGGGATTCAGATTATGGGCATTTCTCTTTCGGAGCCCAGTTGAGGAATGTGACACAGAGGAATATTCTAACTAAAATATTGAAGAGAGCCGCTAAGTTGGTTGCACATCCGGGTGTCGGGTGCAGACCTGCCCCTCTGCCAGCGGTAATCTGATGTCCGCTGCACGTCCATGGCTGCGTCTCACTACTGATCTTAATTCAGCCCCGTGATGCTGGATCCCCTGACAAGACAATCTCTAAAACCGACTTTGCACAAAGGCAATTATAATTTTTTAGAGTATTTCTAAAACGTTTTATCGAGGCTGACCAAGAAGCTTGTGCAGATTTCTCTGGGATCGGGGACTATTAACATCGATTTAGTACACCGATTAAATTTATTATTTAACCCTGCACAGCGCCGTTTTAAAACAGGACATTGATTATCGTTAGGCAATGGGATTTTTTCATTTCAATGAAAAAGAACTGATGTTAAAGAACATTCTTTAAGGTATATAAAAATTCTGTGAAACTTGCACATTGATTGTCCTAGACTTTAGTAACGTTAACTGAATCCTGTGCTAAGCCTGAACTTATAGTATTATTCTTAAAACAGTTTATTAAAACAGGAATTTTCTGCTGCGGCATCTGATTCAGGTGGATTAAAACAATATAGTGTCACGTAACATCCACAAGGGGGCAATATTTCCCGTGCCATCATTCTCTACGCCGTTTCCCAAACTTGTAGAATTTAACGATCTATATTAATCGTTTCATATGTGCCGTTTTTTAAATTTTATTTGCTTGTTCGTTTGCTTGCAATTCGCCATTCGTCGGTATTTGTTCTTTTGTTTTCTTACTGAGATGAACAAACACCTCAAAGACGACGTGGTCCAGCATCGTTATTTGTTGAATCATTGAGGATGGATGAGCAGCCATATATTTTCCAAAGTCCCCTGTAGCTGTAGTTAGTGCAAGAGTAACAGAAGTTGACACTCTGCCTGGAGTTTCCAAACCTTCTCCCTGACATCACACAGAGACAATGAGGGTTCTGCACAGACCTAGCTGTTAGTCCTACAGATGACACAGCTGGCTGCCAACTTAGCCCCCCACCCCACCACCCAATGTCTGAAATAAAGTGAAACTGAGTAGTGAACTTTGCTGGAAAGGGAATTAAGAGGGATACCTGTGGCGAAGAATGACGACGGCACCACATTCGGGTTTCGACCGGTTCTGCCTGTTACCGACCGCTATAAATCTTGATCTATACCCTGATTGCTCGCCTTTCTCTGCGGCTGCACTCTGTAGATGGAGCCACGAGTACAGGGTGACTAGCACAGTGGAAAAGCTGCCACGTTTGTTTGTGAGCTACCGCAATTTCGGGAGGGTTACCCGCTAAACTCACATACCGACCAATAATTGGAGTTTGTGCACACAGACAGACATACACGCGCATGCACACAAACACTGCACATTTCAAGCCCAATCAAAGGTTTAATTCACTACAGAAATAGTATGCAAACAACATCAGAGAGGCAGACTTTGTTCCACGGTCAGCGCGAAGAGGAGCCCAGACCGGACCTCCATTCTGGATGGACGTATAGCTAGACGTGTATATCTGGACTCTCGTAAGGTGTTTCTTTTGATGTGGCAACCAGAAACTAGTGTAAGTATATCTATATATGTGTCAGAATTTATATATATATATATATACAGTGTGTTTAATCTTAATTCACATATTCAACAACATACATTAAAAACATCAAAAAATAAACATCAACTTAGGAGTTGCACAAAGTCTAAATTGCATTAATAGCCTATATTATGAGCAAAGGAGTATAGTAAGGTCACTACAGTAACAATAAGCAGATACTTATGTAGTACGATGGTTACGTTACAACATTCTGTTTATAGACTGAATATTCGAAAACCACATCCAATTAAAATAATGATTTGAAGTGTAACATCTATTTTTCTGCTACATTGAGTACGTGCGTTATTTATTTATAGAGGAATCTAACTTGATTTTTAGGCTGTAAATTATCTGAAGTGGCTGTCTTCATAAGAGCAGCCAGCTCGACAAAAACATTAAACTCAAAATGAAAAAAAAAAAAAAAAAGATCTGCCGTTGTTTCTGCTACATTTTCCTTCGATTCCTGTACCTTCTCTTTCGATCACGGGCGTACGTCCCTCTATCTATGCCACCATGCATGCACAGCCGGTTTCTTATCTCTCTGCGGCGCTGAGTGTGGCGAGCCCACAGCCATTCCGTAGACAGCAGAAGTTATTGTGAAGCAGCTTTGTTTTATGATGCTAAGTTTTCTGTCCATGTAACCTGAAATTGAAAAAACAGTGAAGAAGATCTGCGTAGAATGAAGTGAAAACTGGCGCAAGAATCTCCATGCATGATACACACACTATTTGGGAGGAAAAAAAAACCTTGCAAAACTACTATATACATTTTGAGGTGGATCTTAGTCATCTATACGTCTATATGTGTATGTGACCCTGCATTAAAGAGATTCAGTCATAAATAAGTAGCAACGCCATAGTAACAGACAGAGCAGGGTAACACTCACAAGCCGTGAAGCATTTCACAGCACTTTCCCCAGAGCGTTGCCGGGGCGACCAAACAGAAATACACCGAACCGTGTTCTCGTGTGGACCAGCACAACGCAGGCCTACATGCACGCACATGGAAAAAGTAATGCAACTGTCATTATGTCTTAAAAGTTCCTATTTGTTTTATTTATTATGTGCCGCTGCAGAAAAAAATAACGATTTCACAAACTTCCAGAGATGACGTAATAATACAATAACTAAAAGTTTTGCTTTTAAAATAAATTGGTTGAAATAGTTATGACTGCTAGGTCCAGGAAATGGATAAAACTGCCATCGCTGGAAGCTCTGTAAGATGATGACGATGAAGTAGATGATGATGATGATGACAGTAATGGTGTTGCTTTGTGCGAGAGTTACGCACCAGCTGGTCTTCATTTAGTTCCTCAGAAACAGCTTAATGGCCACATGATGAGTGGGCTGGACACTGTCAGCCGGTTCCTCACAGTGGTGCTGTCTTCTGTTTTACGCAGTTTCTGAAACGTAAGAAGGAACCCAAACGACAAGCCGAAAAACACATCGAAATGCCATCAACTTCCGCCTTACCGAAAAGTGTAACTGAGTGTCCCTGTTAGCCACTGAAATCTCTCGGCAAAAAGAAAAAAATCACTCAGTTACACTCAGTTGTGTGAATTTATCTTTTCAATGCTGGAATACAACTATCTCCCATTTCTGGACTTTCATCTCTTGTACTCTTAATATCAAAGGCATCAGAATATACAATCAACATGAAAAGTCATATAAATCAAGTCAGCACAATGTAGCTGTGTTAAGTGTGTTTATTATATATGCCTCCCATTTTATATTTTTTTCTGTCAATTATTATAATTATTATTTGATTGCCAGTAAGACATTAGAAACTAATATTTGTGTTACTCCAGTCACAGACATAAAATGCATAGATATATTAAATAAAATGATATTAGGAAACATGTTTTATTATATAATTTATACATTTTGAACAATGATCTTGTTTTAAAAAAGTTTAATAAAACAACATTTGTGGTAAAGCACTAAATAAAGAAAAATAAGCATAAAATCAGATTAATTAATACTGGCACTGCCACATACTGCACTTATTTTTTCAATAACTGCAAAGCTGTACGGTAACGAAACAAATTACTGGTACTTTATTTCTAGATTTCTGTCACTGAACGCACATAACAATTTGTCAAGAACTGCAGAAATAAATCTGAAAGGATATGAATGAACCCCATATATTATCTGCTCTGGTGTAGATAGGATACAATAATATTCCAGGTGTCACACAAATGACGAGACGAAAAACGGAGCAGATCCCAAACCACAAAACAGACCGCGTTTTTACACCGATAGACCAGCCACATTTTTACGCAGCCAGCCGTAGTGGAAAAACTCAGTGTCACAGCTAAAAAAATCCTTCAGCTTGAACATCGCAAAGTTTTCTCTGTACCATGTATGTACAGAGCCCCCTCCCCACAAACTTGACTCGCTTCCAGCAACGATCACACATCAGGTTGTACTGCGCCGTTTATGTAATTATTTCCAGTCCCTACAAAGTAAAGGGGAACTTTGAGGTGTGGCAGGAATGGCGATATTCAAACCCTTTTGGAACATCTCCCAGAAAAACTGACATGATTTTGAAGTGAACTAAAATTTCTCTACCCTTTCATTTAAAAATACTTAAAATCCTTCAAGTATCAACACAGGTAGTTTTCATTAAACTCTTAGAACTGTCTGATGTTATGGCAAGAAAATAAGTCTGATGGAATTGGTAGTATATGTATTTTTTAAATTGACATGGTCTAACAGTACTGCATATCTTACCAAAAGTAATCAGCATACCAATGGAAATATTAAACTTAGAACTATCGTTTAAAAATGGGATTTACATTAGAAATCAGATGATACGTAAAATCACTACATTACAGTGTTAGCACATTATATTCCGAAGAATCCTGCGGTTTTATCATTATTAAAGTGTATCCGTTTGCTTCCACTTCTTTAACCCCTCACATGACCATCTTTGTTACCAACTTGTTCTCTTGTTATTCTTCTCCAGAGATTTGAATTCTTCAAAACTCTCTGCCTCTCTCAGGAACTGGTCTGCCCTCTGCATCTTCTCCAAAGCCTTGGCGAGCAGCTCGGCTTGGGGGGAATCCGTGGAGGTCTCCCCCGTCAGCTGGCCGTCCTCCCTGGGGGACACGGTGCTCAGAAGCTTCTTGGTGTTTTCGACCTCCTGGGACACTTTGCTCCTCAGATCACCGATGATGTTCCTCAGGGACGTTATGGAGAACTTCTCGACGTTCTCCTCCTCGTCCTCTACCTTGGACAGGAGGTCTCCCATTGAGGCACTTTTTATCGCTCCCTTCTCCAGTTTTTCTGAAAGATGCAATAAATGCTCCTTGATTGTTCCCTGTGGACTTGGGACGGATGCCGAGTTCAGTCCTGGGGAGTCACCCTTTGCAGACCATTCAACCCCAGCTTGTACAGCCTTCCAATCTGTGTGCATAACGGGCTTCTTAGGAGTAATCAGAGTGGACTTCAGCGTCTCCGCCATTTCCTCAGAGCTACTGCTTGTTTCTGCACTTGCATCCTGCTCCTCACTGTAAGACATCTTTTCTTCTTCCACAAAACGACTGGGCTTCTTGTTTTTGGATGGAGGCATCGGAGGCTTCAGGTCTTTGTGCGGCAGATGTGGAGTCAAATCGATCTGGTTTTTGGTGTCTCCCCCACTGTCCAGTGCGACTTGCTGGAGAGGCTCTTCCTCTGGTATTAACTCCAGTGCATCATCCACCTTGAGAAGTTTGTGTTGAGGACTCTCCTGTTCATCAGGGTTGTGCTTTGAGGTCTCAGTAGACTTACATGGCGGCTTGGGAGGCTTCATAGAGTATTCTAGAGTGTTCCCATCAGTCGCAGTGTGATGGGTGTCTGATGTACTATCCATAATCCCATTCGATTTAACATTAGCACCCTGCAAGAGGTTAACAAGAACACATTTTAAGCTTTCAAACATTTCAGTTCATTCAAAAGTAGTATCCCATATACCAGTGTTAGGCTTGTGAATATACAAAAGGCACTTCACACCCAAAGGAACACACGTACAGGGGCAAACCTAAGGAGTGGCCAGGGGTGGCCATGGTAACTGCGGTCACATGGTAACTATGGTTATGGGAGAACATTTCAAACTGGATTTAAGGAAGCACTTCTTTACCCAGCGCGTAGTTAGAGTATGGAATGGTCTTCCTGACAACGTAGTGCAAGCTGAATCCTTGGGTTCCTTTAAATCAGAGTTAGATAAGATTTTAACAACTCTGAGTTATTAGTTTAGTTCTCCCCAAGCGAGCATGATGGGCCGAATGGCCTCCTCTCATTTGTATAGTTCTTATGTTCTTATGGTCACATGGTAACTATGGTCACATGGTAAATATGCTCACATGGTTAATATGTGACGTCCCAGTTTCCACCCCTTACCAAAAATAAATAATTAAATAAAAAATGAAATAAGGAGCATTTAATTCTGCAGCCCAGAGTTGCCTAAGCTGTTGATTAGTCGATTGCAGCGTATCTCCAACTTGATCACAAGGCAATTAATCGATAATTTTCCATTTAATCATTGGCAGTCTGCCAGCAGGGTTGCCAGCCTTAAATTTCTGATTTTACTGGCAAGACTGTCTGGTTTTCCCGACATGCCATAGCTTTAACTGACACCCTATTTTGCCTTTTGTTTTTAGATTTTACGGACAGTTTATCTTACGGATGTACGGACATGGTGAATTTGATACGGACTGCCTGTGAATTTATGAACCTTCCAGTCAATCGTGATCAGAAAAATATACTGAGAGGGCCCCGGGACAGTCTCCAATCCCGCCCCCAACTGCATTGGCTATATATGGTGCGATGTGGCTACTCTCGTCAATATAAATAGCCTCTGATGGCCACCTCAACTGAACTCAGCCGCCATTGCATACATACTTCCCGCAGATGAATCCTTGTTGGTGGTCTTCGGTTCTGGTGTCCTTTAGGTCGTGTGAGGGTCACATGTTCCAAGGACCTTCCCTCGACCTTCACCTGCACGCAAAATGAAAGACATCTTGAGTTGTGATTGTAGGAAACCAATCATGTCATACATTATGGTCTCAGGTTAGCTTTATTTTCATTGGTTTCATATAATAGCGAGTTTGGAAGGCTGCGCAGAGATCACCTCGAGTGTTCGCCAAAGTTAAAAAACGCACCTCATCGAAGATGTTATTTTTCATGCCGTTGATAGCATCACTGAGGGCCTTGATCCAAGCCTCTTTCTCTTCAGGAGTTTGAGCTTGAAGCTTGACATCGTGGACCTGGAGAACCATAAAGCCTCAGTGACCACACCGATACTTCCCGACTCCCTGACTGAAGGCTTCTACCCTATCAGACTAAATATCGGTTTCCCCCCTCGCTCCCAACTGTCGTTGTAAAGGCAGCCGACAGCACGGCTCCGTAGGGCCAGTAAGAGAGCGAGGTCGTTCATTTTAAGCACGACGGCAGGTTTACTACGCTGCTTTTCCAAGGCAACCGTTGAATCAAAGCACATATTTGTGGCACCATTTGCTGAAATGAGACTCTGGGTCAAAAAAAAATGAATGATGCTAATAGCATTTAGCTTTGCCTGAGTGGAGCAGAGTGAGCAGGCTCACATCAGAAAGATGGACCCCAAAGGCTCGTCAGGACTTAAAGAAGCCCACTGTTTTTTTCTGTTCTATTTTCCACACAGCTTGTACCCCGAGGTGCCAGAACATTACATTGCCACACATAGGTGTCCAAAGAGACGTCCGCAGGGAGGCCAAGCCCGTGGAACCTATCTGCTTCTGCCCTAAGGCCGACAAAATCTATTGATTCAAATTTTCTATACTGGTACTCCTCAGTATTTTGGGTTTGCTAAACAGTTCTGTACAGTGGCAAAATTACTATAAATTTACTATAGATCAAAATCATTAATAGACAAGCCAAACTTTTTCGCAATTCTTGCTTTTTGACGTGTTTTGCTTCTCAGTCTTCACAGAGCATCAAGGATTTAGCAGAGATGAAACAAAGCATTCGAAAGAGCAGCCTGCCGTAAAATACTGACCTGTTTACCAGATTAACTTAGAAATGTCTACATGTATGGATGCTGTGATCTCTCGGTATAAAACACAACAGATCTTCTTGAGCTGTGTATGTGTGCTACTCAGCACTGGTAAGACATAAATATTACATGTTATAAACATTTACATGCCGGTGTTTGTTCCCCTTACATTTCGCCTGAGCTCCATAGTGGATCTTTTACTGAAACTTGACAAAGACACACTTGTAAAACAAACAAAGCATATTCTCTGTACTAACACCCGGTGTGTCTACCCTGTCTGCGACGATGCCTTATTAATGCGTTTTCTGAATTAATCACTCGAATTACCAATCGATGCGTACCGCAGTAGTTAAGCATTCGGGAGTCTATCCTAGTTCTATAAATAGAGACCTGCTTCTATGCAGAAATTTTCACTCTGAGTACTAAAAAAGGATATGATACAAATGACCTCAGCTTTAAAAAAAAAAACCATATGTGTGTATGTCTCAAAGGAGAGCAAGATGGGATATGGAAAAGAAGCATTCCAATGTACCTGTACCTGTACTTGTACATGTACTTGTACTTGTACTTGTGCAAATCGCAAATAAACCATCATTTCATTTCACGTATTCTTCTTTGCAGTGTCAGCGGTCGCCACCTGATTTCAGAAGGTCCAAACATTGCATAGCACCCGTTAATGTCTTGAGCGGAGTCACATCATCCTTTGAATTAAGCTTTGCTAGACAGCCGAGATCTGAGTGAGCTGCCCATCATCTAGAGGTGGTAAGGAGATGCGGAAAGTGTGTTACACACATTTCAGGGTTCAGAGTCAGGTCCTGAATGCAGCCCCCCATTGGCTGGGCCTGGCAAAGGAGAGCCTGTCTCACTGACTCATCGCCTGACAGCAGCTCAGTTTCTGGGGGGGGGGGGTTAATGCAGGCTGGCAAGCAGTGTCTGATCTCAACTCCTACGACCTTTCAGCCCATCAAAACATAATATATAAAACATTACGTTCCACACATTGAGATTTTATTATAATCATCATTTTTCCTCTCCTGTTGAGGGTCACGACGCCATGAAGTTTTAGCTACACTTAAACGAGGTGAATTTAAAAATAATCGTAAAGAAATATCAGGCGTGACACTGGAGCAAAATCCATGAGCCTCCAAAACGTTGTGTGACCGTGCGAAATGCCCGCAAGTTGCACCGCAGGCAAGTCATACTCAGCATCTGCTGTTTACCCATGGTGTCGTCATTCTTTAGCCTCACACAGCTACCTCTAAGACTTTGGGGGGAAATTTTACATTACTGTCATTAGCACTGTATATCTGGCTATTTGGGTATCACTGTTGCCTGACACCCCCAAATTAGGAAGCCTGAACTCTCCCTAACCTTTTCATGTCAGCATGACCTTCATGCGATGGGTGGGTCCCCTGCTGCATTTAGGCAAACTGGTGTCTCGAAACTACCCATAGGGTGTGTGCTGGCAGCCCACATAGAATGCACTGCAGCCCTGTGCTGGCAGCCCACCCACAGTGCATTGCAGTGCTGTGCTGGCAGCCCACCTACAGTGCATTGCAGCTCCGTATCCTGTGCTGGCAGCCCACCTACAGTGCATTGCAGCTCCGTATCCTGTGCTGGCAGCCTACTTAGTACGTACTGCAGCCTTGTGCTGGCAGCCCACCCTGAATGCACTGCACCCCTGTGCTGGCAGCCCACCTACAGTGCATTGCAGCTCTGTGTCCTGTATTCGCAGCCTACCCAAAATACACTGCAGCCCTGTGCTGGCAGTGCACCCTGAATGTACTGCAGATTTGTGCTAGCAGCCCACCCAGAATGCACTGCAGCTCTGTGCTGGCAGTCCACCCAGAATGCACTGCAGCCCAGTGCTGGCAGCCCACCCTGAATGCACTGCACCCCTGTGCTGGCAGCCCACCTACAGTGCATTGCAGCCCTGTGCTGTCTAATATTGACTCCAGGTCCCCCTTGTAACCATGACCAGGATAAACAGTTGGAAGTTGGCTGGATTAACACTGTATATTTCATTATCTGCTTTAATTGATGAACACAAAAAGGCCTTTCTCCACTTATTATCAAGCAAAAAGTCTTTTTTTCCATAAACCAGGCAAGGAAAAAGAAAATGCAAATTTTAAGCTCCTTTGGGGTGGACAGTTCCTAAAGTAAGCATCTAGGAATCTTCCTGTAAGTGTAAGCCTCCCGTAAGCATTTGCCTTCCGTAAGCAAATGCCCGGCGAATGGACCAGCGCCCTGCCTCTGATCCCTCTGCTGACAACATTGCAGTAGCTCGCAGAATCGCAGCATCTCCCAGTAGTTACTGTTATTTCTGTCAGTCTCCATATGTGAAAACCAGAAAAATATCAGTTGGGACCCGGATAACCCCAATGCTGAATTCCTAGGGATGGTTCGGGGGCTGGTGCAGGTGTTACCACTCTGCGTTTGAAGCAGGGAGAGCGTGCCAAGTGGGGGGGGGGGGAAGACCCAACAGAGCTCACCTTATTTCCTGATCTGGGGGATCGCATTAACACCAGCCGGTTCTTCTTCTTAAAGGTGCTCTTCAACTCATGGCATTTCTCGTAGTTCTCCAGCGGAAGCCTCTCAACACACTTCTGTAAGTCCTGCACCGAAGGAGAGACAGCCATGTTTACATTTAACACCTATTGACCCTTTTACTCTACAGATCTGTTTGCTGTACTTGGCTGCAGCATTTATTTTTATGAGAGCCAGGGTGCAGATTGGGGGTATGAACTATAGAGACATTGTGGGAGTACTGAACTGTCCCTACCAACATTGTGGGAGTACTGAACTGTGCTTACCAACATTGTGGGAGTACTGAACTGTGCTTACCAACATTGTGGGAGTACTGAACTGTGCTTACCAACATTGTGGGAGTACTGAACTGTCCCTACCAACATTGTGGGAGTACTGAACCGTGCTTACCAACATTGTGGGAGTACTGAACTGTCCCTACCAACATTGTGGGAGTACTGAACTGTGCTTACCAACATTGTGGGAGTACTGAATTGTCCCTACCAATACTTTTAACAATCTACAAACTTTTTCACGTTAAGATTCTTAGAGTAGAAGTAAGGGCAAAATGTTTCCTTCTGCTGACGTTTCTTGAAGCTTGAAACCAAGGGTGTGTCCCAAATGTTTCATTTCATTCCTTGTCTACTCTCACTAGCTCCATGCCATCCTGTTTGCAGTTAACAGAGGAGATGAGGGGTGGAGACTGAAAATTTTGAGACCTACCCTAAGGTGCAAGGTTTGTGATTCCCAGTAGCAACTGCGAGTGTGCAACCACTTGAGACGAGAGTGCTAGTGATGTAGTCTAGACCACGTAAACTTTTAGCTGCCTTTGAGCTGTGAAGCAGGCCGCTTCACACCCAATCACAGAACTGCGTTAACTCTTTTTTAGAGGCCAATGCTAAATGTTTATCGCTATAGTTTTTCCGCCTATACGCGCTGTGATTGGTAAAGTGAAATTTGAGAAGGAAACTTTTAGCCGGCATTTTAGCCCCAAAGAACAAACCAACGCTGTGGCACGTCATTGCACTTACATATAGGTGGTGTTTCAATGACACGATGAGGGCATTCTATCAAAATATCAAAAATATCAAGTAATTTTCTTCCTAATAAATAGAATGCTGCGTTTTGTTTATTTCGAGTGTTATTCTATCCCTGATGAATATTGAAGCGTTTTGATGAGTGGCCCTAATTGGTCTTGAAATAAAACACAGAGTCCTCTATGTCCGCGACCACGACAAGGACCAAGACAAGACCAAGACCTCCGTGTCGAGTACTACAGCACTACAGAGCGCAGGGAGTCATTACCAATATTGTTTGATTTTGCTGATTTTCAGTTCATTATGTTCAGTAAAAGTGCCACGGTTTCGCCAGTTAATCTTTCGCAACCGTACAGCGCTACGCACATGGCGATAAGCAGGCTTCGTTCACTTTTACAGCCAGCAATCACTTCTCTGGCAACTTATGTAGCTAATGCCGTGACTTTATTATATAAACACCCTAAAGGCTTTTTCTTTATTCTTTTACCAAGTACTTTATTATTGCATCTTTTGTCTGTAATTATTCTCTTTGATAAAATGTACTTTAATTCTTGCACTTTGACTTTCATATTTGTGTGTGTGTGTGTGTGTGAGCGGGTATACCTATCCTTATGGGGACACAATGTCCCCATAACGTGATAAATATCCG
>JAODJX010000007.1:6033905-6045509 GCA_026776945.1 Isichthys henryi
GGAAAACTCTATTTTATAAAAATCAGTGACTGCTACGAAAAAACTAAAAATGCAAAAACTCTTGTATTTTGCTTGGTGACTTATGGTCATGGTTAGGGCAGGGTGGGGGTTAAGGTTGTCATAGTTAGCGTTAGCATTTTTCCCATAGACGTGAATGAGCAGGCCCCATAAGGATAGGTATACCCTACGTGTATGTGTGTGTGTGTGTGTGTGTGTGGGCCTGCTCGTGCACATGCCTGTGTGTGTTTGGAAGGGGATTGGGGGGCTGATTTGTTCCCTCTCAATGTTCAAATTCAACCTCTGCATTTGATGACAGCTGCATGAATTTTTGAACCTTTTTTTGTGTTTTTTTTTTTTTTATTTTATTCTTAACATGGGTTACGCTGGTTTTCATCCATGGGGCTATATAGTAATAGGTATAACTAAACTATGCTATTCAAAATGTTATAGGTGGGAAACAGTGGGTGAGATCAGCTTTCATTCCCCTCTGTAATATTTTTTTCCCCTGTAAATGGGTTATATATCCTTCCTTTCACTGTGTAACTGGCCCGTTTCACAAACTTCAAAAACTCTCAATGTGCAATATAATGTGTCTCAAAGCTAACACTGGCTCTGATATGGGATATATCTCACAGGGGAACTCAAAGACCGAAGTTTCCGGAAGCAGTGCTTCAAGAGTAAAAGCTACCCTCTAGTGTACAGAGCTGCTGGGGCATCTGAAGACCCCATCGATTCAGAAGATCAGTGGCACTGTGTTACTGTGTGACTCTTACACGCTCTTGGGACACATACCCACCTGCATTTTGCAGTGAATAACTTACATTATTTTTCACTGATCAGGCCAAATTTCTTTAGAACCACTGTCGAAACATTTTTTTAATTAACTTTAATTCCATTAATCCATTAATTTATTCGTTTTCAATATCCATTTAACAGGATTGTCAGGATTGCTTTATTACAAGACCTATAATTAACATTCATGGCACAGACCTGCAGCAGCAAGGCCCACAGACACCAGACGGGGTTTACCTCATTCTCGTAGATCCCTATCTCTGCCTGCTCCAATTGGACGTAGCGGTCTTTGTAGACCCCAAGGAACTTTCCAGAACATTTTTTCAGCCAGCCCGCCTTTCCTGGACTGCCTGAGTTCCACTCCACACCCTGCAATACATGACAAGATGAGGGTTAACCTAGATGAGTATGTTTAACGTAGACGACTATGTTTAATGTTCTGAATATATGTTTGTTTGACAACTGTCCCAATCACCTCGTTGTTTTCAGTGGGGTCTTACAGACCAGTCTGGGTAACACTTGTGGGGTGTGACCATGAATTAGCGCCGAATGGGTAATATTTCAGTGAACCACCTGGCACCTATTAGTATACCAATTAGCTAACTATGGAAGTACGATCATTTTGTTTTTATAAACAATCCATTGTACTTCTGAAATCGCTCACGGATGACGGCATCATGCTGAAATGTTTGTGTCTATTAAAATACAAACCCTCAGAGTTTGGACTTAATCTCCGTTATTAATACGACAGAGGTAAATATCTTGTGTCTGATTAGGAAAAACCAAAAACTGTCAAATAATGGGAGTTGTTTACATCCAGAATGCCTGCTCCCGTGCGTCCACCGCTGCTGAACGACAGGCCTCAGGTTCGACGGCTCGAAAACACAAAGCCTGTTGTCCAGTTTCCCCCGCTCCACCTCTGCCTATTGTCTGCCTGCTATCTTCATCTCTCAGCTTTGGGAGGCAGATATTCATGTAATCCGCAGTCTGCGCAAACGCACCATTTGAGTTGTTACAAGACACATGAGCTACATTTGCCAGAGCGAAAAAGCAGAGGTGGAGAATTCAGGTCCAGAGAGTACAAATCCAGACCAGGATTTGGTGTCAACCAACCAGCTGAGCATAAAGAGTCACAGTCACAGGGTACTCAACTGGTTGGTTGAAACAAAATCCTGGTCTGGATTTGTACTCTCTGGACCTGAAATCTCCAACTCTGCTAAAAAGGAATGTGATGTGTGGCTCGTGGGGTGAGGACCGAGCGTCTGGGATCGGAAGGTCGATGGTTCACATCCTTGGGCTGGCAGAGTGTCACTGTTGGACCTTTGAGCAAGGCCCTTAGCCCCCAATACTCCAGGGACACTGGAAACTGACCCGGTTCCGAACAGTACTGACTGACCACCATCTTTTACAACCAGTGTTGGTGCCACAGGAAGGGAAGGGGGACGACCTAGGCTACCCAGAAATAATCACTCTCAGGCGCTAAAAAAGATTAGCCTATTCGCCTGGTCCGGCGCACCACTTCCATGATCAAAAAGCTTTTACTCTTGCCTTCTGGATCCCCCCCTCCCCCACCACGAAAATCTTGGGCCCAGCTGACAGATTTGTCCTGGCACCAACACTGCTGACAACCAAGCACAGGGTGACAGTGACTTTGGTTCTGTAAAATGCTCACTGGCGTTACCCAAACCCACGCAGTGTGACCTCCGCTTGACACGCATCCAGAGCACAGACCCTGGCCTTCCCACAATAAGCATCTTCACATGGACGAGCCGAAGCAACTGAGAATGACCACTGATCCACCCAGTCCAGTCAGTGCTGCTCCAGATGACTGACCGTCACATAATTACATCATACCATAAACCCCCCATACCCCCAAGGCATCGTCATCGCCCATGTGACTACATGACATAAATATAGTGTTCATGGTCTGTAGCCTCTGCATATATCATTTTACACCTATTGGTAGAAGTTTATAACCAGAAATTATGGTGACAATTTGTTAAAAGGACAAAAAAAACATGATGGGGAAGTTGGTGCTGAACTTGGTACTGATCCATAAAGAGAAACGTAACGGGTCCCTTAGTGTGAAAACAAAAGTTAGATTTCATTGTCACTGGCTGGTTTTGGTTCCTCTTTTATCAATACAACTTATTTCCATTCCACTCTTGTCCACACAGTAAGTTTTATTAGCCATAACGCGTACCAGAGCTGCCAACTCTCGCGCATCTGGCGTGACACTCACGCTTTCTGACTCTCGCGCTCACGCGAGAAATCTTACGGCAGATCTATATTATTCCTTTACGGACATAAAATTAGCTACATCAAAAGCGCTGGGGAAGTTTGCAAACCACGTAGACTATTTACAAGGTAATAAATTTGTTGCATACATGTAAATGCGTGCGCAGAACCTGGTTGTACAGACACTTTTCTGCAAGAGCCAAATCTAGATTAGTTTAAGGATACGGCAGAAGTACAAATAAATGTAAAATTAAATCCAACTACGCACCTTTTCAGGATCACCCCCACTGTTTCCCATAGTATGATGAGGAACACACATTTCTGAATCGCGGGGAATCACTATCATGACTATAGCAGCTTATGTGTCTGACTCCCACACTCATCTGACATCCGATTAACTGAAATCGTTTGAAAGTGGGGTCAAATAGACCCCCCCAAACCTTCACCAGCCACGGGTTAGTGTACAAAGCTTGCCATACACAGCCTCCCCTTTGTTTTCTCCATACTGTCACCATAGCCACTGATGGACCAGCTACAGGCGCCCCATTCAGCCCCAGACGGGGCAGGGACAGCAGGGCAGCACCAACGGGAGAAAAACAACTTGAGAGGCGTGTGTAACACCCCGCAGCCCCAGCAGCCTGAGACCTTCACAAACACACTTTTTCATCAGCGCAACTAATAACTTAATAGATATAAAGCACAAATCCTGCCTCTCGCTGTCAAACTGTCCAAACTGTACCGACTGCATACAGACGCAAACCATTAATTTACTTCGTCGTACTCCTCCTTAGAGAACTCCGCAGGGCATATTTAACATGCAGTAACCAACAAACTTTAAAGATTAGAAATATTAGACAATTCATACAGGCTGGGAAACGCGTCATTTATTTTAAATTATAATCCACATTGACGCAACTATCCTTGCAATAGGAAGTGGACGAAAACATAAATTTGCCAGATTAGATTAATTTGAATTTACCCGTATCAATGTAATAGGACCGAGAGCATCCGTATCTTTCATATAATTCAACGGACAAGCAGACAATCTTTCCAAAGCAAAGCAGGCAGTGATATGCTTACATCGCCCATTAAAGAATATAGATATACTCACATCTTCCATCATAAAAACTAAGATCCGTTATGTCTTTCGGAAAAGACGCTAAGGCGACTTTATCTTTCCCAACGCGATGGTATTTTTCTTCTTTTCGCGTTTATATTTGTGGAATCCACCATATTGCAATGATGAAAAAAGAGGAACAACAAAAGTTTAAACGCCGAACTGCTACTTCTGTCTCCCTTTTCCTCTTTTTGCTCATGGCTACGAAACATTTTTTTTTTAAGTTTGGTTTCCGGTAAGTCCTGGAGAATCCGAGCCCTGGAAACCGAAGCGCTCCGACGGAGGCGAATTGGGGCGAAAAATGTGCCGCTTACAGCGATAGGAATCTACCGACAGCGACCAAGCGATCCAGTGGATCGATAGATATGCCAGTCGCACTGGATCGCCAGCCGATGTTAAAGCTCTCCTGGAACTGGCAGGAAAATGTATATAGGATAAAGCAACAGATTTTCAAGTCGAATTGAACATATGTACTCCTGTACTGTAATGTTGCAAATAATGGATAGGTCTATACAAAAACATTCAATTGGTTTAATTCATATGAAAAGGGGAGTCTGCAATTAATTTGTTTGGAAATTACAAATTCCATCACATTGACACTTTGTTTTAATCACCCTGAAGTACCAGTAGCAGTACTGTTTGTGTGAGCTGAGAACTATCAAGAAAGCGATAATTTAGCAAATATAAAAAGGGCAATATTCAACAGATGTAATTTTTTGACTGCTGCCGTAACAACCGACCTTAAACCCTTTGGAAGTGTTACCAGGTGCTGTGGTCTTTAGTATGATTATACTGGCAGTGTTACCACGGAAACGTGTGATGTAACCGTCCATCCAAACCAGGCCTGGATTTGACTTGTCAAAAGTTCGCTTGCGCCTGCTGACTGACCTCTGGGCAAGATTTAATAAGCTAAACTGTTTCTATGTATCCCGAGACAGAGCTGGCGGGCAGATTTATGATGGGGGGAAGCTAATTACTGGCCTGATCCATCCTCCAAAGACTTATGCAGTATGATTGCAGGAGCCTGAAGCGTATCTCAATATCTCAGGCAGCATAGGGCACAAGACAGGGCTGCAGTACGTAGCAGGGGCCTGGTCTATCACATGGATGTTGTAATTAATAGCTTTCAGTTGGGGAGGTTCACCGCAAACTTGTACTAGATAGACAGTCATAACAATAACACATTATTGATCCTCATGGGGAACTTCTCACCTAACCCCATTGTGCTCTCCAGGACACACAGACACACACAGGCATCACGCGCACACACACGGACGGAGGGACAGAGAGGCTGACAGACAGACAAACAACCAGATAGATAGATAGATAAGAAGATAGAAAAGAGTTAACACATTTACCGCACAGCTTGTGGGAATACTTCCCTGTGTGCGGTCAATCAGAGCAGAAGGACAGCCGAAACTGAGAAAAGGTCACATGGGAACGGCCATTAAAAAAATACCATATATGACCACAAACAAAATGTAAACGCACTAAGTACATGTACGGACACTGGGGGCGCCAGAGAGTGCTGTGCTTGAGGGCAACCGCTGACCCCAGGGCAGGGTGACAAGAATCGCTGCATTCAAACTGCTGTGAAAAAGGGTCAGATGTGTAGATCGATTTTAAGGAAGTAAATATAAATATGAATGGATGCAGTAGTTCGTTAGTACAGAAGTTTAATTGTGAAAGTGTATTTGAGAGCCCCACAGATGCACAACAACTGTGATTGTTGGCTTAGGTTTTGTGGTTAAGGCTCGTGAATGCTTCATTAATATCTTATGTAGGACCTGACCTGTTATATAGTTTTATAACCGGATCATTATTTGCTTGTTGCCTTTACTAAATATATTTCTTATTTCTATTTTCAGTAAAAGGACATGAATTTAATCAATAGTGGAGAGCCCATGCCCAGGCAGATAGTGGTGAAACAAAAAACTGAGTTAGATTGTGCAATTTGAAGTTTTTTAGACGTTAGAAGCATAGAGCATTGGTGCATCGGTCTTATGAATCCTTTCCCTGTAGACCAGCTGCTCAAGTCCTTCATTAACGCCGCGTCCCCTATCCAACACTCATGACGTGAAAAATCCCCCTACGTGATGTCTGAGTTTCCGAGAGGCCGTACCGAAGCACCACCGATAGATGCTCGCTTCCCCTCACGGGTTGCCTATTTCCCACTAACTGCGGACTCTTTCTTTACCTTTATTCCTTTTATTTAAAAATATCACAGGGTTTGGCAAACCCAGGAACCACAATAGCAGGAAAGAGATGATGCAGGTAGAACATAAACAAAAACATAACACGAATTTAAAAAGATGTGTTTTTAATGATGACTTTAAAAAGACATCTGGTTATTTGTGTTTATGTTTTTCAACTAGCTTAGTTACAGGTTGAGTCTATCACACCTTTCACAACTCACAGTCAACTCATGGCTGGACGCTTATCAGGTGGGCGGTGACCGCATGGAATGATGGGAAAGGGGCAGGATCAGGCTTACCCAATACCTCACGCCATGTGATACACTGTTATATTTACATTAAATCCTGCCTGCTGTGCTTGGAGATGACAATCACTGGGATCACTTCATCAGCAACATCTCCAGAGGCACCTTCACATATCTGCCAGTGTCCTTGGAGGGGCCTAGATAACATTTGGCTGAACTTTTTTTTTGCCACCTTTGAGAGACCAATTGTCACATGTGTCTGTCATTATCAGACTGTCATGTTAGGAAGAACATTGAATGGATGCATAACGACAGGCAGAGATAAATATGACAATCATATTTTGCATGACAATCCTGATTCTGGCGAGGTTGAGGCTGACGAGTTGACGGGTTTGAAACTGGACAGAAATTCTGCTGACCGGACTTTATGAACTCCAGACATATGGGCCAGGGTGGGGCTAGAAACCCTGGATCCCCCTGCTAAAAGCCCACCATGGGCCGCCCCCCCAGAGACTGCAGACATACACCTGGCCCCTTGTTCACATCAACCCCCTCTACCCCCAATTCATTCATAATTTCAACCGCATTTACGATCCCCATGCAACAACGCTTATTGTTACTGCTGTCATGAATAAAAGAAGACATTCAACACAGTGCATTAGCATCAATATTTCAATATAAAACAAGTAAATTGGATTCGACGTTACCAATGAGGAGATTAAAAAGACCTTGTTTATTAACTGTGATTAAAGTGGTTCACGTTACCAATCACTCTGTTTACATTAAGTTGTTTCTACCTTAAACAGGCATATTATTGACTTTACCTCATTTAAAGCAAAATGAACTGTAGGCTCATTCATAAACAGGGACTGGCTTTTCCTTGTGCTTCATTTCTGAATTTAATCGTGCTTCAGAGGTGGACGATTGATCTTGACGGGAAAAATTTTATGAACTCACTTGCCTATCTTGTGCAAAATAAATAAATAAATTGAAAACAGAGGCCAGACTGAACGGCCTATATGTCGGAACTGCCCCCCCAGCCACAATTCTAATTTTGCTCAGGGACCCAAAGAGGGGTGGGTGGGCCCTACTCAGTGGCGATGCCTGTATTTGGAAACTGCAGATCTTTGGGACGGCAGAGTGACTTCACAATTGGGCCCCTGAGCAAGGCCCCTAATCCCAATTGACCTTGCTTTCCCAAAAATGCCTGTCACTTGGATAACTTTGCTTAAATAGCAAATCTTAAGAGAAACACAGCAGAAAATGTTTTCAGAAAAGTTGATTCAATACTGAGAAAGTTTGTGGACTGGCACAGTTAACCTTGAGGTGTAGCTTCCACTGATTATTTTGATAAAATCACAGATCATATTCTTTGAAAACATGATGCATCTGCCATAGGTTTAACATTTCTTCTGTTAATGCACGCCAACAAGCATGTTTTGTTCTGCAGAGAGCAATCCTATTAAAAATCCCATTAAAATATGAAAACTGATATCTAGGGTGAACAATGCTGATAATATTTTTTTCATTTGTTTTCATAACACAGTAATCAATACAGGTATATTTGACCTATATTGCGGCAGACTCTCTATGTCAATAAAGCTGCGTAGGGAATTTATCTTGGAGGAGAAATCGCGTATCTCACGAGCTGCTCCCCCTCTCTTTTTATCACATTGCTGTGACATCGCCGATATATTTACGAATCACTCAATACGGTTTAATTTCTTGGCTCCCGAAATGTACAGCTGTAATTAAATCACTAATAGGACTGGGTGAAACTCATTACGCATCTGCTGGAACGAGCGATAAACCGAATCTGAGTAAACAGTTCATCAAATCCTGACGTGTTTTCAATATCGATTCAAGATAAGGTTTTTAAGCGAAATGCATCTAACGTTGCAAAGTCATGAACCAGGAAAGTCAGGTTCTGTTGTATAGACGCATAAATGCATTTTAGACACATCGAAATTATATTGGTCCGTTATTTAAACACATAAAACATGCATTTTTATAGACCGGTGCTGTGTTTATTTCACGTGTTGATGAGTCTGGATGCCGTGAGCGGCCAGGAACCCGTGTAATGATTTCACCGAATCCAGGAGAATGGAGGGGAGGCAGACGAGCTTGCTGAGCGGGCGCTGAACGCCGCAGCGGCGGCCACAGGAGGCGGACAGTCGCGGGACGGGTTCTCCCTGCCAGAGATAGGGATCGGTGTGTCCGGCTGTTCTCTTCATGGGTGGATGAGTTTGTGGGATGTCCGCCACACTTTCTGCTAACTGATAAAGATGGCGGTTTGTAGAGGAAGTAGTGGGACTGTTTGGAAGCTTATTTTATTTTGCTTGGGGGGCCTTGGGGGGAAAGCCCTGAGCTTTTTTTATTATTCATTTTTGTGTGTGTGTTCGTTGTCTAGCCAGAGGGAAACTGGAACCTGTTTTCCTGAGTACTAATTGTCAGGGGGTGGCATGGTGTGGCTCCCCTGGTGGAGGTGCAGTGTTGAACTTGCAGTGTTAAGTGTGGGAACTCCTGACTGCATGGGGAGCTGTTTATGGTGAATGCCGAGGTTGACGTGTAGTGTGGGATGGGGCTATTTATGTTATTTATGTATATGAACCTCCGACCAGGAGGGGCAGCAGTCACCCTGGGGGTAGCCTGGTCGTGGCAGGGAGGGAGTGGGGGCAGTAAGCCAGCACAGAACTACTGCTCTGTGGGAAATCTCTGAATAAAGCCTGTTTAAATTGCTGCCTGCCGTGTCCTGTGCGTTGTTGGGTTGAAGGGAGACGTCCCCAGCAGTAAATCGGTAAGGTTGTTTACAGCTCACAATACTAGTATCTTGCATAATTAAACCGTGTGGAGGTTGGAGGTGCATTGTGAGTTTGACTGACCTTTTTTGCGTTTTCTTATGATTTGCCACAGAAAGAAACTAATTAACTCAGAGAAAGTTTTCTTCCTTTGCCCCTTCGGCATACTGAACAGGCTGAAGGAATATCGAAAAGCAATGTAGGTATTCGGGGGGGTCTCCTTTGGCAGGTGTTCACCCACGCTGTGCCCAAATAAGGACATTTAAAGCCCATGGAGGAACTGACCTGGATACATGGTTGGTCCAAACAGTCTCTGTAGAAAAGAATTCAACACGAAGTCTTCAGGCCCCACAGCCGACGATTTACCATGTAGTCATTCTAGGTCATAATTCAGGCCTTAATCACTGGGGGGGGGGTCGATTACAGTGAGAAGATTTTACCACTTGAAGCAATAACTGTAAAGTCCGAATACACCAATTATGCCAATGAAACGGTTTAAAATTAAGCAAAGCATCCATTTAAACATACGCTTATACAGTATCACTCCGTGATATGAGTTTGTTAAATATTGTATCCAGCAGAGGGCACTACGCACTATGACATATTACAATTTAGTATTCTTTAGATGAAATAATTTAATGTGTGTAAAAAAAAAAAAAAAAAAACTACTTTAGAAAGTAAGTTATTCTTATTTTTATTTTTAATTGACGTCCTAAATATTAAATTAGGCAACATCTTGCTTATACAATAAATCCCAAAAAATAGCGTTGATTATCGGATACCTCCGCAAAGGAGAGGTATAGAGAGTTCCTATGAACACATTTTGTATTCACTTAAAATCCTTAGTTTTAGTAAAAGTAGTCTGTTTTGTTACATAGGGCGATCGATGACTTATTGAACAATGATAAACAGCCGCCAGCTGTCCGAGCGGCCCAGGTCGCAGCTGAACGCGATGCCCGGGTAAAAAGCATCTTGTTTACGCGGCGCCCCGGCGTGGCGCCACTGGATACTGAGCCATGCAGAGAACCAGTACGGTCAGCTAAGCTGGGAGTCAGGAATACTGGACATTTCAGAATTACCCTACGCTACAAATAAACAAACACATTATGGCTCAATAATGCACTAATGGGGCTCTCATGCAGAAAATTTTTACTAATATTAACCCTATACTTACACACTGAATTCCATTACCAGATCCGCGATTTCTGTTTTTCCCTCCAAAACTAACAGCATATACTAGGCAACAATTAAGATCAAGATTTTATTCGTTGACGTAAGTGCAACACAAAACAATTAAGTTGTCAAAAAAAGCAGCTGACGCTGAAAAGAACAATTAAACTTTCAATTTAATGTATCCCCCCCCCCTCATTTGTGTATCATCCAGAAGGCAGATAAAGCATCAGCTGTTCCGGCAAAACTGCAAACTTTTAAAAAGTCATCAACAAAATTCTAACAACCAAAAACTTATATTTCTTTCTCTGGAGCTTGCATGCGGCGATGTGACACACACACACACACACACACACACACACACACACACAGAGACAGACAGACAGACAGACAGACCTGTACTCAATCTCCATTCATTTTTATGAGCAAAACCCTAATCCCAACAATGACAGCCTTAACCCCAACGCAACCTAAACCATAAGTAAGTAAGTAAGACTTTTACGTTTTTGAATGTAGTCACAGATTTTTATAAAATTAAGTTTCGCCTTGTGGCGATTGAAAAAAATGTATTACACAGTGGGAACATTTGGTTCCCCCAGTGTAATATATGCATGACCGACACACGCTAACACTGCAAGCACATGGAGATTAGTCCTGAAGGTTACTATATCCTGCTGGTCTTCTCTCCCAAAAACCTCCCAGGTACACTATGTAGTAAATCAGGACGCTATGGGATGGGGTGCCCAAAGTGGACCACAAACTTCAGTGGTTTTGGGCGGTGCCGTAGGTAAGGGTAGTAAAGCTACACACTGAAGGAGCTTGTTCCCCCCCCTAGCAATCCCCCCCGAGCTCCCGATTTTCCCATCCGCTCTCAGCGGAGGCAGGGAAATGAAACCAGCACCCTACATAAAAGAGGCAGCCATCCTGTTCACACTCCTCCTAATCCATCTTAGTCACCTTAACAGCCATATCAAGCAGGGGGGGGGGGGGGGGGGGGGGGGGGGGGGGGGGGGGGGGGGGGGGGGGGGGGGGGGGGGGGGGGGGGGGGG
>JAODJX010000007.1:6068963-6094455 GCA_026776945.1 Isichthys henryi
GTCTCTCCCGGGGCGCCGCAGGGCCTCTTTCACTGGGATCTCTCCCGGGTTGCTGCAGGGCCTCTCTCACGGGTTGCTGCAGGGCCTCTGTCACGGGTTACTGCAGGTGCAGGGCCTCTCTCACGGGTTGCTGCAGGTGCAGGGCCTCTCTCACGGGTTGCTGCAGGTGCAGGGCCTCTCTCACGGGTTGCTGCAGGGCCTCTCTCACGGGTTGTTGCAGGTGCAGGGCCTCTCTCACGGGTTGCTGCGGGGCCTCTCTCACGGGTTGCTGCAGGGTCCTCTCTCACGGGTTGCTGCAGGGTCTCTTTCACTGTGGTCTCTCACGGGTTGCTGCAGGGCCTCTGTCACGGGTTACTGCAGGGCCTCTGTCACGGGTTACTGCAGGGCCTCTGTCACGGGTTACTGCAGTGCACCTCTCGTTGTGGTCTCTCACGGGTTACTGCAGTGCACTGGAACTGATCGTGTGTGTGTGTGCTGGTTCCCTAGGCCCTGGCAAGGAGGAGTGCATCCTCTGCACACAAGGCTTCCTGCACCAGGACTGGAAGTGTGTCCCCTCCTGCAGTGAGGGCTACTATGTGGGCGAGGCTGCGGAATTGTCTGAGAGAAGATGTCGCAGGTACCCAGCGTCCTGTCCTTGCTGTGCTTCACTATCTGCTGACTGTAAAAGATCAATGGGTCAGTGGTCTCCAACATTTTTTTTTCATGCTGAGAGCTACTTTTACAAAGCAAATACTTTGAGCTATCAAATTGGCGACTGACTTGGTATATTTTGCTGATCGGGGAAGACAAGTCCCCAGTCGGGGGTCTCCCTTGGTATATTTCAGGGGGGAATGGAGCTAAAAATGTCTTGGCAATTGACCATCGCGATAAACAGGTTGGCCAGCACTGCTGTCGATGCTATTTTGAATTGAGTGTGAAGGCCTTTTATTACGAGTTGACAGGTTTCACTGTGGCACCTTTTAAGATGTGCAGGAATATTGTGGGTATAAATGCTACTTATTTCCCGGTGAAGGCAGTTTTACTTCTTCCTTTTTACAGATAATTATCTTCCTGTTGTTCATTGTATGAGTTGCGCCCTGCTGGTTTGTAAACACTCCTTGAGAATTTTGGTGATTCTCATGTTTCTTTGCTTTGGAGGACGTCCAGCATCTCAGTCTGATGGGTCAGTGACAGTCTGCCAGGACACCACCTGACACTCGGCCACAGTCCACCCCCATCTCCTCCATCTGTGTCTCATTAACATCTGGAGACTGCCATAGGAAAGGAAAGAGGACAAAATGGGGCTGAGATGTCTGTTCGTGCTCGTGTATGGGGTGTGGACACCAGTATGTGGGGTGATCGAGCAGGGCGGCCATGTGAATCACTCTGATTGGTGCAGAAGGGAGGAGGGAGGGGCTTCCTTTCCTGTGACATCTAACTTTTTTTTAACTGAATTAGTGCTTCAAGGCATCAAAAAGACAATTTCAGAGAAGGTTGTGCCTTGGCTGCCGGTCGGATGAGTTTGCCCTACTGCAGAAAATGACGGAGCAGGTAGTCAGGAGGGTGTCACTATCAGGAAATGGTGAGAGGTATGGTACTATAAGGAAGGAGATGGCAATGGGGAGGGACTCTGGAAGGGAGTGATGTCAAGCACCACCCCGGCTGGGGTTACTGGCCACGCTAATTTTGTGTGTGTGCATGTCTTCAGTTTCACAGATTTCTCCTTGGATGCTACGCTTAGGTTTCTGCATCTATTTCCTGTGGGGAATTTGTTTAAACAAATAATATTATTAATTATGCTCATATTTTTATCATATCAATTCTCCAGTTCCTGCAACAACAGATGGTTGCTTTGTTGTCTTATGTTTGTGAACTGAAAGGGTTTATTCTTGCTGCAGGTTTCGGAAACGGCTCATTAGCACAAGGTAGCTGTTTGGTTCGGCAGCTGAGTCTGTAGCACCAAACTGATGCTGTTGATGTCATTTTACGGAGTCTTGCCCTGCCAGCCCTAATGTTGATGTCATTGTTAACAGTCTTATATTGTTGGCCCTAGTGATGTCGTCGTCAGGAGTCTTGTTCCTCAAGTATCATGGCCTGTTGAGATATATTTATGGAACCTGATTTCTTCTTACTAGTGTGTGTGTGTAACTGATTGTTTGTATATTATTGGCCCAATTGTGGTTTGAGGTGGGGATGTTTCTGTTAGTCATCACATCACTACACCACTCTGTCTTAGTGGTGATGTGGCTTATAGACATTGTGGCATGTGGTAGAATTTCTCTGGGATGAAGGATATCCCCCCACTACACACTCTCACACACACTCACACACACACTCTCACACACACACTCTCACACACACACTCTCACACACACTCTCACACACACACACACACACACACACACACACACACACCACTTTCCCTTCTGTGGTTTCCAGCTGTGAGGAGAACTGCCTGAGCTGCCAGGGCCCTGGAGCATCCTGTACGCGGTGCAGAGACGGCTACAACCTGGTCAGCGACAGCTGCATCGTAAACGCCTCCTGCAACAATGGTAAGTGAGCCTGACGCATCGTAATGACGTCGTAAGCATCGCAATCATTGCTAGCTTGCCCCCTACTCCTGCAGAATCACCTGCTTGTGTCCCATAGTGATACAGCACCAGAAAATGGACTAATAGGACAGGACGTCTGAGAGGTGGGTCGAACACCACTGGTGTACCCTAAGGCCTCCCCATTCCAGTGTAATAGGGCACAAGTTAAGGTACATCAGTGCACGTTTTTGTTTGACTGCCCAGCAATCTCAGAGTAATGTGGAGGGGTCTGCTGTTTCCATGCATCACTCCACGGTGCATCGCTCACTTGCTTCTTCAGATCTTCACAGTATGGTGGACATCTTCAGCAAAGGGTTAAGTTCTTTTACGGTTTATTTCATCACCTCCAGCCCCCAAGTTTGTTTCATGTAATAGAAACTTCAAGACAAAGCCGGACATCTTTGTCCTTGTTCATTTCCGTGCCAGAGAAGCTGGGTGACTGTTTACTCCTCCTTGTTCCTGTCCCTGTCTTCACTGTAACCGGGTGAGCTGTCCAGATGGGACAGGCAGTTCTTTGTGTAATAGCTGCCTAGTTTCTCAATGCCTCTCAGTATAACCGCAGTTGCGGAAATGTACCAACGGCCCGTCTTGGAGCTCTGCACCTCCAGGGGCTCTGGAAAATGGCCATGGTGTGTGGGTGGCTGTTGGGTGATGGCATTAACCACGTATCCTTAGATCTGCGGTTGCCATGCGCTCCCTCATTAGTGCTGGCAGCCAATCGGGCGCAGTTTTTTTTTGTCCTGGCTGCGTTCGCTGCGGGTCTGTGGGGTGTCGCCACACAGTGTTAGAAGCTTACAAGGCAGCCAAACTCACTTCACTTCTGTTACTTTTACAACATTGCTCTCCGGCTTTTCTGGAAACTTCCGGGCTCACCTTACTGCTTCAGTCACTTGTGCTTCTGGAAAGTTACAGTAGGGTTTGCGTGCTGCTGTGTAGATAAAGAAGATTAGGGATTTTAGGAAATGAAAGTGAACTTTGTGTTGAATGAGAAGCATCTCAGGTGCCTTTTCCATGCCTGTATTTTTTTTTCTCTACACTACATAGTTGATAGCGGTGGAAAGTTCAGGTCCAGAAAGTAAAAATCCAGACCAAGATTTTGTTTTTCTGGACCTGAGCTTTCCATCCCTGGTGATTGGTAGATTAGGCAACTTTAGTCTTAACCTGTCCAGCTGGACCAATGAGAAGATGGCAAATTGCAAGTAAACATCCAGTTAGCCGAGGCTTTCACTTGGCCCATAGAGCAACAGCTCTCATATCTGGCACTTTTGCGCAGTTTCAACTGCTTTCTCCACATAACCAGAGCTCATTATCTGCCTCTCCCCTATTCTCTCTCTACCACCCCCACACCCCCATTCCAGCGGACGAGGTTTTCTGTGAGATGGTGAAGTCCAATCGGCTGTGTGAGAAGAAACTCTTCAGACAATTCTGCTGCAGGACATGTCTGCTGGTCGGATGAGGGGAATTCGGGTCCCGTGCAGTCGCTGATGTATATTTTTAACCAGTTACATCCCTGCAATTAAAACTAATATATATTAAACTCTGTGTTTTCATTTTGTTGAATTCCTCAAGTAAAGATCTGATTTTATTAAGGTATTTTTAAGATTTTTTTTTTTAAGCTACATACAGTATGTAAGGTACAAATTGTTTATTTTTATTCAGAAGTTGCGTTATAATAAAATATGGTGCTTGTTTTGACTGTATGAACAGTAGAACCACTCAGACATGTCAGTATTTAATATAAAATACTAGTTAATGACTATGATGACATAAAGCGTATATAAAAAAAAATACTATACAAAGCTTATCTTATTTACCCAAAAGCAAATTTCTGGAATTTTATGTAAAATATTACTAAGACCAAATAAAATCATGCAGTCTTCAAGTCATCATGTGTTTTTTTTTTTTTTTTTCCCTCTTATCTCTAAAGCTTTTTATCTGTTTTCCGGTTATCATGTTTTAATGTCGTACACGTATTTCAGGTCTTTGATTGCTGCTTAAGTTAGATCAGTGCCACGTTCAAAATAAAAAGATATATCATGGCAGTGAATGAAAAATACTCAAATGTCAAACACCATCTCTCTGTGATATGTGCATGTGAATATGTGTATATATATATGTATGTATATGTACATGAATACTCGTGTATATAATGTGTTGAATGTTTAGTAGAAACTGAGCATCAAGGTCTGAGATATATTAAATGGTATGCTGACATTCAGTACTCGTAACGGACATGTTGAATGCAGAGGCAGGGATAAAGAGGAGTGACTGCAATAAAAAGCTAATCATTGCAGTCAGAGGACTGGATCCGAAACACCAAAGCTTGTGGGGCATTGGCAGTCAGGGGCGGCAAGGTGCGGTGCTGGCGATCAGCGATGGAGAATCCCAAATCGGCTAACTGAGGTTAAGGTCAGATGATGAAAGTTATGTTGTGATGTCCTCAAGCTTCCTTCATCTTCCTCCACCTCCAAAGCATTCAGGGTATTTACAGCAAGCACGTTGCTTGGAGTCTAATAAAAAAAATAAGTCAAATGTTGGGTGTCAAATGACTTCAGTCTGGCGAGATGTGAGCTTATAAAGGAGTTTCGCTTTTCATATGGGAGCGTCGCACATCTGCAGGCATCTGTCTGTCCACATTACCAAGCTGTTCAGTTTTCCCCCTTAACAGTAATTGAATTTCACTGCTCGTCTGGACTGCCAGGCAGAGAGGGCGTTTCTGTCATGAGACTATCTGCAGCCATTTGAGAGACTCAGAAATGAAATTAATACGGTGAACTTTATATTCAAAGGTCCAAAAATGCGTCATCTCAATTTGATGCCTTGGGTCGGGGCAGGAGTAAAAGGGCGCATGGCCTGCATGAGTCTGCACACGCGTTTGATTCCAGCCGCCTTTGAGTTAGCAGACCACTGCTTCCTGCGTCACTTAAATGAATCGCCTTCTCTTCTTGAAGACGGTTTCTCTCTGACCCCTGGTGCCGCCTTCCCACTGATGAGATCCCCGAGTGGCCTTTGTCACTTAAGCTCTGCAGCTGCCGGGATCCTTGACTCCATTAACCAGACCTCATTTCCTTCTCTGTCCAAATCAGCTCCTCGCTGATGAAATGTATAATTGCGCTCTACAAGCAATTTTTTATGTTCTGAATAGAAGAATATTTTTCAGCAGCCTGCACACTGTTAGATACACAGTGACTGAACATCTGATGGTAATAATAAGCAATATTTTGGCCCCCGGAGGGGGGGGGGGGTGGTCCTACATGTCAGCTGTATCAGGAGGAGCAGCCGGAATTAAGGTCATCTGGGAAGGAGGCTCCGCATGACCTGCCCTGCTTTTGATTAGATCACCATTGCGGGTTTGTGCCTCCTGTTGGTTAAAGCTGGAATAGATATTTTGAAAGCCTTGAAAAAACTACTTGCCATCTTTTAACATTTGTTGCGCCACTGATGTCCTCTTATCTGACTTTTCGATTAACACTGTCATGTGACGACAGGTAACATAGGTAGCGAAATTGTATTAGGAACATAAAGCTGACCTTTTTACGATTTACCTGGATTTTTTTTTTTTAAGTATTGGT
Organism: Isichthys henryi; assembly: GCA_026776945.1. Lineage (NCBI taxonomy): Eukaryota > Metazoa > Chordata > Actinopteri > Osteoglossiformes > Mormyridae > Isichthys > Isichthys henryi. The sequence goes on from JAODJX010000007.1 coordinate 6,075,106, forward strand.
GGGAAGCAGGTGCCGGCTGTATGTGGTGTCCCACCCCCCGGTAGCGAGTCTGGTTCTCACTCTCTCTTTTCAGAATGTGCAGTTTGTGCTCCCCCCGTTTCAATGTGAGTCTCCTCCAGGTACTCTGGTTTCCTCCTGCAGCCCAAGCATACAGTTTTGGTCCCTAATTTGCTTGTGTGTGCTTGGCGATGGGCAGAGATCGGCTCCAAGCTCCCTGGGTCGCCGTGACGGATATGAGGTTTCAGATAATGCAGAGCTGTAAGAAAGACCATCGGCAAACACAATTCGGTATTCCCCCAGGATCACGTCTCGGCTGTACCGGGGCACTGCATCATGGTTGTCCTGAGAGCAGCACATTGTAGGTCAGCCATAATGTGCACTTAAGGTTACATTTTTGGGTTTTGCATTTCTTAGCTGGAAATGTAGCTGAAGTGACCATATGCAGCTGGTTTTGTTGCCAGAGCAGTCCAAGATAAATCCTGTGCTCATCCTGGAACCAGCTTAGTTGGGAGTCCATGTCTTTGTCCGTTCCAGCACCTGCCGTCCCTCCGGACGTATTTTCCTTCTCTCTGTCCTGTCTGGGAAACCCTCCTGCTCTGTGCTTCCTGCGTTATGTTCCAGGCTTCCTACATCATAGTAGAGAAGCATTTGGTGACGTTGCATGAATGGATGACTATCTCAACTGTACGGCATCCTTAATCTGAACCATCCTTTTCACCCATTCATAATAGGCTTAAATCTCCTCATAATTCTACAATAAGCCTCCCTCCAGTTTCCGGGATTGTGCGTGTGAAGGCAGACCGGCTGCATGCTCAGAGGCAGCTAAATGCCCTGACTTGCGGCGTGGGGTGGGGGGAGATGCGGCTTAGCCTCTCTTCCAATAAATAAGGTGTGTAATCAGCCTGAACTGTCAGACGTATATGGCCCACACAATGTAACGACGGCCCCCCCCGGCGAGACCGAGAGGGACCGCTCAGACGCTTATCGTCGGCCGCCATTTATCTCTGCCTGGTTGGCATTGACTTTCCGTCCCTCGGCACAGCGGCGGCAGATAAGCTGGAGGAAAGAGGACAGGAGGACAGGGAGGGGGCGATAGTGGGCCACATCGATGGCTGGCAGTCGCGGATCGCTTATTCAGAAGAAGGAGGGTAAAGCGGAGAGCAGTGGTGGAAGAGGGAAGAAAGAGTGATTTGGGTTACGGTGGCTGTATTTAAAACACAGGAAGAAGAGCTTATAACTCCCATTTATTAATATCCATCCATCCATCCATCCATCCATCCATCCATCCATCCCTTTGCCAACCACATATACAGTACTGGGCTGCAAGGCTGGTACTGGATGGATGGGGGGGTGGGTATGCTTTCCCAGGCCCTAGACTGGAGGGGGTGACATATACTGAGGGGATTCATTCAGCATGGAGGGGCCAAGGTGATATTTTGTCCTTGCTATCCCCATGACAGGTCGCACAGGGCTTGAGCACAAGACACAAGACAGGGGACGTCCATTTCCCACACAATCACACACTATGGGAAACTTATGAAGCATGTAGAACAAGCTCAGATTTCAAAAGCTGTTTTTCAGTTCGGTTTGATGCCTCTTCTCAGCATAAAACGTGACTTTTGAAAGCCGCTCTCACAGAACAGTTGAGGCAGGTTGAACAGCACAGCTCGTTAAAAAGGAATTAGCTTTCAAATCTGGCAGAGGAGCGCAGCCGTGATATAGATCTGCTCAGAAAGAGTCAAACTAAAAACACATGACGTGAAATCTAAGCAAAACAGAACGACGGCTTTGTGAAAACAGGACTCTGTGGCCCAGCAATAGCGTGATGAAAGATCTTCTCTGCCCGTTATCGTTGGAAAAAAGACAGAGTTGAGGTAAACAATCTTTGCTTATACATCTGCTTGTCTGTCTGACTTCTCTGAGCGTTTTTTTAACGTGTTTTTGTCACCTGCAGAAAACATCACGTGTGCCCTAAGCACACAAAGCCATCGATTCTTTGACAGCGGTTTATCGTGAGATGATTGGTCATTTGTCTATAAAGCTTGTGCCGTCTTGCCCAAAGTGTGCCCATTTTTTTTTTTCTCAAATCAAAAATGTAACTTCATCATTGCTGGTAAACTCAGCAAAAAAGAGCTTTTTATATATGCAGACGGAGCCATTCGTAATTGCTTTTCTGATACTGGGTGACAGTGAGCAAGGAAAGGCACTCACATACTGAACCATTTTTGAAATGCAGTGAAACCACAGGGAGGGTGTAAACTGCACACACACAGTGTTGCCTGGACACACCCCTGGAGGTATGACACTGCAGTGCTGACGGTTCCAGTTGCTGGATTGTTGTAATTAAGGACAAGAACTTTTTCCTGAAGATTGCTTCTTCATGTGCATGGAACACAAATAGCTTCAGTAAAGCATCCAACTGGAAAAGCAGGTGAAAATCAAAAGCTGTTTTTGATAAGAAGCATTTTGCTAAGATGCAGCAAAGAGACCATCTCAGGAGGCTGGGCTGTCACCTAGTGCGATGGGTCTCCTTTTGGAGGCGCTGTGCCTGTGATCAGAGGGTTTCAGGTTCCAAAACCAGGGACTGGAGACTGATTTGACTATTGAGTCTTTGAGCAAGACTCTTAACCCCTAGTTTCACCAGGGACTGTCTGAACCCACCTTCTCAATTGTACGTCATTTCAAATAAATACATTTGCTAAATAAATACATAAAATGTTTTATTTAGCTCAAATCAGTTCCCCCGCCCCTGTCTATGATGTGGAAACATCTATAAACGATACAGGAGACTGGACGTGGTGTGTTTTCGATGCCTTGCAAGTGTTAACAATGTGATCTGGAGGCTGACTCAGATTTCCCACAAGCCACTAGGGCTGGGGAAGGTGGCTAAGGTCTCTACAGTGTCTACTCTGCTCATTAACATCTCAGGTCACCATTTGTTTAAATCACCCCCCCCCGCTTCTGACCACATGTCCACAGCCAAAGGTTCTTCAGCAATTAAGCAGATATACTACCAGGCCTGGAGAGAAAACAACACCTGCAATCACCATTAATAACTTGTCAACTTTCAGAGTAACAGCACCCTTTCATAGACACGAAGGAGCTTTAGGAACATCTGTATTGGGCATCGGAACTGTCCTTTGAAATATCCTGTCAATTCATCATGATTTCCTTTTTTATGGACGGAAAACAGAGATGGTCCTATAATATATGTAACCTGGATTATGTGTTGCCTTTAGAGACACGAATCCAAATCCAGCAGAATAAAAGCACAGTGAGAGAAACAAGCTGAGCATTAATGTGTTTGCATCATAATCACACTGGGCTGTGTTACATCTGCTCTAAGCACATAAATAATTCCTCAAAGGACACGAATGGTGAATGACGCTACTCTTATTTCAGTTTTTTTATAATTTCTGACTATTTATCTTGACTTTCTGACTGTTACGGCTAATCTTGCCTCGTTTTGCACCATCCAGGTCAAAACATAGATACGACGACACCAAAACAGAGCTTATGACATTGTTTTCCAGGTCACTTTGTACAGTCCTTTCCTGCTCTGCTCACATCATCCTGCTAAAGTAAGACATAACTAGATTCCGTCAAGTCAGGAGACAATGTGAACTCATTTGGCGATTTCATATAGATGCATGTGATGGATCAACTTAAAACAGGTCTTGGAGATTTGGTGACAGCAATCAGTGGTGGGTAGTTCAGGTCCGGAGAGTAAAAATCCAGACCAGATCCAGATTTTGTTTCAACCAACCGCTTGTGTACTCTGTAACTCTTTATTACCGGTTGGTTTACTCTCCGGACCTGAATTAACCTCTTCTGACAGTAAGCCAGTGTACAGACCAATCACTGCGACAAACACACAATGCTGTCAGTTACCCCGTGATGAAGTAAAACACAGCAAGGTCAAAGCAGGCTAGTAAGAACTACAACATTAACAAAATGCACATTCAAAACACCAACTATATGTCAGCATTTCAATGCTTTTAAATTACATTTAAATTTGTAATAGCAAACAGGCATTTTGCAGGAAAAAAAACAGTTTTAAAAGTACAAGCTGGTGGAACCTCCCTTTAGATGATATGTAACACACTTTAAATAGAATTCATATCGTGAAACAGGAAACATGAATTCAAATGAATATTTATAATTCTGAAAATATGGTGCAGATTCTATTCGTGGGGTTGGTTGATTCATTTGATATGGGACTTACTAATTCAAGACTTTCGGTCAGGAATAAAACCTGAATAATCCCCCTTTTGTCTGTATCAGGGGATGCAGCTCTTTCTCCATCAGCAACACAAACCCAAGGTCTGCTGCTCCAAGCCTGTAGCCAGAGATAAATACGTACCATGGGGTATCAGGTAACCTTGCCGATAGGCCCCCCTCGGTAGATTGGGGGGGAGGGGGTGGGGGTATTGATCACACAGTCCGGATTAAATTGAGTACCTCTGGCCGTATAAGATTGTAACTTTGAAAAAAAGTTAATCATCTGGAGTCTTGAGAACATTTTTTCTGCAAAAGACAAAACCACGCACAATGCCTAAAGGTAGGCAGGGTTAGGTATACACTTTGAATACATTTAAATGCAGATTCTCTCTGTGCAGGGCAATGCATTTGATGCTTCAAAGAGATTTAATACTGTACCCAGTCGAGTATTCATCACCTCTGTTAATAAATTCCCAAAAACAGCCCTCCAATCTCCTCAACAATTCATACCAAAAGCTTAGGAGAGTCCAGCTTTGTGTTAAATGTGGTTCATATGATATCAGTGAAAACAAAATTGAACTAGTTAGCGCCACTGTTTCATCAAAGGCACACAGGTAACACTGTCCGTACGATGGAAATGTGCTTCTGACAGCATGATACTATAGGAAATTTCAGATCTACACAGAGAGCAACACCCTGTAAAGTTGATACAAAATAGAAGGAAATCCTAAATGAATTGCTGCTTCTGTTCGAGGAAGATGTAAAATTGGGGTGGAGGTGATGGAGATGGAGATCAGATGGTAACATTGGTGCGAATTAAGAACGAAGAAAGATCCCAAAGGGTGACCCAGTCTCTGCCTGGAACGCAGTCTGTGGAAAGCCTGTGCCGATTAAGTGTGAGTGATGCCACCTGGGAGAATGAGTGAATATTTCACCAGTCAGATGTGGTAAGCGAGGAGATACTCAGTCGGAGGGACGGGCCTCACAGGGGCTGAACTGTCTCACAGGGGCTCACCTGCCTCACAGGGGCTGACCTGCCTCACCGGGGACTAACATTCACTCCACTTCTTACTTAATGTTTTGAGTAAGTAGCAACGGAAGCCTAAATTCACTGACATATCAGGTTGTTGCTGAAGTCCAAAGAGAGTGAGTGCTTCCTGTAATCATATTAAAATTACAGAATCTCCCATCCTGCAGCATTTTCAGCCACGAAGGGGCACAGAGTCCTGCTTCTATTTCCTGTCTTGAACTGGCTCCTTTGGTGCTCTTTAGGTGAATCATTGGTCCTGACACCCATGTCTCTCTTTCTATGTTTAGTAAATGCCTGAGAGCAGCGCGTCGAGTCAGAACTCTTCTGGATTTATGACCCGGAGGGGAGATGGGGGTGAATTAAGGTGGTTTTTAGCAAGTGACCCCTACAGCATATTTTAGTTCCAGATAAGCGGGTAATTAACTAGCGTGCGTGCTTCTGGTTTGTACCCTCAGCACACCAATGATTTCACGTTCATATTCTATAGTTGTATATTCTGCAGTGACCCATTCCATTCACGAGACTGACACACGCGGTTTCGGTTATTCGCGATTTGCCCGTGAGCAATTAAACAGGAATATTTTGGAGCTTCGCAGGAACTGGCGCAAAAAAAAAGCCATGGGTAGTGCTCCCATTGTACTGTAGTTACTTTGTACATACGGTTAGATGGTTTGTATTTTATATAAAAAGATCTAGATAGGAAATGACAAAGCAATCTGACATGCAAGTGTACATCACAGCCTAACCTTCGCCAGTGTGAAGGCGGTATATTATATTTATATAAAACTCTTTTCCATTTTTGAATAAATTTAACTTTACTTTCACTTTTACTTATAAGGGGCATTTTTTCGAAACACGTACATTTAATTTTTATATGCACGGTATGTTATGAATGTATGTGTATTACCACTGAACAGGCATGAAAACTCGCTGGACAGGTAAGTCACGTCAACGTAAATAAATAACGCTAGAGGGCGCCATAACGTTGCATATAATGAAAGCGTCATAGTTCTGGATGGCAGTTCGTGAGAGTCCCGCAAAAGTAACGCGTTGCGAGATCCCGGTGAATTTAAGCATTAGGTCACATTTTGGACTGACTTTTCCAGTTGAAATGTCTGATTATGGGTCTGCCATTACCTTTTACAAACTGCCAAAAAGGGTGGCTGAGTGGCCAAACCTAACATTGTGACAGTAAATTGTCTTCCTCACATTGGTGTCCAAACCGTTGTGTATGCAAATGGAGCTTGTCTGTCCCCATAGACACCATAATAATAATATTAAGTTTGGGTTATAATGTAATAAGTGATACATTTTCTATCAGCCTATGAACAGTAAGGTACCACCCCACCGTGACCTCAGGTCTCCCACTGAGTTTGTTCTAGAACAGCAAAACCTTGACCAAAAGGTCTCACGGATCTCGATCCTCTTCCTAGGACACGCCTGACAGCATGGTTCCTAGTGGTTGTTCCTCCCTATCATTGCCGGCACATAACTGTGAGACGATTAGCCATCGTGTCTCTGGTGGCCTTCAGCAAGATCGACTCCAGACCTCCATTCCGACGTTTGTTTTTTTTGTTTGTTGTAGTTGTTTTTTGCTTGCAGCTGGATGGTTCGGTGTGTCTCTTATAGGAGTTCAGGCTCTTTTGGGGCCTTTGGTCATCTATCTGTTTAAAACCCATCCCACAGGAATAGTCTGTTTTTTGCACCATCATACCTTATGGACAAATTTGTGTTTCACCCACATAATATCATAATCACCTAGAATGGCAGACTTCAAATCCCAGTTCCCTACCAGATCCCGGTGTTATTTCTGCTTTTCTCTTAACCAGAACCGAGTGTGATAATGGTGATAACACAATCAGCTATTATCCGACACACAAGGGCAATTCCATTTTAACGTCATTCCTGCTGCCACCTTATCATCTCTACGCCTCCTCACTGCTCGGCCGCTGACGTGTACAAACAGGTCTCTGCCTCCCACCCAAGTCTTAAGATGAGTCACGGACGCCTGTTTCTCTGTTGCGACCTTAAAGAATGTTTAATCAATGAGCTTCCAGCCAGCATACACAAATATTTGTGCAGATATAAAGCTGCATTAAGTGTTTTGCCTTTTATAAGGGTGAATTTTGAGGAAGTTGCCAAAACATGTTTTTGCAAAACTGTTGCAATGATTTTGCAAATATCATACATTGGGCAATTAAATAAGTAACCGGAGCAACAGTGGAATGAAGTCCAAGTTTAAAACTTGGAAGCGTTTCCACAATTTTGGCCACTAGTGCAGATACTTCGTGGTCAACGGTAAGTGGCATTATTGCAAAGTGGAAGCATTTAGGAACGACAGAAACTTGGCCACCAAGTGGCAGAATATGTTAAATAACAGAGCGTGATCGCTGAGTGTATAAAATTCGCCAGTGCTCTGTTGACTCAATAACTGCAGAGTTCCAAACTTCCTCTGGCATTAACCCCAGCATGAAAACTCTGCACCTGGAGCTTCATGGAATGGGCTTCCGTGGCCAAGCAGCTGTACGTGAGCCTCACATCACCAAGCATGATGCTAAGCGTGGAATAGAGTGGTGTAAAGCACGCTGCCACTGGACTCTGGAGCAGTGGAAACTCGTTTTGTGGAGTGACGAATCACGTTTCTCTGTCTGGCAGTCTGATGGAGGAGTCTGGGTTTGGCAGATGCCAGGAGAACGTTACCTATCTGACTGCATTGAGTCAGCTGTAAAGTTTGGTGGAGGAGGGATAATTGTGTGGGGTTGTTTTTCAGAGGTTGGGCTGGGTCCCTTAGATCTAGTGTAGGGAACTCTAAATACATACCAAGACATTTCGGACAACCCTATCCTTCCAGCATTGTGGGAACAATATAGGGAAAGCCTTTCTCTGTTCCAGCATGACTGTGTCCCAGGGCACAAAGCAAGGTCCATAAAGACATGGTTGGATAAATTTGGTGTGGAAGAATTTGATTGGCTCGCACAGAGCCCTGACCTCAACCCCACTGAACACCTTTGGGATCAACTTGGACAGAGATTGTGGGCCAGGCCTTCATGTCCATCCTCAGTGCCTGACCTCACAAATGCTCTGCTGGATGAATGGACAAACAGACACACTCCAAAATCTTGTGGAAAACCTTCCCAGAAGAGCGGCGGCTGTTGTAGCTGCAAAGGGGGACCAACTGCATATGGATGCCTATGGATTTCGAATGGGACGTCATAAAGGTTCCTGTAGGTGTGATGGCCAGGTGTCCCAATAATGTTGCTCATATACTGTATATGGATGTGACTAGAATTGCACCATTCATCATGAATAATTAATTAATATGACAATTAGGGGTGTAAATAGTGGCCTCAAGGTCATTCGGTTTGATTATGCTTATTGAGGGATTGATTCAATACTTCTGAATTCTTTCATTTCTATCACAATTTGATTCAGTTAAACGATTATTTAGTTTTTCATTTCACTGAAAAAAAATTAGCACGGAAACTTAATTACAAAATATTAATTGAATACATAAAAGTAGAATCAAAACATAAAATGTTCTTGGTTTTATTATTAAAAAACCCACTGAAATGTACAATAAAAAAATCTAAAATATTAAAGGAAGCACTTCTTGATGGGGGGGCTGCTGGAGGGGAAATTTACTGGCTTGCCAGCGTATTATCAGCAAATGTCGCTCAGCCCACTAAGCCACTGTGCCAGTAGAGTTAGTTTGGGATATAGCTGGCTTACAAATGATCTGAAATTATTCTCCACATTAGACAAATTCTGTTTGCAGCACTTTCGATATAGAAAAACCAGCCTCACAGAGTTATGTTGTTGCAAAGGGCTAGAAATGGGGCATTTCGTTTTTCAGGTTCCTCCAAATATCTGACTGGAGCATGGAGGGGAAACTGCACTTTCAAACTTCCATCACTGGCATTTCGATAAATTCCTCCAGTGACATCAAATCAACGCTCTTCAGCTTCTGTTTCAAAAGGATTTCCAATCCAATTTAAATGATGATTGTCCAGCTCTGGGAGATGGTTGTGTACACACACACAAACATACACACACACAGTATTTTTAAAAATGAAAGTGGCTTATTTTATATAGTTTTATTACATGCACTTAACAAATAATAGGGCTATATAGTAGTCTATAAGATATGCATGTATCATTTTTTGGACGAGGGTGGGTAGTGACTCTAGCATGCACGCAAAAGCGCCTTGACGTCACTTGCGGGACGACGTCTCCGTGCCTTCAGATCGCGCCACGTCACCGCCCTCTGTGATTGGCTGAGGAGCGGGGTTCGTTTGACAGCTGGGAGAAAGCGGTTCGACGGCAACATAACAATTACTGCACCCACGTCTCCCTGTCGGGGTTTAATTTTTATTATTATTTTTTTTTTTGAAATGGAGACTGATGAGACGCTGACAAATATCCGAACAGAGGCGACTTTGGAAAACCAGGATCTGAGCTTCTTACTGCTAGCGGGTAGTCTATCCGACACAGGCCCGGCCAGCCACACGCTGACCCCGGAGGGCTCACTCGCGGACTCGCCTTGCTATTTATTATTTAAAGCGCTACGTCTGCCTTCGGGATTTATATGTTTCTCTGTTTGTGCCGTGTGAATGCGTGCTAAATGCTACACTGTTAGCCGACGCGAGCAAGGCCTAGTTATCAGGCCGAGAAACCGAAACTAACTCTGGAAAAGTTACTTTTAATGCTGTTGACACACCGGGAAAGCTCTTGCAAATTACTACGTGCTTTACTAAATGACCAGTATTCTTAACCGCTTGATATCATGGCTTACAACCTTTTAATGAGCTTTAAAGCGTTAATGTCTGGCCCTGGCGTTGCGTAAATCCACCGCGCGACACTTGTATCAATGTATTTACTTATTAAGCAGAAGCTCGTGTCCAAGTCGACGATCATGTAAAGATCAGATAGCAGAGTCCCCACAACAATTGGAATTAAGGGCCCAAAAGAGGTATAATTACTCTGTCTATAACCCGGTGTTGTTGCTCAAAGGGTGCTTCTGTTTACTGGCGACTAGCGCGTTCACGCAGCATACATTCACTTATTTTTGTAGAGGACGAAAGCAGGTTAAGAATCAGAATCGGGTTCATTGTTCGTCAGGTGCGGTAAGAAAAGGACTTGTCCTGCACGTTTGTAAAATGTATCAAACATGCATGCAGTTGTAAACGTGATCCAGCAGGCGATGAATATAAATTTGAATCCTTTATGAAAAAAAGATTGATCTCTAACCTGAAGTATATGCATGGGCAATTATGAATATTTACACTTTAATTTCACTTTTCCTAAATTGATGAATCTGTCATCACACATCTGTAAGGATACGTAAACATTGGCAGGTGAACGCGCTTGCCACCAATTAACAGGATTACCGCATAACGAAGGCAATTGAAACGTAGGCATGGATTCGTAACTCCCTGAGCAACCCACCGTTTGTGCAGACTTTATGAAATTATGTTTCGTAGTGTAAGTGTATTGCGTCGTGTGTGTGTCCACAGTGGGAGCCTTTCTCGCCGAGTATGGCTGGTGCCTGCTGTTCATCTGTGTGGGCGTCTTCCTACTCATCCAGGAGTTTAGGAAGCGGGGAACCAGCCAGTCACCAAGCAGATCCTCCCCAGGAAACGTGAATGGTCTGTTTCGTACTTTATAAAAGTCACTTTCTCTCTTTCATCTGTGGGTGATGTGTAATTTAAACACAATACTTTGTCCTCCCAGATGCTACTTCTGTGGTGAGACGCCAGGAGGCTGTGGAAGCATCTCGCCAAAGGATGCAGGACGAGTTGGATGCGAAAGCTGAGCAGTACAAAGAGAAGAAGCAGAAAGTGTGTATGAGTGCACCTGGAGACCCTCCCAAACACTGCAGTTACCTGCGTTTTCATGAGGGATTTAATTTTATATTCATGGGCAGCTAGATCCGCTTTGCAACTGCGTGCCTGATTGACATATTTTACAAACATGCAGGACAAGTCATTTTCTTAGCGCAGATCTTTTATTTGGCTCTCCAAACTTTATGAACCTGCTTCCTTCCTCTGCACAAACAAGTAAATGCACGCTGCTGAATATGTTAGTCATTACCCAGATTGCTCAGATTAATGTTTCTAGGTGTAAAATGGTATTTCTTTTAGGCTGAAGAAGAGAAACGAAAACAGAAAATTGAAATGTGGGACAGCATGAAGGAAGGGAGGAGTTACAAGAGCAGTGCAGAGGCTGCAGACGTAAGAGCTCCTTTCTGCTTTGGTTTATAAAGTGCTTTGGCACTAGTGTTGAAGGTGTTGGACAGAGATGCTACCATGTTTGAAATCGACAAGGTGTGTAAGAAATTGTGCCAGTGGCCAGCTGTTTGCACATGAATGTAAAATGTACCAAATCTCTGGATAATGGGTAAATTGAAAAATGCCTAATGGAATGTTACAGAATAATGAAGGAACCAGCTCATCGATGGAAGTCAAATCAAAGAGGAATTTGAAACCGTTACGAAGTGGTAAGTCCCCATCCCTGCAGTCTTTAGTCTTAACCCTCTAAGGCAGTGTTTCCCAACCTAGTCCTCGGGGAACCCCGGACTGTTCACATTTCTGCTCCCTCCCAGCTCCCAGCCAATCAGAAACATCCAAAACCTGGTACAGGTGCGCTGAGAGGGAACAAAAACGTGGACTGCCGGGGTTCCCCGAGGACTGGGTTGGGAAACACTGCTCTAAGGCATTGTTTCCCAATTCGATCCTTGGGGACCCTCAGCTGGTCCACGTTTTTGCTCCTTGCCTGACAGTCCACAGTTTTGCTTCGGTAGCTGGGAGGGAGCAAAAATGTGGAATGTCTGTGGTTCCCCGAGGACTGGATTGGGAAACACCCAACAATTCTTTAGAGTACTGGCTATATTAACATCAATGCTATGTTGCAGGATACAATCCCATGACTGGCCAAGGTGGAGGAAGCTGTTCTTGGCGATCAGGAAGAAGAGGCCCCACGTCTGGTGGGTGAGGTTAAAGGAGGTCAGAGCGCCACTGCAAGAGTGACCTCTGACCCGGCTCCAGAGCACACAAAGGTCAACTGAAATTAAGCTGCCAGCCGTCAGAATGGGCCCTAAGTTCATTTTCCAAACCAGTCTTGCTTAACCAGATAACTGGATGCCACACCTGTCATTAGCTGTAATTTCTGAACCGTCTTTGAATGAATTAGAACCTTTTGAAAATTCTTATTTGCTTTAGATGTATTTCTGTTACTTCTGAAGTAGGTTTATGTATGTCACTCATTTGTCTTAGAAATTGCGTATTAAGCAGCTGGCATTTCCTGTCCCTTTGTCTTGGCACAGTTAAGACTGATGTATATAATTGGAGCAGGTGAACAGTGCCCCTGATTGTAAACTTAGATATTTTTGGCTTCTGAGCATCTGAATGAGGAACACGCTGGGTAACCTTTCGAGACTGACAGCTTCCAATGAAGCCTTCCTTATAAATGGCTGCTTTGCCAGTGAGGGTGGCTGATTTTTTTTCAGAGGAATTGTGTGTTAGATCCCCCTCCCATACTTTCTGAAATGTCTGTTGAAGGAATCAAGCATACTGTATTAGAGCAAAGAATACCAGTATGGTGTGAGAAGCTTAGTACAGTCTGAGGTGTGAATGTTGCCTCAGAATTATTGAAACAATGCAAGTAGTTGAAAGAAGTCGATTCTGCAGATGCCGAAGGATTATTTCCTTTATGCTCGTCTGCTGCACTTGCGTGTGGGTGTGTATAGTTCCACGATAAGCTGCTCCCTACCCCTGAACTGTATGAAAACAATTTTTGTTGTAATAAAAAGTTGTTTCACAAAGCATTTGGTACCATGTCTTTTTTAAAAAAATAACTTCGTGATGATTGGGTGTTGACCGATGGCATTTCTTGACAAGTAAATGTGCTTCGTGTAAAAACAGTTCATGAATGTAATACTTTATTTGCACTATATACTGGACAGTTATGGTCGCTAGGCGGCAGTGGTGTGTTGCAAATTTTTTTGCTGTTACCGGCTTTGTACGAATTGGCATTTATTTCATATTTAATGTGGGTAATTCTGGCATATTTGCCGACGTCTTTAGATAGCATTTATGTTTTTATGTATAAATAGTTTATCGACCAGTTTTGAAATCGAGAATGCTGTTCGTGACACTTTAAAATTTATCTGGAGGTGTAGCCTACTTGCAATACAGTGCCATAGCATAAAGCCGGTCTCAAGCAACCGTAAGGGGCTCCACATCCTTTAGTTGTCGTTTGTTTGATTTCATATACGAACTGTATTCTTCATATGCTCCATTGTAAGTACGTACTGTCTTAAACGTTAAATCATATAAAATGTGCTACGGACTCAAAAGAATTGTCTTCGCGGGGGAGGGATTGGGTGGGGACGTCATCACGGTAAGTAGCCAATCAGAGGCATGTGACGGTGACCTCATTGGGTCAAACTTTACGGTTAAAGCCGCGTTGCTGTAAGGCGGCCGTGATGTTCTTACTATGGCAATGTAGGCGGTAGGAATGGAGGGGCTGCTCCTGAGATCGAGAGCGTTTCGATCCCGATCGCAGTTTTCTGGGTTCTATCACTGAATTTAGCTCTCCGCTTAATGATCGGAGGAGTGACATGAGGCGGACGCTCTAGGTGGTGGTTGTATGGAGACGGGCGTGTTGCTACGTAGGCAGCGGACCCCATCGGGAGCGGCGGCAGGCTACGGACGAGCCGACTTATCGGGAGGCTGCCGCGTCGTATCATTCAGGGACGTCAGTTGGTTAAGTTGGGGGCGATGGCAGGTCGAAGCCGAAGAGCGTGGTTCAGTGTGCTGCTAGGTCTGATCCTCGGCTTCATCCTGGCTTCCAGGCTCATTTTACCCAGGGCCACGGAGCTGAAGAAGGCGGCTCACAACCGCAAGGCGGGCGCCGGCGGCTGCGGGATGCGCGGCGTGGCCAGGGTGCACTGGGTCCACGGGCTCCGCGGGGATGAGCAGGACGCCGCCAAGCCGCTCGCAGCCTCCGGCTTCCTCTTCATCGGAGTCATGACCGCCCAGAAGTACCTGAACAGCCGGGCTGTAGCGGCTCACAGGTACGCTCCCGGTCCCGATCGAGGGGTGTCCTGTCCTCCTCTGCTTTGTTTTAATGTCGATCCTATGAGCGAGGGATGTCTGATCCAGCCTTTTAAAAAAATTAGCTGGACGACTTAAAAATAAAGAAAAACGCGGCTCTTTTACTTTGTTCTCGGTTTTATTGTTGGTTGACAGGTGCCCCGGTCTCTCTCTCTCAGCCGGTCCAGTTTAGCTGTCATTTATGTTTATTGGTTCGGTTGGACTTAGATCGTTGCCCCCCCGACTGGTCCGGCTCTGCTGCCCTCTCCCTTGGTCCTTATTCTTCATCTGGTTGTCCAGTGTCTGCAGCCGGCAGAGAAACCCGTTCTTACAGTCTGTAAGCAAACTATATATATGGGTTCAGACAGGCACATTGACACAGTGAAGAGTGATTGAACTGTTGAATAACTTGATATGAATAAATGGGGTTTACTTACTCGGATGGTTATCATTGTTCTTGCTCTCTGAGACTCCGTTTTTTTTTCAATTGGTCCATATATGAGAAGTGATTGACACACAAATTTAAATATTTAAAGTAAGCAGAATACATGCAGAGCTGTTTATTGGCTACTTGGTGTTGGAGCTTTTCCAGGTTTATCGGGACTACTGAAGGTCAGTCTATTGTTAAATGTCCTGTAGTAACTGAATCAGCAAATACTCCATGTATATGGTAACTTGTATATCACAAAGGTGGTGCATTACGCGTTTACATTACATTAAATTTGTGGTTAATTACTGTCTTCCTACAGAAGACTTTCACCTTCCTCGTTAAAGGGCTAGAGATGCACGATATATCCGTTAACGTACAGGCACCGGATGGTATTTGTTAACAAACGTGATATAGGTGTCAGTCTTGACCGATATTGCCGGCCGATACTAAAACTTATCGGTATTCAAAGTGAACAATCCTACAGCTAAAAGTAAAGTAGTTGCATAAGTACAAAAAATAGAGGCGAGTGTTGCATTGGATAATCAGCCATTCTCTGTAGTATATAAAGGTAATAAAACGCTTGGGGAATCGATTGTGCGGTTTTGAAAATGCGCAAGAAATCGAGTCCCGTGTTGGTTTAAAGGCTGCATGTCAAATAAGGGAAATCAAGACGCAAGACGGGCTTTAAATCTGGCCAGCCGATCCGTCTTTCATTTCCCTAAGAATAACAGACAATGTAATGTGTTTATGCAAATCAGCAGTGGCAATTTTCACCCCCCACCCCTCACTCAGACGTTATCAATATTGGCGATATTAGAGAGAAATATATCGGTTATTAGAATCCTTCAGAATTTCCATATCGGTGCACAACTGACTAAAAGCGTGTGTTTGTTTAGCTGGTTTCCTGCACAGTCTGGGCGTTAGGATCGCAAGTAATAGCGCACGTGGAAATGCTGGCGTATTTTAATACTAATATCATTCGCAGCTGACTTCAGCTCGGCCCAGACTCCTTACAGGGGCCTTAAGGAGAGTTCTGTGAGATTAAGTATTGCTCTGGGAACAAAGCGCTGTGCCCATACAGCGACATCGCTTTGTGCAGACAGCCTTCAGGGAGACCTTAATGCGTTTCCGGCAGGAGAAAGCGAGAGCTGCCATCTGCGGAGCTATTGGGCTATTGTGTATTCCTACAAAGAAACCTCGAGTACACTGGCAGCCGGCTGGTTAAAGGTGGGGCTTGTTGAATCTAATTTGATATCTCTAGTAACCTGAAATTTATTGTTGGTCTTTTGGTTCGCTGATAATGAAATACGGATGCTGTGTGTACACCTTTAATTCCTTTATAAGGTTTCTGCTGTGTATCAGATACTGATGTCACATTCATTTCTGCAGTTTTTTCTTTTTACTTTTAATGAGTCTGGTGTTCTTTTCGTTTACTCGAACTGCACTCTTGATTCTGTGTATCTTTTTTTCCTGGCTAATACATCGTGTGCAGGACGTGGGCCCAGACCATTCCGGGGAGAGTAGAGTTCTTCTCCAGCGAGGGCTCCGACACCTCCATCCCCATCCCCATCGTGACGCTGAAGAACGTGGATGATTCGTACCCGCCGCAGAAGAAGTCCTTCATGATGCTCAAGTACATGCACGACCACTACCTGGAGCAGTTCGAGTGGTTCATGCGGGCGGACGACGACGTCTACGTCAAGGGCGAGCGGCTGGAGGCCTTCCTGCGGAGCCTGAACAGTAGCGAGGCCATCTATCTGGGCCAGACGGGCATGGGCGCCCGCGACGAGCTGGGCAAGCTGGCCCTGGAGCCCGGAGAGAACTTCTGCATGGGCGGCCCGGGGGTGATCATGAGCCGCGAGGTTCTACGGCGCATGGCGCCCCACATCCGCCAGTGCCTGCAGGAGATGTACACCACCCACGAGGATGTGGAGGTGGGACGCTGCGTGCGGAGGTTCGCCAGTGTCCAGTGTGTCTGGTCCTATGAGGTAATGGCTAAGCCACTTTTTAAAAAGATTTAAATACTGGTTTGGTTTTAGGGTGCAGCCCTGGTTCTTTGGGTACTGTTAAGACCTCCTGGGTTGGTGGTTCGAATCTACTTTAATTTCCTCATGCAGTCCAAGATGCATTTAAGCTGGCCTACATCTCTAAGTTGTCCAGAGAGCATGTGTGTGTGTATAGTCATGTATATATTACATTGTGGGGACCAAATGTAAAAATGGCAAAAGTCTTGTATTTTGTTTGGTTTCTTATGGTTATAGTCGGGATTAGGGTTATGCCCATAGATATGAATGGAGAGTCCTACAGAGGTATGAGTATAATTGTGTGTGTGTGTGTGTGTGTGTGTGTGTGCGTATGTGTCTGCATGTCTGCTACATGGACTTCAGAACTGGGGGGGGTACCCATGCCCAGAATGTGATGAATCATAAAAAAAATGGCCTGCAAAAAATTTAATGCAAACCAATACAATTTTATGAAAAATGATCCAGCCATTGTCTCCCATACCCATCAATGAAGTTCCAGAGATTTTAGGGCTGTTTAAACAGACACGCCTGAAAGCCTCCCTGTCAGCGAGCGCTCTAATCTCATCTCGTTAATTTCCTCTCGCAAACGAAAATGTCACAGTACATTAGCTGGCTCGCCGCCGTCACCTCGATTTAAAATCGTTACGGAAATATGGAGTGGAATCAAGAGCTGTGTGAAACGCACTGGTGCACAGCTTCAGATCGTGAAACAATCTGTGATTGGTCTGTTGAGGCCTGGGGGGCGGAGTTCTGCAATTTTATTGGTTCTTTGGGGATGGTTCAGCAAAATTTGTGTGCGATGGGTTTTTGTCTAATGTTTTATCTCTTAAGTGTGTGGATGTACAGGGTGTTACGCAGTGTTTGTGTATAGCGTTTGCGGGTTTTTTCCTGCATACCAGGGACAACGCTTAAGGTTTTTTTCCGCTCGCATGTTCTGCTCCGTTGCTTTCTAATGTAGATCATTCTAAAAAAGAGGCTTTTACTGCATTTAGCTTGAAATCCCCAGTGGGAGCCTGATAGGCCGGCCGGCTCACATCCTCCTGTTTAGCCTCCCACTGCCCGCACGCTTTATGCAGATGAATTCTAACAAAAACAATCTACACTGATATTTTTGTTGTTTATTTTTTTATTTGAATACCCTCTAAGTTGATGTGTCCCTGGTGATTGAATGAGTCAAGCATGATTTTGAAGAAAAGATTAAGGTCTTTGAGGACATTCAGCTCTGGATGGACGTGGACACCGGGATTGGTTGTTGATCCTTTAACATTGTCGATAAATGACATCCGTTTTGGTACGTGACCTCTACCCGCCATGATTAACGGCTCCCACAGTGGATGCCAGGGCTGTAAATACTCCTGATGACTTTAAGGAAGGCTTGTGGGCCATGGGGGGGGGGGCTAGGGGTCGCGACAGAATGGCTCGCTGCACTTACTTGGTGGAAAGAAGCCGTGATTCTCTGCGTCTTATCAGAAGTGCTGCCTCCGATCCAGTGGGTGCTGGTCCGGTCTGGCTCTGCCTTATCGGGGTCTCCCCAGCCTCGTCCTGTTGGTGGAGGGGGTGTCATTTTCCACTGAGGTCACACGGCCCCCTCCTGGCTGCTGGGCCCACGCCGCTCAAGCCCACTGACGGGGTGAAGAAACATTGCGTCGTCTTTGTTTGAAGATGTGTGCCAAGAGCCGAGTCGCGGCTCCTCTGTAATTAAACCTTGAGCTGAATTTGAGCAGGCGAAGACGTCCACCTCCGAAGGTTCGCTTTTCAGCGTGACGGACTCTTATGAAAAATGCTGCTGTCAGATTAACAGGAGCTGGGCCTCGACTTCCCGTAAAATCACACACACGTGTTTTTCCCCTTTAAACAGATGAGATCCAGGCCGGTATCCAAGGCCGTTTTGCGATCGAAGTTGGGGTTTGGGTGGACGCGATCGGCATTGCTGCTATGGCAACGGCGGATTAGAAACGCTGGGTTCCTCTAATCAGCGACTCACTGTCCACTTGATATCCTTCGAGACCCCCCCCCACGCATGCACATGAGCCTGTTTTCAGGCTGCTGGACAGCTGTCATGATTTATCATTACACCATTATTGTTGTCCTTTTTGAAACATGCT
Source organism: Isichthys henryi (assembly GCA_026776945.1). Taxonomy (NCBI): domain Eukaryota; kingdom Metazoa; phylum Chordata; class Actinopteri; order Osteoglossiformes; family Mormyridae; genus Isichthys; species Isichthys henryi. The sequence goes on from JAODJX010000007.1 coordinate 6,094,008, forward strand.
TTCTGTTGCTGTTATATCCGATCTCTTCCACCCCCCTGGGGATGGTCGCTGGGAGTCTATTGTGTTGGTTTTTACTTGCCATTTCCCAGAAAACCTTGGAGTTTTGGTCACTAGGAGTGCCGGTGCTCCTGTCACCGCCCCACCCCCCCCCAAACGTGTCACAGGGTTCTAGTTTCTCCATATCCACTTTTTATCCAAATAGGGCTACTGCCGCTGTCTATACCACAGCTCTTTGGGCTGCGTGACCCAAATGTATTTCTGTCTGGAATTTGTGAAGACCTGTAGTTTGCATTGCGCTCAGGGGTGTGTTTGGGGGTTTATTTGGTTTTGGTCCTGTGGGGGGGGGGGGGGGGGGTTTTTTTTTTTGATAAAACCACATAGGCTAATGTTAAAGGCAAATAAAATTTTGTTTGTATTTATGTTGGGGTTATATTGAAATGTTGCCCCC
>JAODJX010000007.1:6106362-6121785 GCA_026776945.1 Isichthys henryi
GCTTCCGGGATAGGCTCCGGACCCCCCGCGACCCAGTAAGGATAAGCGGTTTGGAAAATGGATGGATGGATGATTTAAGTTTCCCTAGTGCATTTTACAACTCATAAAAGCGTTTTAAATTATTTTATGCAAATCGGCGGGTGTCCTACTTTTTACATTGTGCGGTTTCTTTTTCTGTGGCAATCCGGATGCAGAGGTTTGACCTCAGTCTTGGTCGAGGCGTGGATAGAGCGCGTTGGGAAGTTTTAGTCCTCACATTTATGGTTTGGTGGTGGGGAGCTCTGGCTGGGGTGTGGGACTTAGGTGAGGTTTTCATTACTTACGGTTCTGCTTTTTCTCGTTGCTGGTTATACTTGAGCACCGTCCTTCTCCCGTCGCGTCCAGGACAAAGTCAGTCCCTTTCCCTGCTAATACAGTATATTAGCTTCCAGTTCTGAGATCAGCATTTAATGCACATGAGATTTCCATTAAGTTTTGCAAAAGTTAATATAAATAGATTTATCCCTCTTTAAATGTTCCTGCCTGGAGTTTTTAACTCCCTTGGGTTTCAGCCAAACCAGTACCTTTCCTTGCCAGGGATTTGGGAGCTGGGGCTGCAACTGCAGTGAAATAAAACCTAAGGTGATTATTGCGACCTTCAAAGGCCTTTTTAATACCTGGTCGTAGTGAATGTTTCTGCTTTCAGCCTTGCAGTTAATGTGGTTTACAGGTTTGGGAGGCTGGGTGGTAGGGCTGACCTGCAAGATGCGTGTATTCTTGGGGGGTGGGGGACAGTTTTCAGCTCATTTTACAGGATATTCTCGCACAGGCTCCTGCCTGTGGGGGCTTCCTGTGGTGGTTTTGGACATGTGGATCTGCGTCTGTGTCACTTTCATTCAACAAAAGTTAGGGATTCGACATGCATACCCAGTGCAGGGCTCTCAGATTTTTTAGCATTGTTTTTGGCAAAAATGACGGCAAGATTATAGGTTCTGTGTAGTATCCACCACCCCCTTTCACTTTCAGTAATTTGCGTTAAGTATAAACCCTGTCGCAGACATCAGTATGCCCACGTCCCTTCCTGTACTGTCTTCCGCTTTTATTTTGGGTGTTGTTTGCCAATACCAGGGTTCCACAAGTATGCTCTTCCCTGGCATGGGGGCATAATTACCAGCGTCCATCTCAGAAAAGGATTCAAGGGTTTATTTGTCACATGCAAGGTACACAGTCAGACCGTAACCTGCAGTCAAGTGTAAGGCGGTCAGCTCTGTCATGTAAACAGTGACCACACAAGACACTGAAGTAGGCATGTTATAATAAATTTAAAAAAAAACACAAAAGTTATACTGTAGGATAAATAAGTCGGCCTGCAGCACAGCTGTACTACAGTGAGATATGCATAGGAGGGGATATAAGTTAAATGTCAGGCAGGTATTAAGCAGTCTGATGGCTTGAGGGTAGAAGCTCCTTCTGAGCCTCTCTGGAAGCGCTTACCAGACCTCAGGCTGGTGAAGAGGCTGTTGTTCGGGTGGGTTGTGTGTCCCTGCAGATTTTGCCTGCTCTGCTTCGGTGTCTTCAGAGGTACGTGTCTTGTAAGGGGGGGCGGATCAGCCTTGCGGATTTGTTCAGCTGAATGTAAAAAGGAAGAAGGACACGATATCAGTAAATACTGTTTATTTCGGCCTCCTTAGTTCTGGCCTTGCCTTTCAGCCGGGCTGTCGTTCACCGGGGCACGTTTGTTTCCCAGTCATGCCCTTTTCTGAATTCGACGGCGGCCGAGAAGCGACTGGTTCCTCCCTACTGTGTGGTTTGTCTTGGAAATAATTATGGTCTGAGTTCCTGGGTTGGGACATGGCACGCTCCCTTGAATCCATCTTGATCAAGCTATGACGCAGCTTTAATTTTCTGGAGATCTTTGATCAATGGAAGTGTCAGAGGATGCAGGGGACGGCCTGGAAGGATCTGCTGAGGGGAGCGGGTCATTGAGGGCTGCGTGAGGGAACGTTCTCCCCCCTGACGTCCATGAGAGATTCTACAGTTACTCTGTTCTGAATCTGCCTGAAGTAAAAGCCTTGACGGCCTCCATGAGACTCTTCCTCAATTTGCCTGTCTGCCTGAGGGTGTATTTTTAGAGAGGGCGGAGCCAGGACTTGTGAATGGCCTCCACGGCAGACGCCGCGTTGCTTAGCAGAGAATAAACAAGGCAAACTTTTTTTCACGTGACCTGCCATGTTTTGTCTTCCTGATACCGTGCTGTCGCATCTACTCCGAAGGCCGCTCGCGTAACCTCGAGATCCAGCAATGCTTTCTCAACACTGTTGCATTATTTACCTTGACAGGCCTTATCTCGCTCATACCCATTCAGGGCCAAGTAAGGAACCAAGTACTGATCTGTAGGAACAATTGCAACTCTCCTCTAAAGAGCGACGTCTGGCATGCAGACAGGTGGAGTTCCATTTGTATGATCCTATTTCCTGCTCACTTTGCATAATTATGGCACCCTTGGCGAGCTGTTGAAGCGTAAGTGGGACTGGAGTCATTTTCCTGCACTGAATCATCTGCTCCAAAGGCGACCTCGTCTATCAGCAATGCCTTCCTCAGTTCTTGGTTCATTTTTTTCAGCCTGAAGCAGTGTAGTTTTTCTATAGATTTCACTGGCATACAAGCTGGAATCTAACCGGTAGGAGGAATATCTTGGCACATTCCCCCTCAACACGTCTACCGAAATATTAATTTCTGAAGTCTGAGAGACGTTGTCATACTATGTATCGGCTAACGATTGATCGGGCCAGTTCACAGCTGCTTTCTTAAAGGACTAATTTTTAAAACGTGTCCTTAAAGTTGTCCTTTGTCACGTGAATATGACATTTCTGCCTCTGTCACTCACAAACTCACCCCGTCGCCTGTCTATCGGTGTCGGAAACCGAAGGTCGCCGTTATCAGTGGGCCTTGCTTAGCAACCCTTGTATGAAAACAAAAAGCATGTCGTGCTGTACCTTCTGAATGAGAACAACCCAGCCTTGATGTCAGTGTCGGACTGACCTCCCGGGGGACCAGCCGCCCACCAAATCGGCGTGACCTTCCAATCGGATGGATTCTGCTGGGTCTCGGTCGAAGTTGCTGTGAGGGATTAAATCGGGATGTAGCTGGAATTTCAGGAGCGGGATGGTGGGAAGAACAATGCGGAATTCGTTTTTAAATGTTTAAATTGAAGGGATAACATGACAGTATAGGTCATGTGATGAGTTAGCTGACATTAAATTTAATTTCAGCTTTTGCCTCTGAAGTGACAGTGATTGTTTGTTTGTTTGTTTGTCTTTCCACAAGCTGGTGTGCATTTGATCCGCAGTGTTAAACCTGGGTTCATTCCTAATAACCAAAAGACAGATTTCGTTCTGTCAGCGTTCACCCCGCCCCCCCCAGTCCTTCACTGCAGGAAACTGCAGCATTACTGCAGCACCCTGACATCCGTCCTTCAGGATCACGGCGCAGGTTTCTGCAGCTGTACAGAGACTGTTATCAACAGGTTGTCATTAGAGAGTTTAATTCCACTGAAACTAGACTCCGTTGTTTGTGTGTCTGCGCTGTTCCTTCAAAGATCCAAAGTCTCTGCAGGACCCCGACCCATCTGGTTTACCCTCGTCCTCCAGGCCAGTATTAAAATGGCCCATTTAAATAGAATTACCCCCCCTCCCTCATCTTTCAACAGTCTTGTGACAGACATGCCCTTGAGTTTATTAAAGAAATAAGTGATCATTTGGACCAATTAGAGATGGATAACAAAAGGCCTTTTACCTCTCTGGGTTACAGGACTGTACTCTTCTGCTGCAGGCTGATATGAGGGTAATCGGGGGAAAATGGGGCCCTAATATTCGGGGCTCAGATTTCCCTGCACAGGCTTTCGCCTGTCCTCACATTTCAGGCATTATGAAATTCTCTTCGCCTGAAAAACATCGTAGTTCCGGCCTGATGGTCAGAGCGTGATGTTTTTAGATGATGCCTTTTTAGAAAAGGCCTGTACAGGAATTTCTGTCCAGCCTTGCATTGTGTAGGAAGGGCCTGTTGTTTTAAACCCAGCCCTCTCTGTTTTGACATCGCCCCCGGACTGCCGGCCAATGATGCACAATCTGCCGGCCTACTGGGAAGAATGGCACGGCGTGGGCACCGTGGAGCTCCACAGCTCCCACGTCACATGTGGCATCGTTCGCCAGGAGCCCGGCGCTGTCTGTGGTCCCACACTCGACAGGAGCCAAGTCTGGAGGCGTCTTCTCTCTCCCTGATAGACAGACGTTCTGCTTTTGGGAGGCAGAAGGCAGACGTGCGAATTAGCAGCATGTTAAGTCAGAGTGTAATTCTCTGCTTTTGTGCGACTTGGATGTGAGTAAAATGTCCCCCTACCACATTTTTTCAGCGTGTAAATCGGTAAGACAGGTGTAAGACATTCCTAATTCAGTCTCGTAACTGTTTCGCATGGATTAATTCATTAGCCAGTTACAGCTAAATATTTTGGATGAAGCGAAAGCATTTAATGCCATTCTGTGTGAAGATCGTACTCTGGGGACATGGCATCTTGGGCAGGTGACAGATGGGTGGGTGCCATTCAGTCTTCCTCGCCTCCTGGGAGTGACACACCCCCAATAGTGAATCATCTGTGGTTTGTATGGCTATGGGTACCCTGCGCTCACACCTGCCTTACTTGCTGTTATTTCTGCGTCCTGCTACATCACCTCCCAGCAACTCTATGTAAGGAAATTTCTACACAGCCGTAGTCTAACACCACCGCCTTGTTTGCTTGGAAACAGCCCCCCCCCCCCCCCCAGCCCAAATTTGTTCTTGTGAATTGGTTTGGTTCTGCTGTCGGAGGAGGGAAGTCACACTTCTGGTAGCTGTGGGGTCTCTTAATCAGGGTAACCAATGGGCTGTCCCATGAAAAGCCCCGCCCACCCGTCTCTCATCACTCCCCAGAAGATGCGGGCTAAAAGATTCTGTGAGGGCCTTATGGCTTTCATTGCTGGATCATCCTCTGGTTCCCGCCATGGCCAGTACATGGTTTTCCTCCTGCTGATCAGCTCAATCTGGTATGCGTTCAGTCGTGAACGCTCCGGTACATGGTGAATGTTGCGAGCGTGATATCGTTACTGACGTGTAGCACGGTTCCTGTGTCTGCCTTTCATTTCTCCACATCTGCTTCCAGTAGCTGCCCGCTTCACTGTGATATTAATCCCTTTAGAAGCTGAGAAGCGTCTCGACAGTCCTGTTTCTTCTTAAATCTGGATTGTTATCGATGTGGTGGATCTGGTATCTATGTGCGTTCTGTGTGATTCTCAATGGTTGCCTGAGCTTAAGGTACCTTCTGCGGTCTCCATTGTCCCTTTGATTACATGGCAACACAGAGGTGGGGGCAGAGGGGCGGAGGGAGGTCCAGGCTCGGGCGACATCCTGTCTTCTAAACATTTTTTTTTTTTTGGGCTACCAATGGCTTGTCCAAGTCTGTGCTGTCATGCCTAATGAGCATTCAATGGAGGGGCATGAAATTATGATATCAGATTGGCTCAAGGAAAGTTGTTCTTTGAGAAGCTCAAACTACGACATCACGAACTGAGCAGTAATTTCCGCTTTGCTGTCACCATCCTGTAGATGTTGGACCTCTCTGTAGACTGCACACTTTTTGTGTCTGTTAATTCCGACTGAATATTAACTTGTGAACTTAATAACATGTGTCTGCATTGAGTTTAGCATTTTAATTGCAGCACCTGTCCAGAAAACTCTTTGCAGGTTATTACTGCATTATAAATACGCACAATTTGCTTGAATGTCCATTCATTTGCATCTAATGAGTTTCCGCTCTTTGGCCAACATGAAAAACATATTTCATTACATAAAGGTCCAGAAAGTAGCCTATGCTAAGGTACTAACCTCGAGTCATTGAAGCGATCAGCTGTAAAAACTAAAAATCACTCGGAAAGCTTCTGCAGAATAAAATGACCTTCTGTCTCACTTTCCTGCGTGGCTGTTTAATTACAGGTTTCCCACTATCTGATGCACATCACCCCTGGCTTGTGTCGTACTCCAACCTTCTAAAACCTCCATGTGACTGGCTGTTTTGCACAGTTTTAGTAACAACAATGTTCTGAGGGAAGTAGGAATAATGATTGGAGATGTCTGAACCAATGAGACTATAGAGGAGGTAGGTCTAAGCAACTAGAGTAGGAGGGTCCATCCAATTAGATGTCTTGGTCTGGCCTCCTCTGGTTGCTTGGATCCACCTCTACAACTTCATTGGTTCTCTCTCTGAACCAATCATTTTACGTTCTGTCCTCAGAATATTTTTGTGTAAGAAACTCCCACGAGCACTTTGACTTACGCAAAGTATAAGTACCGTTCACCGCGAAACCCGTACTTATCGGTCGTCTATTTAACCTCCATTGATCTGGATGCATTCATTGGTCACAGCAGAGTACAGAGCAGCTGTCGTGAGGCTTTTGCTCCACGCTGAGGGATCACTGGCCAACAGAGTGAAGATGAGAGTCAGCCAGTCAGCCAGCCAGCCAGCCAGCCAGTCAGCCAGCCAGCCAGCCAGCCAGCCAAGATGTGCCCACAAAACAGCCAATTAGATGGGCTAATAGCTCGTCCAGTTACATTTGCATGCAGTTTGTTGTTGTGCAGCCACTGCTTTGTGTGGTAAATTAAACACAGCTCTGTTTTCCTCCCCAGAGGAGTCAGTTCTTCCTTACAGCGCTGCTGTCTGGATGGCGTCTCTGACATGCTCAGCCCTGACATCCATGAAACACAGACTGAAACTGGGCAGGCTTCTTAGACGCGCTGGTGGTTCTGACCGACAGAGCATGTGCTGTTGCTGTTGATTTCCCCAGTGCCTCTACTTCTTTTTTTTTTTTTTGAACATCAACAAAACAGATGCTTTCCCAACGAACCGCCGTGCACGTTTAACGCCGAGGCTTTAGGTCTGAACTGTCAGTGTTTAAGGGCAACTTTGCTAGCCCCGGCTATTCCCACACGTCTGACTGGGTCATGAACCGGAATTTTAAAATTGGCCACAAATCACAAGCACCATTTTTAGGACCCTAGACCTGTCCGTACCGGGTGTGGTGGGCTGTGTGGATCCCGGAGTCGATCATCCTGTGAGCAGCCTTATAGCCCAGATGTAAGTTGCCTGCCTTGGGTTTGTAGTCTCTCTTGCCATGTGCTGACATTCTCGGGCGCAGTTTAGCCACCCTCCCCTCTGCAAATATCTGGTGGAAAGTGTGTATTAGTCTGTACTCTCCTGTGCTGACATCTTGCTGACTGAAGCACATTTTTGAGTCTTATTTCTGAGCCAGGTCTGGGTGACTCCTATCGGGTTTTGACAGAATCTCCAGCATGGGGCTTGTTTATGTGACTGTTTGTGTCACCCTCTTGGATCGTTTATTTTAATAGTTTTTTTTTAAAAAAATTATTTATTCTTTCCTTTGTGCCAATTGGTATTTTTGCAGTGAAGGTGAGAGCTCTGGGGAATATTTCCGAAACGCACTGCGCTGGGTCTTGGTGCTTTTAAAAGTTGTCTTTTAAGATTTAAAAATTTGCTTCCGCGGTGACTAAACTGCCAGCATGATAAACGTTGGCTTGGATACAGAAGTTGACTCCCTGTCCTGGCTGGTTAAGCGCTTACTCACCACAGAAATCGGTTTTGCATAGAACTGAGTTACGACCATTTTAGAGGCTCTGTAAGAGCCGGAGGAGGGGTGGTAGTGATACGCAGTGGGGATACGGGCGAAAATTGTTGAGGGAAAGCTTTAGAAACTCAGTGGAGCGGGGGGGGTATCCTACTGTCCTGTAGTAATGATGTATTCAGAGCTGTGATTGGCTGCAGAGCTATGAAGCATCACATGCATCAATACTGCCAGCTATTTTGAAAAACACTCAAGTTTTTCTACTTAAGGCAAAAATGAAGTTTCTTTGGGGTGAGTGCATCTCAAAGGGTGCAATTTATGCCATTTTAATAGTGTTTTTGACAGTAAAAATAACCGCGTAAACTCCCAGCTCCGCAGGTGAGGAATATGATCAGCGTCACGCTGAAGGGTGGAGAGGCTTATAACTTTTTAACTTTCAAATGGTCTGTCAAAAAACCTTCCTTGCCTTTTAAATCTTGCCCACCAAACTTTTCCCTAACGTGTAAAAGTTTGATGATTAATATGGTTCAGTAGAGCCTTTTCAAACATTTATGCAGATAGAACCTCCCAACTTTTCTTGCTGTTATTACAAAAAATAAGTAACCGTGGTTCATACATTGTTGAGCAACTTGTGGAAAATCTGTAGTGTAACTTTAAGGCTCTCTGATTAGACGACACCCCCAGTAGAGTAACGGCCCTTATAACACGGATGAGCTTCTAAAATCCAGATACCCTTGTGGGGGGGGGAAGTCTCCATGTTCTGTTGCTGCGAGTCTGCAATTAATCGCACGTGTGAAATGTTTGTCTTCAGCCAATTTCAGTAGCGTCATTTTTTAAATGAGTACATTTCTTTGATCATAACATCTTGAGTTTTCCGAAAGCTGTCAACAGACGGCATAATTAATCTGCCATTTCTGGGGCTTGGATGCTGCTGTAGGTGGGCCACAGACCTCCTCTGTTGGCCGGCTTGTTAACAGGCAGCTGACACACACAGCCCAGGACCTGATGTGTTCAGTGTCCCTCTGTGTTTCTATGGCAACACACCCAATCAGTTTCATAAAAATCTGCCTGCAATCAAAGAATTAAAAATGCTAGAAGTCTCTGGTATTTTATTTGGTTACTTATGGTTAAAGTTAAGGTTGTCAATTTGGGGATTAGGGTTTTGCCTGTATAAATGAATGGATGGTCCCCACAAAAATATGAATGCAAGTGTGTGTGTGTGTGTGTGTGTGTGTGGGAGGTTGGGGGATGTTCCTAGACATCCTAGATGTTCCTAGACGATTTGATATCTGCGCTGTGGAACTGACTGAGCTTACCTGGTTGCGTGTCATCAGAGAGACAGTGCTTAATACTTGGCCAGGTCTAATTTCTATGTCTCCAGTAAAAAATATTGAAAAAGTTTCCTCGATCTTCACATTTACTTTATCAGCTTTGTGACGGTGTGACGGTTGACGGATGCAGTTTGTCTGTCCTCTTGCATGTAGGGTTGGGGTCTCGCTCAGTTCCTGCTGCCTACTTTTACCCTCTCCGGTCCGTTTTATTGCGTATTGTTTCCCCCTCGGGTGGGACCCACGGCAACCATCCAAAACACCCTCTTCAAATCTCACCCTTCTTAATGTAATACACTCCCGCAAATAGATTTCTGGCCATGCAATAATTTCTTCATTGGAAGTAAAGAGTACAGAAGCTCCCTTCATGGTTGGGGCTGAATCACTGCCAATGAGGGCCTGAACAGCTGTACCACAGTTTAAACATTTAATCCCCACTGACTAGGGGAACATTTAGGTTTTTAAAGCTTTGACAGGTTTTGAGTCAACACTGCTGACCAAAAACTTGCTCTTTGTCAATATTTAGCCTTCGGCAGCGCCGGTGTTCCTTGAGCCTGTGACCCAGCCCTGTAATAAGTCTTTGTTGGCCCTTTTTAATGGTCTGGAATCATTATTAACAGTGTAAGATGCAAGCTTTTAAGGTTCCTGTAATCGTGCGTAATTATAATAATGAACAAATTGTTTTGTTCTTGTGGTTATTAACGATTTGATAGATGATGGTGGCTTCAGTGCTGATTCAGCACCGTGGTTTATGACGTTAACGGCGGACCTGCTTTTCCTCCATGACTGTGGTTAACGAGGTCCATCTTGTTCTCCCCTCCAGATGCAGCAGCTGTTCTATGAGAACTATGAGCTGAACAAGAAGGGATACATCCGCGACCTGCATGACAGCAAGATCCACCGGGCCATCACACTGCACCCCAACAAGAACCCACCCTATCAGTACCGGCTACACAGCTACATGCTGAGACGCAAGATCGACGAGCTCCGCTACCGTACGGTCCAGCTGCACCGCGAGATTGTACAGATGGGCCGCTACAGTAGTTCCGAGGTGCGCAAGGAAGATCTGCAACTGGGGGTGGCACCCTCCTTCATGAGGTTCCACCCACAGCAGCGGCAAGACGTCCTGGAATGGGACTTCATCACGGGACGGTACATCTACTCATCTGCCGAGAAGCAGCCCCCACGCCGGGGAATGGACTCTTCACAGAAGTCGGCCCTGGAGGACATAACAATGCAGGTGATGGAGATGATCAACGTCAATGCCAAAATCAGGGGCCGCGTCATCGAATTCAAGGAGGTTCAATATGGCTACCGCAGAGTCAATCCCATGTATGGCGCAGAGTATGTGCTGGACCTACTGCTGCTGTACAAGAAACACAAGGGGAAGGCCATGACCGTCCCTGTGAGGAGGCACGCCTACCTACAGCAGACCTTTAGTAGGATTTACTTCCAGGAGGATGAGGAGATTGACGCTGCTCACCTGGCCAGCAGGATTAACCAGGACTCCAACTCGCTCTCCTTCCTCTCTAACTCCCTCAAGATGTTGGTGCCGTTCAAACTGGGCGGCTTGGAAACTGAACCCAAGGAGCCAAAGGAGGAGAAGGTTAACATCCTGGTGCCACTGTTGGGCCGTCACGAGATATTTGTCCGCTTCATGGCTAACTTCGAGAAGGTCTGCCTAATCCCAAAGCAAAACGTCAAGCTGCTGATACTGTTGTTCAGCACCAACAACAGCACAGAGAGGCTACGGCAGATAGAGCTGATGAGAGAATACCAAGCAAAGTACCCCCGGGCGGACCTGGAGGTCATGAATGTCCTCGGACCGTTTTCCCGGGCCCTGGCTTTGCAAATGGGCTCGTCGCGCTTCTCCGACAACTCCCTGCTATTCTACTGTGATGTCGACTTGCTGTTTACAGCCGATTTCCTGAATCGGTGCAGAAGCAACACGATACTCGGAGAGCAGATCTACTTTCCAATCATTTTCAGCCAGTATGACCCCAAAGTTGTTTATGCGGGAAAGGCACCCAGTGAAAACCAGTACGTATTCACCTCCAAGACAGGCCTGTGGAGACACTATGGGTTTGGGATAGCCTGTCTGCATAAGGCAGACTTGATCACCGTGGGTGGCTTCAATATCTCCATCCAGGGATGGGGTCTAGAGGATGTGGACCTCTTCAATAAATTTGTTGAATCAGGGATCAGACCATTCAGAAGCACAGACACTGGTATCGTGCATGTCCACCACCCCGTCATATGTGACCCAAACCTTGACCCAAAACAGTACAAAATGTGTCTGGGTTCTAAAGCGTCTTCGCACGGGTCCGCTCTGCAGCTGGCCGAACTCTGGCTAGCAAAGAATGACCCCTCGCTGCGGGAAATCCACGTCAGTAACACCAGTTCCACAAGGACCGTGTGAAGCACTGTGGTAGATTGAACTGGGGACTTCTAACTACCTAATTTATTTTTTAAAAAAAGGACTAAATGAATATATTTTGGAAATACTATTTTCTAACAAGTGCTCATCGGGTTCAAGGGGTAATCGCATTTTTGGTTTTTAAAAAGAAAAAAAAATTAATTTAAATTTCGATATTCCATTGGGCTTGGGAACAATGATGTATGTATCAACAAAAAATGTTTGCTAAACTATGACCTCTATATGTAATCTGAGAAGGTACCATTCTTGAGAGCGGTCCTGGATTTTGTGTGTGTGTGTGTGTGTCGGGGGGGTGGGGGGTGGGAAAGCTTTAATCCTTTATGGATGTTTACAGGGCACTGCGTGAAGACTCCATTCATCAGTGAAAAGGGTGTTCCAAAAGCAAATCCGTAATTATCCTTACAGGCCTTAAATTTACTCTCAATTTTACGCCTTTTAAGAAAAAAGAAAAAAAAAAATGCCGAAAATCACTTGTTTCTAGATTTTTTTTTTGTTTCTTTATCTGAGCACAAACGCTGAAATAAATTTCTGCAAATAATTTGTCGTCTAATTTATTAACTGTCGGCCTACGTTTCTCCGTTAAGACGGTTTGTCCTCCACCACAAAAAAGACTCTCATGGTTTCATCTTGCACTAGAGGGATGTCTTGTGGACACAGAGCTGTATTGACTAGCCCAGGAAGGCCGTACGCCGGCTGGATTGTAAGTCTGCTAGGAGAATGGGGTGAGCGCGTCATGCTAGCATTCTTCAGGGCGTTGGCTTAGAGAGAGGGTAGATGGTATGATTTGGTCCCGGGAATCTCTCCCCCGTGCCGGGATGGTCCTGGCTTTGGTTGTATTTCACCTCTTGCTTTTGACTTGTGACCAGCTAGGGAAGATTTTCTATGTAATAAATAATAAATGTATTAAGCCCCTTTGTGTTCCATTTCTGAAAACCTTTGAATACTTTTCTGGGCAATGCCTTGTGTTAACAGATTAATTCCCAAACTGCTTTGAATATATACCGTTTTGTAAAGGTCATTTGCCTGAATTCGGAAAATTGCTACTAGCATACATAGCATGTTGAGAGATTTAGCATGGTTTTCTCTGGGGTCTGATGGGTGCGCAGTCACTGGTCAACATTCTCCTGGAGGATCGAGTTTTTTGTTTTAATATCGCAGTCCTGTCCACACGCAGGGGAAGAGGGGGGGCAGGAAATGGGTGAGCGGAGTGAAATCGCAATTTGGAGATGTCAGGCGTGATATGGTGACCATTGCAGGGCACGCTGCTGGTTGTCCCGCTGCGAACACTGACGGCCGAGCTGCTCTCGCTCATTAGAGGGAACTCTGCTACCCCTGATTCTGATTGTCCGCAATCCCAGCTTGTGACCTTGTGGCGAGGAGTCAGCTGCAGAGGAAGCCCGTTTACCGATTCCCTCTGTATTAATATGGGGGTGGGGCATGGCGCCCCAGTGGTGGCTTTTGTTACTACACACAAAGCAAGGCTTCTAGAGGCCCTTGGTTTGTGGATTATCCTAACCCTTGATCTGCATCTTGGGTTTCTCTTACATTATCGCCAGTAATTGCTATTTTTGGTCTCAAATTCAGTTTTTTGCAATTCAGCCTATAAAATGTATTCGACCCACTCCCCTCCCCCACCACCAGCCAAACTGAATACGTCGATCCCATATCCTTGTTAAGAAGTCTTTTGGAGTCGAACCAACTCTGATTTACTGTCTCGCCCCCCTGCCCCCGACCCCCATCTGGAGTTAACGACTGCTCTTAAAAATCTACACCAGTCCAGACCAGGAAGACGGTGTGGAACAATTGTCCCAAAGACGTGGAAGGCATACAGCTGGCTTTAATGAAAGCTGCGCTCGCGGTAGGACTCGGCGTTCCTCTCTGAACACGTGGAGGGACATCCTCTCCAGAGGCTGGCATTTTGGCAGTTAAGAGACAGGATGCTGCTCGTATGTCCGCTGGAGACCGTTTTTACTATCGAAAGTAACACAAGTAGAATGTCAATGAGTAACATGTGGAGCGACTTAAGATCTGCTTTGTCGTTGCCCCTCTAACGAGGAAAAACGCTAACAACTTCCATGCGCGTGGATTTGTCCCTCTGCCACGGACTGTGCCTCGGGCGCTGGAGGCACGTTCTAGAGCAGGGCTTGCGGGAAACTCCACTCCAGGGTGAGGAGGACTCGCTCGTTGAGTCCTGGGCTGCGGGTAACAAAGCCAAGGCTGAAGGGGGGTGCTGAGCTTTACGAGCTTAGGGTTCAGTGGCCTGCGAGGCTGAAACCTCGACGGGTGACGGTTGATAATCCCGACAAAATTGGTGAAAAAGATACAGTGACTCTCAAGGTAATTCTCTGAATCCTCTCAACAGCAAAGGCTTTTGTGTTAAGGAAACCTAACAATTAGTCACTGTGTTGAGGACCCCGTTAAAAAAAAAAAAAAAAATCGTGTAGATGGACGAACTCCAAAGTGCTGGGTTTCAGTGCTGACCAGGCCTGTGTGCTTTTTATATGGTGAGCGCTTCTGACGGCTTGGATCACTGGAATAATTTCACAGTGCCATGGAGCAGAGAGTGGCCCTTATATAATATAACCAAATTTGAATCCATAGAGCCATATTAATAAATGAAAATTGTGCTTTTCTGCCTAGTGGTCTGTTGTAAATTTCCAGACAAAGCTGGCAGATTAACCACAAGAACATTGGGTTTCATCTGTGTTCTCTGTGCTGGCCAGCTGCTGTGGGGCTGCTCAGTACCAGCAGCGAGGGGCCGCCCCTTTAAGAAGGACCTCCTTTAAGCTCTGGGGGCCAGGGATGAATGATAGCCGGCTGCTACCCCCCCCCCCCTTGCATTTTTACGCAACGCAGCTCTTTGTGATTGAACTCCACAGCAAACGTTATGGTCTCATCGGTGGTTGGCATGGCAATAATTTAAGAAGAACAGCTGTGTTACCTCAGACCCAGCCACGTTTACGTCGATTACGCATATTAATTTTTGGGGGGGGTCCTTGGCATGTTGGCAGATTTTCCCGTTACTGCTCCTGCTGAATATTCCTCAGAGAATGCGTCTGCTGAGCTGTTCCGTAGCTTGGAGAAAAATCCGATTCTCTGTTTTTACTGGAAGCACATTGGTTTGATTAGATGTAATGCTCGCCTGTTCCCGGGGGGAAATGGGAAATGGTTTTATTTTCCCGTTCGGCCCTTCATGTGGACAGATAGGTGCCCTATCTTGAAACGATCAGTGAAAATGAAGCCGCCCCCCCTTGCCCTCACCCCCTGCGGGGTAGCCGTGGAGCCATCGTGAAATCGATTTCTGAATACTGTACCCTTGTTATAGCATTAGCCCAATTACAGTCCGGTCCACTCCATTCATCTGCAGACCACATGGCCGCTACCCCCCACAGAGGAACACGTGTCTCACCGTTTGGTGAAGGGACGCGCCTGCTCCTTATACTGTGACTGGCTGATAAACCTGCTACTCTTATATATGGCCAGACGCACAGTGACCAGCAGTGTGGCCTCTGCGCTGCTGCAGTGTAGACCTCAGACGTTTGTGTTGGATTCCACCCGTGGTCCTACAAAGCAGGTGGTGAACTACCATTGTTCTTGTGTGGGTGCATATGCAGAGTGAGGGACTGGCATCTCACCTAAGGTGTTTCCTGCATCCGGCCCAGAATGGCCTGGGATTCGCTCCAGAATCACTAGAACCCCACACTGCATTAGCACTTACGTACAGATAACAGTCAGATGAAGCTTTCGGTAACTTTAAATGAACGGTTTAAAGATATTTAGGTCCTAGTCAGCTGTAAATTGGTGGGAGAATTCCTTTTGTTGATTCTCATTATCTGACTGAAGTTTAAATCTGATCTGGACCTTCCTGACACCTTATGGGAAGCTGGGCTGGCAGCCATTACTAACAGATCATCAGAAGTCTGTAAACAGAGGTCGACTTTAGGGATCAGGATACACATTGTTCCCAAACAGAATAAACACACCAACAACTGCTCTCACCCACAGCTACTTA
>JAODJX010000007.1:6153068-6177220 GCA_026776945.1 Isichthys henryi
GGGGGGAGTGATGTCACGGTGGCCTGCACGCCAGTGTATCAACGTGTTTCAGTTCTTGGTTCTATTATTATCTCACCCGCCAGTTGCTGTTTCCTGCACACCAACAACCAGTCATACCCAAGGCCCACACCATGCATCTAGTTTCAAATGATCAGAAGTCTTTGCTGGTCATCATTAACATCATTACATCTTTTTCTAAAATCAGAAACTCAGCCCAGAAAAAGAGTTAAATTGGTACTTCAAATGAATAGGAGAGCGACGATAATGACGTAAAAACCGAAGAAGTGTTTACCGTTCAAACCGTTTACATCATGATTTACTACGTGCTAATTTCCTCTAGCAGGTCACTGAGAACCTTATGTTAGCATCAAATGCTAGTGGAAATAGCATTCAATGGCACAGATTTACGTTACAAATCCAATCCATTTCATGTTTTACAAATCTGAAGAAGTTGAACAGGTTTAGTCGGCATTTCTGAATTCTCTGCGGATTATTGTTGTGTGGATTTCTTGAGACCCTGCGATGGGTTGGCACCCCATCCTGGGTTGTTCCCTGCCTTACGCCCACAGCCTCTGGGATAGGCTCTGGACCTCCCGCAACCTTGAACAGGATAAGTGATTTCAGAAGGTGGAAGGATGGATTTCTTGGACGAAATTTTTCTGTGGACTTGCCTGCTCTCCTGTCTCCCAGTCTGAGTTTGACTGTCTTGTCTTTTGCCTGCCTGTCTGTCTGCCTGCCCTATTACATTTGTTCCATAAATCCCCTGTTTGTGTTCTTATGGCTGTGCCTGCACTTCTGCTCCATTGCCGGTCCTGACAAGCAGTCACAGAAATGCAAAACGTGTCACCAGCGACATACCGAGTCTTAAAACATATCGAACTTTCATCAAGTATTCGGAAAATTATATTGCGATAATGATTGGTATCTTTTTACCGTTCAGCCCTAATCTGAAGTGACTTCTTCCACTAGTAGCACTGGTACTCCTTACTGAAACTTTTAGGAGGACCAGTACAAAATTTAAGTGCACCACTTAAACTGACATGCTATGCAACAAATCCAGAAAAAGAATTGCTTTTTAAAATATAACACACGAAATAATGCATTTACATAAGGTATGTGGTCAGCTGCTATAGAGTCAGTGCATCTGTCCCTGCATAGATAACGTTTTGAGCAGCTGTTGTGCTTGATTGCCTCGTGAAACACTTTCCCACCAAAATTTAGGAACCTGGCCCATCAAGATCGGGAACTTCTGTAGTGCCTGGTCACTTTCACGTGTCGCTGTCCCACCACACAACTGGTACGAGGACCATTATGTTAAATAAGCGTGGGAGACGCAAAAAGCTCATAGCTTAAACTTCACATATAGTTCATAGGGAACTACACTGTCACCCAAAAATAATGGATGATGACCCATCATCTCAGTTTTTCCTCTACTACTTTACTGTCCTTTCCATGAACTTCCAAGTTTTGTCAACATAGCCACAAACCAGCAGTGCCCCCAAGGAACGGCAATCGAGTTCCTAACAGAAGTTCCTGGTTCCAGAAAAAAAGTTAATGTAGTGGGAAAGCACAATATCTTGGTTACGCACACGTACATACACAAACCCTTACACACACACACACACAATTCTTGCTCTCTGGCTGTTTCACGTGATATAAAATTATGGTTTTAAAAAATGTGGGGCATATTTGCAGTAGTGTCCCTAATAATATTAAATTTTGTCACACTGTCTCAAGCCTTGTGTAACAAACAAAAGCGTCTTATAAAGTGCCATCACAGAAAGGCAAGCACTGTACAACATTAGACACTAAATTAATTATACTAATTGCACAAAAAAAAATATCAAAAACAGCAAGATGGGAAAACTGCATCATGTGATATAAACACATATACATTCAAACACTGACATAAATGCTCAAAGGTTGTTCTCTTACCATCTTGTTCTTCCATGTCTTTAACAGTGTCTCCAACAGACCAATACATGATCCACCAGCTTCACCCGCAAGGAGAGACGAAGCAGAACCAGGTGCTTCACTAAGAGATCATAGCAGGGTAGACCTGAAGCAAAACGATCAGCCAAACAAATCATTACAGAAAAAAAAACATTTGCTACAGGGCACCCCACTCCCTCCTCCAATAAATTATAACACATTTATATGTCCAACGAGACACTTTCAAATATAACTTTAATAAACACACAAAGCCCACACCTTCGCTGGCAGCTTCATACTGTAACACCGTACTGGGAGGGTTTGGATGTTTTAATAACGCGTAAAGTCCCCGAAAAAGACCGTCATTTACGGCCAAAGACAGCAACCATTCTGCTCCTCCTACACCTACGCTAGTATGCAAGTGTTTAAGGCACTTAAACACTTACATACAAATGTTTCTAAAAGCACCTCCGTGATGAACCATTACAAAACAAACTCAAAATGTCCTAAAGCTAAAAAAAATGTATAAAACATTTAATGCACCGTATAATAAACGTCGTAGTCTCCACTTCCTTTTACCGTCTAAACATGACATATGTGCCATAAGAGACGTTTTACTAAGTTACATCGGTGTTACGCGTTTCAGCATTTTAAACGTTTATTCAGCGTGGCAGTTTCACACGAAGCTCAAACGGACGAATAAATGACATTATTAAATCATTAACGAAAGCATTAATTGCTAAACGGAGTCCTCACGGTTAGAGACCGACGAAGGTATACGGCCAGCCGGGGCTCAGACATACTAAATGTCCGCAGATTTTAACATTCAAACCTACTGCGCCTATATTTCATTGTTCCTTTCACTTCTACGGAGATAAACGCAGAGACATAAATAGGAAAAAGAGGCGCCGGTGCCCCTCAGAATAAAAAAAAAAAAAAGTGTGAATCGGGAGCAGCGCGAGCCGTGACGTCTTACCCAGCGCCGATCCGGTAGCTCGCGCCGCGCTTACGGCACGACTCTAGCTGCTCTGGTGAGACGAACGCGGGCGCAAACAGCTTATTTCCACGGTCAACACGGGCTTTCGCGGTGGCGACATGGGGACGGAGCTAATGCTCCGAAAAAGCAGCCACTTCCTCAATCCTAGAAATCACTTACTGCCAGTCAGCGTGGTCTGCAGAAGCGCATCTGCTTACTGGCGGCACAAGACGCAGGAGGAACCGGGAGGGACCGTCCAGGGCGGGATGCCGCCCCCCCCAAATATTTAATTTTGCTCCCAGTAAACAGACCTTTGTATTTAAATTGTTTCTGATTCGAGGAACCAGTCTCCTACGCCATTGTTTACCCCCTTCAGGTGAACAGTACTGACGTATTGTAATAGGCCTAATAACGATACTTAATGTGTCTATCTGACTGACAGGTACGGAAAAAGGTGCTGCTCTTTTACTGCTAAAAGTTCCCAAGTAGTTTGTTATTTTTTATGACCCATGTGAGGCTTACCGAAGTCGCGCCGAAGCGATTCACAATTAATTACATTGTGTATAATCCTGGTCAAAGAAGATATGTGCATTACCAACACTAAACTCCGAACAGCCGAAATCCTAAAATCAAACGTTCTTTTCGAGTGACGCCCACATTTAAAGCAACATATGCGACTACCAGCGATTTCAGCATTAACCAACTATAGTAGCCATACAAATGTGTTTACTAATATTATTATTATTATTATTATTTCCCCGGACTTGTCCTATTTTTTTGTCCGGGATTTCGCTTTGGTTCATATTGACATTTGCTTTCTACAGTCAGTATATTTTTGTGGGTGCATATTTGCGTTGCTTTGACGCGCGATTTCTTTGCGTCCTGCCCCCTGACTTTGCAAAGCAAAATATGGTCACCTTTATTATTATTTACAGGACGGCTCTGCAGGTCTAATGCAAATTCAAAAATGACTTTTACTGTCAATCATCGTTCAGCAGTTAAGCGTGTGTGTGGTTTTCAAGCCTTTCTTATGTTTTATTTTTGAAAAAAGTAATTAACAATTTTGTATTAAGTTACTTATTTTAACACGCAAGATCAGTTGAGTTTTAGAACTTATGCAAGGACTGTCGGGGTGGGTGTGTTGTACATTCACCTGACACTGAACAAACAAAAACTACTTATCAAAAGCAATACTATCTACAGGACAGGAGACAAAGGCAAACAACGAGTGTTTTCTGGCTATGGCTTCTAATGAAGGCGGCTTATGCAGAAGGCGGCTTCATTACGCAAGAATAGTTTTAATATGAAAATGACACTCAAATGATCTAGATGTGGGGTTTTTTTCAAAAGGGAAGTACATTTGTTAGTCAAGCTGACAAAGGCGTGTTTTCTTCATGGCGCCAACTTACAAGCCGAGACCTCGACGGTGTAAGCATACGAACAAGACACATATTTCGCATTTATTTTAATTTAGCAGTAGCTAATGTGCAAGTGAGGAAAAATAACACATTAGGGGCTAAATATGGAAATGAAGCGTCAAAGTGTTAGATTGTAGTAGCAATTAGGGTTGTTGCATAAATATCATTTGGTAGGTTTTGGCAGCCACATGGCCGTGAATATCACACTACTGCAATTTCCTGAAACGCCTATTTCATTAGTAATAATGATTATAACTCACAGAGAAGCTCAGTGATGTTCTGTAGCGGTTCAGTGATTCGCATGTTGCACTCTAGACCAATTACAATATAATGTATCAACTTGCCTGTGTTACAGTAATATATCTTCTGATGCTATGCTTGGGCACATCATGCAATGTTACCTGGGGTCGTTGGTGTTTCAGGCCTTTCAAACGTCAGACACCCAGCTCAGGTTGACCAGGCATGAGCTTGTGCCCTAGCATCGATCCCTCCCAGATCTGTTCCCGTCATGCAGAGCCACCTGGAGACTTTGTCTGCAGTCTCCATGCTGTTGCAGTTAGCACTGCTTCTCCTTTGCCCTGTAATGCAGATTATGGCCTGCAGAGGGACTGCCCTGCAAAGCTTCTGCACCCTACCTCCACAGGTATGCACCTCACTCTACAGCCTGCTGGCCTTCATACTCTTCGGTCTACTACTCGAGGGCCTCCTCAAAACATTCTTCCCATGCTATGGTGAGTGCCAGCATGACCACGTGCTAAATCTTGAAAGACCTGTTTTGCTTTTTTTTGGACTGAAGTCACCTATTAATAATCACTAATGAAGAGATGCCTTTGTTTCAAATGACTACTGTTACAGGCATGTGAACCTCCTGCAGTGTGATTTAACGTGAGAGGTGGCCGATGTGTCTCTCAATCCAAAAAAGTAACGATCTCTCTGTCAGCATTGTATTTACCGTTAATGCGCCATATGCGTCTACTTGCCGCCATTGCAAATCTGTCACTGGGTCTTCGGGCACCAAACCCAAGAAGGACCGATTCCGTGTTTAGGTTCATCTTTCAGAATGATTACCTACTATTTACATGTGCTGTGTCTGTGAGCTGCTGACACGGTTTTCTAACATCTGAGTAATTAGCATCTCTACTCACGACCTGCTCCATTCATTAGTCTCACTGTCGATTCATGTCAGGAGAACTTTGACCCGGCAGATCATCAAATTGCATACAGAACTGAATCAGGTCACTGAACATCAGCCACAGCTGCTTTTTACGGATCAGATTTGTATAAAAAGTTTTGTTCATGTGAAGAACTCATAAAGTGATTTCATTTTGTACTCACTCTCTTTAAATCAAGGGGTGTAGATTTGGGTTTGGATGGTATGGACACATCCCTACCAATAATGTGGGAGTACCATGTGTGTTTGGTGGGGCGGGGGGGGGGGTTCAGGGATGATTTGGTTCCAATAAATGCTGAAATCAAACCTGCCCCCTTGTTTTAAATACCAGCTTAGAGCACAGAGATTGGTGAATATTTTATTACATAATGCAGCCAACCAGCTTCCATGTCATACCAACTCCTATTAATAGACAATCAGCCAAGTAATGTACATTTCAATGGGATTACTGACTGTTGCTCATACATCAAATACATATAAGATAACAAAATGATCAAATACAGAAAATGACTGACTTCTGTTTTGTAACTTTTATTAAGTCATATTTAAATATTGATACAAAATATCAATTACTAACTTTATTGAGTAATCAGATAAAGTCATTGGTTAGCATTATTCACATGAGTATTCTATAATTAGTTAAGATTTACAATACAAATCAAGTTTTTAAATTACTCAAACCCTTCTTGTGAACTATTGTATATGATCTACAAAAGCATTTAAGAAATTAAATTTAAAAAATGTTTGAAAAGCTCCGATGTAAGATGTACATTTTTTTGTATCCAATACAACTGATATTAAACAGAAGCCTCACTACAGAAAGAAAACCTACAGAAAGCAGATAGGAAACCTTTTGAAGGTAAAACTATAGAAGGTTATAAACCATCTGAAATATTACATATTTCATCATTGTGACAGTTCTTTCAACATATTAAAATCTATTTGTTATTAAATAAAATGCAGTCTTTAAACTTTTTTTATGGTTTGAAAATGTAAAGCTTGACAAAAAAAGAGAAAAAAAACTTTCCACAGAATGTTGATTTCATAACTGCACTTCCAAGTTTATGGTCAATTTAGACGCATGACACACAGTATATTGAAACAACACAATTATATGGTTTTAAACTGGCTATATTTTGCATTGTATATGTATATAATTTACCTTATATCCAAACAGTGATTATTATGACTACAGGACGAAGGCTACCTCTACAGATATGGGTTGTGCAGTATCTCTGAAATACAAGAAAAAACAAATTGATGTCTGCTTATTGATGAGCATCGATCAAACAAGATCAAGAGTATGAATCTTGGCCTCAGCATGCGTAAGATCTATATAAATAAAATCACCGGCATTGTTTTGTAAGTTGATAAATCTGTACAGACTTAAAAAGTTCATTTTAACTGCTGCTGTAGTCATTTTTTTGTACAGCAGCAATCCCATCGTCTGCCCAACATTGCTCCGGAACCAGGTTCATACTCGTACAACGAGTCCCTGAGCAAGAGGTGACAGATAGAGGGGTGGAGGCAAAGAGGTCAGGGGAAACAGAGGCAAAAGGCAAGGAGGCTAGGAGAGGCAGAGGCACACAGGGGGGATGAAGGTAAGGAGGGGAGGAGGCAGGGAGGTGAAGGTGAGGAGGTGACGAGGGGTAAAGGTGAGGAGGTACAGAGACCTGGAGAAGTGCATGTAAGGAGGTGAGGAGAGGCATAGGCGAGGAGGCAGGGAGGCGAGAAGGGGTGGAGGTGAGGAGATACAGAGACCTGGAGGGGTGCATGTAAGGAGGTGAGGAGAGGCATAGTTGAGGAGGCAGGGAGGTGATGAGGGGTGGAGGTGAGGAGATACAGAGACCTGGAGGGCAGGAAAGTGACGAGGGGTGAAGGTGAGGAGGCGCAGACCGCTCAGTGAGTGCCGCGCTCTTACTAAGTGCCCATGTGGTCGCAGGCCTGTTGGCCTTTCACACCAACTTGCTCAGTCCTGTTTTGCCACCTTGATAGTGACAGTTTTCACTTCAGAGTACTCTGCCAGGGCATATTCACCACTGCAAAACCAAACGAGACCTTCGTTACAAAACACAATGTCCACATGACGAAGCACCACCCAGTTAACAGAGGTGGCCTCCTGAGTTTAGAATTAAACAATTTATGCAATTTTTGTCTTATATTGTAATTACAGACATTCACTGTGAGTAATTAAGGTACATTTCATGGTACAAATTTCAACAATTGCTAAATATATATTTTACCTCTAATAACAAATTTTATATATAGCTACAGACAAGCGTTTTGTTACAATGCTCCAGAATTACTGGCATCCCTGACTGGAAATGCACTACAATATTTTTAAACTATTAAAAAACAAATAAGAAATAACGATAAAGGGATATATTCAACAAATCAAAATTCCAAAAATGATCATAATTTATCAATATTCCAATGGAATTTTTTTGGAATAGATTTTCTAAGTGTGTTACCTCATTTTTATACCCTAGTGAAACGTTTTCTTTAAAACTTGAATATGGTGGCTTTCATTCCTGGTTTAAATTCGGTAGACTTATTTCACAATAAGTCTACCAGAATCTAAGAGTGCTCTTACTGGTGAAACCTGTGAAACTAATTTTTATTTAAATGAATAAGTTGGTTGATTCCGTCGAAGCATTAATAAACATCTTGGTGTTTTGAGTTTGTCTCTTTAATGTTATTGTTTGTTTTGTATAATATTTTAATGCATTTCCATCAGAGGTGCCAATAACTCTGGGCACCATTGCATACAATCATGAACGATTATTATGATAAATATATGGAAATGGAAGATTGGCAGTGGAAGTGTGGTCTTACAGCTCTCTTCCATGTCCTGACATTTTGTAGCCACCGAAGGGGGTCTGGGCATGAAGGGCGTTGTAGCAGTTCACCCTACAGACGTAAAGGCAGAGAAAGCGGGTCCACCTTAAAAAAATACCTGCAGACCTAAATACTGCGGCTATGTGGCTGAGTGGGAGGGCAGACTTGCAAGGGCAGGACCAACCTACCAGACAGTGCCAGCCTGCAGAGCGGCAGAGACGCTCAGTGCCCGGTCCACGTCGCGCGTGAACACGGCAGCAGCCAGGCCGTACGGTGTTCCGTTCGCTCTCTCTATCGCCTCCTCCTGGCTTTTGAATGAGAATATGCACTGCACCGGGCCAAATATCTGAAAGAGTGGTGATCAGAGGCAGTCAGACTTGAAAAAGAATGTGGAGCTGTTTCATTTTACATCTGCTGGAGGTCAGATTCCAAATATGTGGCTCATTGGCTGTAAAATATTCAATGTACAATATTACATGGTCTCAAAGCATTTCACATTATCTCTGCCCAAAGCTCCCAGTGAGCAAACTAGAGGCAACAGTGGCAAGGAAAACCTCCCTAGAAGGAAGAAACCTTGGGAGGAACCAGACTCAAAGGGGGAGCCCATCCTCCAGGGGCCGGCAAACGGAATCAGATTAACAAAATGGCAAAATCCTAATTTGTACTGTCCAAATTTTAATATTTGAGTCTCAATGTGGGGGGGGGGGGGGCAGGTGCTGGTGCTGCATCTGATGGCAGGATGAACGGTGGTACAACAGCAGGGCATGCAGGAGAAGCAGGACGAAGTAGAATTGGGGAACGAGGGAATTTATTAGGACTTAACCACACTCAGGATCACACCAACGTCACGATGTTAATGACCGGACTGGGGAAAACATACCTAACGCAGACTTAAATACATTGGACTAATCAGTAACAATGAGAAACAGCTGATCACACAGGGATTCCACACGAGGTTAACGAGGGGGCGTGGCACACGGAAGGATCGGGCGAGCGGAGCATGACAGGAGAGACGTCACAGGCAGAAGGGAGGGCAGGTCAGAAGGATGTCACATGATATGAAAAGCCCCTCTGCCTTTCGCCCTGAAAGTGGCATGCAGCCTAACAGGAAAGCTGCGTTACACACAGCATGAGACCCCAAACCAAACCAGAAACACCAACGGCGCAGCTAGCAGCAACATTTGTTGAAATGTTTTTTTAGCATCTCTCTCTTTCTGCTCTTCAGCTTCATTTAGCTAATTACGATAAATGAGCCACTCTGAGTCTCGTTCAAATGACAGTGGTGACACTCTACGTCTGTCGGGATCCAGGTCTTTTATCTGAATTAACCAGATCCCTTACTGGGAAATTAGCCAGTGAATGTAAACCTGCAGATTTAACCCTGATACCAACACTGTTGCATCCCTGGTTTATTTTGAAAATGCTGCAAATGATGTCACCAGTTTCCAGTTATAACTGTTATTAATGCTTATTGCTACACTTCTGTACAGCTGAGATGAAAGAATATTTCAAGGACGGTGGTGGGAGTCAAATCATCTTTTGGGGTAGGGGGGTAGATTCCATCATGGTGTGTGTGTGTGTGTGTGTGTGTGCGTGATCACATGATCTGCATTAAATTGTGTTTCAGTCCAGATGTGGACCAGAATCCACTAGCTGAGTAACCCGTGTTATAGTCGGTAGATTAACCATTATGTGAGTGAAACTACACAGAACAATTTAAGGGGATGGTGAGGGGTGATGGTATATTTTGTCATTTTTTCTCGTAGGAGGGGGGCAGGGTGGTGGGGGTAACATTCACATACAGCCCATGATAACTGGAGGCCTGCTTCTGTATGATTTCAATACGACAGAGGATTGAAAATGTGCCGAAAAGGTGCAGTTTAGATAGGCAGCCTAGAGGTGGCAGTATTGCACATTCATAAAGCATTTACTAATCTAAGTACCGAGAAGTTATCAAGCACTGAGCTGTGCTTGAATCATCGAGAGTTCATGCTGTGACGGGCACACGAAGGAGTACCTCTTCTTTGGCGATGCGCATGTGGTCTTTGACCCCTGAGAAGATAGTGGGCTGAATGAAGAGGCCTTTGCGATCCATGGGACGGCCTCCATATTCCAGTGTGGCACCCTCTCGCTCACCGCTCCTGATCAGATCCACGATCTTGTCAAACTGCTTCTGGTCGATCTGTCTCAGCAGGACAGAGACCATGTCAGCTCCGTGCTGTGAGCGGTTAGCAAAGCTGACGCGCTGGCCCAGTCCGCGGACGGGAGTCACCTGTGGCCCATGTGCCGTCCGCGGGTCCATGGGGTCCCCGGCCAGCACCCGCTCAGCGCTCTCCATGCTGAGCCGCACAAACTCCTCGTACACCTGCTCCTGCACGAAGATGCGGGAGGCTGCGGTGCAGCACTGGCCCTGGTTGAAGAAGGCGCCCCTCTGCACCTCCTCCACAGCCAGCCGCACTGAGGTGGGGGGGGGGGGTCAGGGAACCACGAAAAACACAGCCTCACATACATACTCTGCAGATCAGTTACTATCTGCCACCCTGGGTGGCTCAGGTCCAGAGAGGGAGAATCCAGACCAGAATTTTGTTTCAACCAACCAGTTGAATATAAAGAGTCACAGTCACAGAGTACTCAGCAAGTTGGTTAAAACAAAATCTTGGTCTGGACTTTTACTCTCTGGACCTGAATTACCCACCTCTGACGCTGGATTGGTTCAATGTCAACAAGGAGTCTCTGTATGCAGTATGGCTAAGAAACATGGTTACAGCCAGTAGCTTAGAGCAGTGGTCCACATACATGTATTTAAGCGTTGCTCATACCGGTGATGTGTAGCAGTCCCTCTGGTCAACAGCATTCACTGTGCCCACCTACCACCCACTCTTACACGAAGTAAAACGTTTGAGAACCGCTGGCTTATGCAGTTATACACCCAAGCTGGGAGATTTTGGGACACAAACTCTTCTCCCTGGAGCTTGTTTACTACCTGCAGCCCATTCAAATTTATAGGAGAGAAAATATATGCAACACACAGAGTGGATCCACTGAGTATTAATTAGCAGAGACGCTTCCTGACATGGGTGGTATTTCGACAGACTCTCTGGCCCTTCCTGTGTACCCCCTGTGCCGCCTCACTTACAGTCCGCGTCGGCGAACACGATGGTAGGGTTCTTTCCACCCAGCTCCAGCGTCACTCTCTTCAGGTTACTCCTAGCCGCTGCCTCTTTGATTAATTTCCCAACCTGAAGAGGAAACCTTTTCTCTTAACGTGATCCTTCACTTTCACAGCACTCCTTTACAGTGTCATGTCAATGTTAATATTTAAATGGCCATTTGCTCCCATGAAGGAGCAGGCAGCCATGGGGCTCTCCTGGCAGTTAGCCAATATTTGACACCATCGCTTCGGCATTCGATTAGCCAGGGTGCACTGAGCAGTCCCCATGCGTCTAAAATATTTGACACACCTTGGTGGCATTTATGGAAGGGGACATACCTCTGTAGAGCCGGTAAAAGCCACCTTGTCTACCTCCATGTGGCTGGATATCGCTGCCCCCGCCGTCGGGCCATAGCCTGGCAGGATGTTGACCACCCCTGGAGGGAAGCCAGACTGCAAGCAGAGGATCAGGGCCTTCAGCTTAATTAATGTCCTCATTATACGCAGCAAGACAGAAACAAACAGCAGCAAAGACCAGAACTTTCTCTAAGCAGCAGAAAGGACCAGACACATAAGTACCATTACCCCATCATCTCCATTCTGTTTAAAAAACCCACAGGCAGGAAACTGTCCTGGTACGATAGTAGATAGTAACATAGAACTGCAGTAAATATAGTCATTAATGTGGTGATATGGTGAGTAATAATCGTAGATTATTAGCATGCTGGGATTGTGATGCTCAACTTGGGCAGAAGTATGTGAATATCTAAGAGCTAAGACCCTTCAGTAATGTCTCTGGAGCTAGGGGCTCACCTCCTTTATCAGCGCCCCCATGTGGAGGGCAGTGAGTGGCGTCTGCTCGGCTGGTTTGATGACCACGGTGTTACCACAGCACAGTGCTGGTCCCACCTTCCACACAAACATCAGGAGGGGGAAGTTCCACTAGTGCATTTAGTGTTGGTCAGAGATAAGGGATTTGGGTCGGAGAGAACAGGGGAATGAGGAACGGGAGATACATTAGTGGAGGCAGTGAAATCAGCACAAATGAGTGGCAGCAGGTTAAAGATCAGAACTGGACACTGCTGTAGGACCGTTAATGAGAAGGCTGCAGCGAAGGACTTCAGACAGTCACATGCAAAATGATGCAGGGCCGGTAACTCCCATTTGGAGCCATCTGCAGCGACAGAGATCAGACAGTCACATGCAAGCTGATGCAGGACTGTTAACTCCCACTACAAGCCGGCTGCAGCAAATGCCGGTCAGATGCAAACTGATGCAGGGCTGTAACTGCGACAGCGAGCTGGCTACAGTAACAAAGATCAGACTTGCAGACCAATGGAAGACTGTTAACTCCCATAGTGAACCGGCTCCAGCAACTGAGATCGGACCTTAACTCTGGAAATCTTTCGTTTCTCAAAGTCCAACTTCACTCTCGGGGTGACTCACTTTTGCTTCATGCCAGAACGCTTAGAGTAATTACACATAATTGTTTAGTATGAATTTCATCTTTATGATATAATCTCCCATGTCTGACAACTACAACATTTTGTTTCTGTGTTGCCAAAACACCATAAACTCACATACCCCTGTTTCTGCAGACTAATCCTGAATAGTCATTAATATTTTAGACACTGTTAAGATTAAAAAGTGCCCTGACCCAAACAATTACCCAACACTTTAAGTGCCATGCTTGTCACAGAAGTCATTATAAAGCAAGACTACAATTTTTTCTTAAGAAAAAGTGGAATCAATCAGCCTGTGAATGTGTCACAAATGCCATTTTTGGTACAGCCCTTGTAACCCTATCCCCCCAATGGTGAAAGTGGTTACATGTGATTACATCTAAGATGAAAGCTGTCTTTTAATATACCCTGAAACCTGTTGGAGTAGCGGCAGTGAATGCCTGACCCATTGTTTTGCTTTGTCTAGTGTAATGATGTGGATAGGGCTGGATTCACCATAGACCTCATCGCGTGGCTTGACATGCACTAGTGTGGGATGCCTCATCTTTTGCCATTTCCATCTGCTTAGTTGCTGGCTTTGGCCTCGCCGTTCTGAATCACGTCACACGCCTTGTGAAGTTTAAACCCAGCACACAATCACTTTCTGTGGGTTGTCGATGGAGGGGCTGTTTTTGCGGATTATCTATTAGCAATGTGGCGATCATTGGCAGCAATGCCCACCCCCCGTACTTGCGGACTCCATGCTGTTAATGGGCATGAGCCTTCTCAGCGAAACACACCGACAGACAGCTCAGCCTGAGCAGCGGCTACTGCAGCGCCCCCTGGTGACTGTAACCAGCTATGGGGCCACATTGGTCCTCAAGAACATCCCTGAGTAGTGACATAGGATGGGGCACCCACCGTACCGACGCTGATCTACGCAGTCATTTTTACGGTAGAAACACTAAATATATCAAGCAAATATTAATACATTAAGTAAATATATTAGGTATACAGATTAAATAGCATTCATTGATTTATGCAGATTATCGAAGAGTAGATAAGCTCCAAATATAAACTAATTAATGCATTTAAACATTGGGTATCAATAATCCAGCCCTGTTATGGTGGACGTGACTGTTTCCCTGGGTAGTCTGCCCCCTAGAGGACCAAGTGGAAACCATGGTTCATTAAAGCTGTCAGAATGAAATGGGAACCAAGCATCTGAAGCACACACAGCAGGCAGGATTTGGTGGTTGAGGGCGGAGGCCTCCAGGCCTGTGCTGTACTCACCGGGATGATCGCTCCACACACGCCGACGGGCTCATGTTTGGTGAAACACATGAAATTGTCATCTGGCAAAAACATGGGACACAAACAAATTAACAGGAGAAGAAATAAAAGATGAAAGCAACAGAACATTTTGTTGAATTTTAAGACGTACAATGAATTTCGGCAAACCGCAAAAAGTTCACCAAGGTTAAGCGTGCCTGGAAGGAGGTAACTAAAGCACCGTCCCCACGGACGCCGTCAACGGAAGGTCATTGGTTCAAATCCCACGGTCAGCAGAGTAATTTTCATCACTGGACCCTTGAGCAAGGCTCTTAACCCTGATTGCTCCAAGGACTCTCAGCCACATGTCACTTTGCTTAAAAGCATCTGCTAAAACAAATAAATGCAAATGTCCCTCAAAAGGTGGCTTTATAAACCCCCCCATCCACAATCTGGTCCTCCTTTGCCAGGGAATCCCAGACCCCCTGTGACTAACTAAGGCGGAACTCGATGTGCTGGTGGGACTTCTGACAGACTGCGATTATGTCACGCATCAGCCTGGTGACACTTAGCGTCTCCACGCCACACAATTGCACAGTATCCCACAGAAATTGCTTGCAGCCATCGGAGATATTGTGCCCCGCAAGAAATGTATCGTCGAACGACAGAAGAAACCCTTTGTACCACACCGGACCACGCCTCACTAATTGTCCTGCTGTCACACAAGCGATTTACAGCACTTGTCATTTCATACATGCTCTGTGAGGGATATGGCATCCCGGGACCCTGCGATGTGTTCAATCCGCCTTTCTGTCTCACATTTCCAAACATCACTGCCACCACAGACAGTGAGTCTCCCTCACACAATGGATCTGCTTGAAACTCATTATCCATGGATTTCTCCAGATGATCCAGCCCTCTTGGGCAGCATAGGTTAAGTTCACCTGGCACCCAGAGTCAAAATGTGACAGTAAATGTGGCCGACTGACTACCTCTACAACTAATTAACTAGAAAGGAGTGGGGAGAAACCTCAGATGGTCAATGACCTTTGCTGGTTAATTAATGCTGGTTAATACAGGACTACACTGGTCAGTGTTATTTTAAGATTTCCCAGTAAGCATCCACCATTACATTTTATTGTCTCTGACTGGAATCCGGTGACAAATGTCTTTTGATCATCCTGTAATTTTAGAAAACGCATAAAATCATTGAATCGTGGAGGAACTGTGTAATGTATACATTCTACAAGCCTAAATTTTAATCACTATAATTACCATAATTCCCGAGTGATTTAAGTCTCCCTATATCCATCAAGGCTGGACGCACACAAACTCACCGACTGGCATAGTTTTGCCGTGAATCTTGTCCGCCCAACCGGCATAGTATCTCAGGGTTTTGATGCTGCCATCGAGATCGATGAGGAAGGAATGCAGGAAAGGTTTCCCAGTGTCCATGGTCTCCATGGTCTGAAACAGAGACAAGCTTTGAGCTTGTGCACGGCCACCGATTTGTGGGGTACTGCCCGCTCTCCGGTTCTGTGCCTCCGCCATGAAAAGTTTTAAGGGGGGAAATGTGTGACCCCGTGCACCCCAACCCATGCCTGTGTGCATTTTTTCGAGAGATCGTGACTGACTCATTCTCACGCCATAAAATGCTGCAAACATACATCGTTTTACAGCCGATCCTAATGCCAAGACTTTAATGTGCTGGGGGAATTCATTCTTTTCAAAAAATGCAATTAGAGACATTTTGAGTAGAGCTAATTTCCCCTTACAGCAGAACATAGCAGCAAGACATGAAGCAGAACCAGGGTCCCAATTACAGCCTGTCCTTTCTAACGATGGGCCAGAGTGGGCGGGCCCATAGCCTTGCCTACAGAAAAGAATCTGAAGCAGGTTCTGAATCTACCAGAATCCAGGAGCCTGGGACAGAAGCTTAATTTCAGCTTCCTGTTAAAAAAAGTTATGTTTATGTGCCTTAAGTATTTGGTTCAATCATAAACTAATGTCAAAAGTATAAAATTAACTTGGCTTCGTTAGTTCTGAACATTACACTTTTAAAAATCATAAAATAAAATTATAGTCTTTGGATTATTGGCATTTCGTATAGTTATGACGGACGGGCTTTTTTCGCAGTCAACAAAGGTATAAATGCTTTTCGAGACAATTTATACTGTGACCGCTACAAGCAGGCCCCTGAATGACAATAATTATACTGCAACGGCGCATTTCACCCAAAATCTGTCATTGCGAAATTCAGCCCCTATGTTTACATGGTCATGTGAGTTCATCCTTAATAGAGATGTGTGGTTTTTCATCACTTCGGAGCCATCCGGAGAATAAATGCCCCAGCAAGGAGAACTTCAACACCGCACGCTTCGGCTTTCAAAAGTTATTTACTTTACTAAGTGCCTCGAAAAAGCATTCAAAATTTCATTACTCGTATTTTGGCGTATTTTATGCCAGTGGTTTTCAGCAATCCCCGAGAAACAGGCAGATTGTACACAAACTGTAAGGGCTGAACCAACGCGAAAGCGTAACACTCACATGGATATACTGTCACATCTTCGGAAAATCTGTTTCTGATTCCCCCAGTGCAGCAAGATTTATCGTAACTAATGATCCCCTGTATACAGTACAGCCGGATATGTTTGTGATTAACAGTCACATGCAAAGATCCAAGTCCTACTCGCATCTGCGAAATTCAATTTTAAAATATAACTCCAAATATGAGATGGCAGTTCAATGAGGTGAAAACTGATATGAACAAGGTTTTAATTACAAAGGTCGCGTTATGTGGCCTAACGGTGAGTCGTGAGTGAGTGAAGTTTGAAATGTGTGAGACACGGAAATGTTTCAGAGATATTATCCATGCGAGCAAAGTCAACCGTCGGCATCAGAGAAACTCAACAAAACTTTAACGTGCCAAAAACACGCTCATATAGCACCGCGCCTCGGCAAATGTCTTGATTAATAAGTGCATTGCAAAAATATATAAAGCAGGTGACTATAAAAATTTACGCATTCTCGCACAAAAAAAATAGGATACCTATATATATTTGATGTGGTTTAGTTTTGTTTCCTTCTGCGTGTAAATGGGCCTAAAATATCTGCAAAATATCCAGTGGCACATATGCTGCTGAAACATAGCCTGTTATGTAAAAAAGGGGGAAATATCTAAACTAAAAAAGTACCCGTTTAAAGTGAAGATGTGTAATGCGTGACTCAGGCCGCTAAATCAGATGACGGTGAGCTCACCGCCAGAAGAGCCCGGTCCCTCTCCATCAGGTCCGCGAGCGTGTGCAGAAGCCGGCCGCGGCCGGACACCTCCATCTGCCTCCAGGCAGAGCCCCTGTCACCCGCTGCCTTCGCCGCCAGCACCGCCTTGTCTACATCCAGCTGCCGAAGCAAAGCTTCTGCGAGTCAGACCTTTGCGCTTATTTGTTAATAAAATTAGGCTAATTAGTGCACCTACGTAATTTAAAAGCTATCTTTTTTATTTCTTACACCATTAAAAATGGGCAATACACCTAATCTCCTTGGTTTTAATCGCGTTTTAATTCGCAGTAATAGCAATCTTTACCTTATCGGCTTCCTCTACTTCGCAGATTTTGGCACCTGTGGCTGGATTGTAAGTTGGAAACGTCTTCCCGCTTACAGAAGAGTGCCATTCATTATTGATGAAAATCTGTCCCGCGAAGAAAGTGATATTTAGGAAAAGTACAGAGAATTATGTAGTTTATGGTGGGGAGGAGGACACAGTGATAGGAATAAGCAAGGGCCGTTTTTGTGACTCAGTGAAAGATGTGAGTAATAGGCCTTGTACTTATTAAAAGTTTTAGAATATTTATTTGTTGTGCCTCAGCATCAGAACCACGAGTAAAAAACACACCGGCAGTGTGTGCGTGTGTGTATATATATATGTGTGTGTGTGTGTGTGTGCGCGTGTAATATGTATAGATAGCCTATATATGTATTGTATTGTTATATATTGTTATAGGCTATATATATATAGTATTGTTATATATGGATGCACGTTTTAACAAACGCAACAGTTAAATGTAACGCTGAAGAAAATATGTGCCAATATTCAACAATGAAAAAAATAATTCTAGCAGAGCTTCGTACCCTGCATATTAGTAGTCATATTTGTCAATTAGTCATCTGTGACATCCTCACACAGCACTGCTTACATGCATAGCCTACTTCTGTATTAAAATCACAGCACGTTCTTCACTAATTATATTAAGTGACGCTTATCTGAATCTCGGGTCTTACCTTGGTGTATTTCACCTCTGTAATTTTCACTGGTTTAGGAAGTGCGGGAATTTCCCCCTTTGGTTGCCCGTTTTCTATAATTCCGTTCTGAGCCATGATCACAAAGGATATTCCGTGCCAGTGTTGTGGACTGAGCCTGGTCAGCGTGCTATTGTCTAGACTGTTTGCAAAATATCTGACAGGCTTTATAGGAAATTTTAGTTCCTCCCTTCGGATGAGATCTGCTCATGCCAGGGCGGCTCCGCCCCCGTTAACTTGATCTTGAACTCTTATTCACTTGTTTTTCATTCATGTATAGCGAGCACTACCCGAAGCCACACCGGGTAACAAGGTATCAGCATCTAACACACTTACTTATCTGCTCTGCATGTCCTCCTTAGGTGACGCATAACTGTTGGCTTTCCAGATTTACTATTTGTATCGCGGTGGATGTTTTTGTTCTCTTTTACAGGACCCTGTTTGGTGATGTATTAGATGTGTTCATTACGTTCGATATAATGCTGCACGGACGGTCGAAGTCTTGGGCGGTCGAAATTTATTATTATTATTATCATTATTATTATTACGATCTCATATTATGAATGACCCCATACTGCCTGCATGAAATGGGAGCAGCGCAGTGAAACATAATAGCCGATATCACCAAATGTAACAAACATATTCCCTCGTGCATGAAACGTCTTGGGTTCGGTGCTTTATAAATATCAGGCCGGGGCCAGTTGCCCCCAAAACATGTCCGTCTCACGCTTGGGTGGGTATAAATTCACACAACTGATTTTCGCAGAACGGTCAAGTTACTCGAACAATCCAAATCGGACTGGGTCTTTTTTTCCAGGAAATTTAGGCCTGTGTGTCTTACTATGTTTAACCATTTATATGTCATCCAACTTAGTCGCAATGGATATTATAATGCAAATAAATTAAAAAGATATTTCCATTTTTATTCGCAGCCTCACGGATTCAGACTGCTGGAGCGCTTGAATTACTGCCAGACCTTACAGACCTGCAATAGCAGTAAGAATTATGAGTTATTCTAAAACACAGTATTTACATTGTAACTCGGTAACTTTGATCAGGTCCACGAGAGGGAATTAGGGGTGACTGTGGGATGTTCATCAGGCGTGCAAAGGTGTGAGGGTCTACATTGCTCTCCATGAAGATGGCATTTGCACCTGGCTCCGATGAAGTTTAATGGAGTTGAACACTTGCAAACAAATCCTTTTGTTCGTAGCCACAAAACCTTTCCCAGCTCCGGACTCACGCTCGAACACTGTCGGCATTGTTTCCTCGCCATTGCTTCTTGTCACTCTTCTTGTCAAAGTTTAATTAGGACAGCGGGCTTTCGCGGGACCCGTTTCTCACTTGAGCAACTTTCTAACACTTCATAATGAGATGGGGACTCGGACTGATTGAGCGAGAGGAAGGATGGGAAGGAATGGGAATCTGATGGGAAACTGGGAAAGGTGGAAAATTCAACGGGAAATAAAGTGGAGTGTTATTAACGGGCGTACTATGTACTTAAATATGGGAGCGAAATATCATGATAATTCAAATTACGTGGACTCATTAAACGGTAGCAGAACTTCTAACAGTTCTTCTATCAACAAATAGGCCTGTGTTGTTTACTACTGTCAGACCCCTCCTGTCCCTCCCCTGCTATGACCAACAGGGGTCACTGCTGGCCTCTGGAATCCTCCTCTTTTCTTCCCAGCTTTGTCCTGTTCCTAATCCCTGATGCTAATGTTTTAAATGTCAACACCTGAATCATTTCAATCGTTAGTCCCATATACATGTGCTTCCCAGTCCTATGTTTCCCAGTTTGGTTACTGACATCAGTCGTCCTGTTGCTTGAACCCATTCCAGAGTCTTCCCGTTTTGACCCCTCGCAGTCCTGTTTGTTTCCCTACTCCTGTTTTAATAATAAAGCCACTTTTGTTCTCCCAGTGCCTGCCCTCGAGTCCTTCATCCTTCATGTCATAACAGAATGACCAGGTGCTCCAACAGTCACCTAGTGACTATTCCCCAAGCCCCGTACGCTCTGCAAATCTGCCAGCACCACCTTCCCTGCACCCAGCCTCCTTCCTTAGCCCAAACCTTCCCGAGCCTGCTCACCTGGATGATTCATGGATAATCCACTAATCAACCCAATTAGTGACAGTGATCCAGAGAAGCCTGACAATCCCAACGAACTAGCGAAGCCTCCTGCCGTGTGGATTGTCCCGCCGTTGCCAACCCCGTATGAGTTACGGTGCTAGAAGAGGAGACCGGAGGAAGCCAGGTTTGAGCTCATGCTACCAACAGGAAGCCCCTGCCACACTCAAGTCTCCTCGAAGAGGCCACCGCTCTTCCCGAACATCCAGAGTCTAGCCCAGAAGGATCCGCTCTGCCTGATCCTCCAGAGCCTGGCCTGGAAGAGACCACCACTCATCCTAAGCCTTCAGAGTCTAGCCCACTGGGGCCTGCTCCTCCTGTCTTCACCTCTGCTGCACCCCCAGAGGCTGTCCTCACCTCTCCTGAAGTTCCAGAGCCTGTCTTCACCTCTACTGCACCCCTGGGGACCATCTATGTCTCTGCTGCACCTCCAGAACCTCCATTCCGGGCTCTCAGCCCAGAGAGGGCCGTTCCACCCATGCTCCAGGCTCCCGGCCCAGTGAGGGCCGCTCCGCCTGCGTTCCAGGCACCTGGCCCAGAGAGGGCCGCTCCACCCAAGTCCCAGGCTCCCAGCCCAAGAGAGGCCACATCACCCGCAACTGGCCTCGTGGCATCCATGCTGCCCAAACCTGACCCAGGTGAGACCAAACCCCCAGTCAGAACCACTGTTCTGGGCGGCTCGGCCTGCTCTGTTTCATCTGTCATCCTTCAGGAAACACCAGTGGCCATTCCAGGTGCCCTGGTTGCGCCTTGTTCGTTTCCAGGTTCCCCGGCTGCCCCTGCTCACCTCTTGATCTCCCGCCGGTACCTGCCTCATCTGCTGGTGTCCTGCTGGTGCCTGCCTCATCACCCTTCGTCATTTGTGTGGCTTTCTCGCTGCTGGACCCTGCCAGCCCGATGCCTGACTCCACTGCCACTGCCAGACTGACACCTGACTCCAAAACCACTGCTGGCCTAACAACCGACTCCACAGCTGCTGCCAGGCCGGATGGGATTGATCTGGAAGATGTTCTTTTGAAGAACTTAGAGTGGGACCCTCTGGCTTTGCCCTGAGTCTTGCTCCGTGGGTCCCTGCCTCAGCCAAAGGCTTAGGTCAATCCAGTCCCAGGTCCCACGGCGGCCACTGATATTGGGTGGGGCCTAAGTGAATGGCTGGCCGAGTCTCCGTCTCTCAGGGGGAGGAGAAGTGGGCACCCCGTCTGTGCCAGCTGCCTAGACTAATGCTCACGCAATGCTGACCACCAGGGCTGCTCTCCTGCAGAGGGGAGGGGACACATGTTCACCGTCCAGCCCTGCTGTCTCTGTGGGCTCTCCGGCTCTGTCTCTGTTCCCTCTCTACTTGTCCGTCCTGTCCTGGTGCTGGAGGTTGTCCATCTTGCTGCCCTTCTGGTCCCTGGGGTAACTATGGCCTTTTCTGTGCCCCTGGTCATGTTGTGTGTCCTGTTCTGTGCTCTGCCCCTCTTGCCTGCTGCCCGCTCTGTGGTCAGTTTTACCCCATGTAACTAGTCTGGTCCTGCACCGTGTCGTTTGTTTTCTCAGTGCCGTTGAGGTTTGGTCTCTGTCCCTTCTGCCCAGTTCCTGACCCCGTCTGGTTTATGTCCTGTATATTTTGTTGGTCCGTCTGTGCCCTGTCCCAGTCAGGTCGTGGTGGTGCACGCTTTTGGGGGGGGGACTCTGTCACGAACCATCCTGTCCATCCCCGTATGACCAGCAGGGGTCGCTGCTGATCCTCTAGAACCCTCATTTTTTCTTTCCAGCTGTGTCCTGTTCATAATTGCCGATCCTAATGTGATAAATGTCAACATCTGAATCATATCACTCTCTCGTTAGTCCCGCATATACGTGCTTCCCAGTCCGGTGTTCCCTAGTCCAGTCATTAATGTCAGTCCTCCAGTTGCCTGGGCCCTTCCCAGTCCCAGTCTTCCCAGTTTGACCCCTCGCAGTCCTGTTTGTTTCCCTGCTCCTGTTTTGATAATAAAGCCCCTTTTGTTCTCCTGATGCCTGCCGTCGAGTCCTTCGTTCCTCATTGCATGACAACTACAAACTTTTCCAGTAAGCATTACTAGAATAACAACAGTTAATACTGCTGTTCACATTTAAAGAGATTTTTTTTTAAATTGTGTAATAAAATAGCCTATATTTATAAAAACCGATGTGAATAAAGATGAGTTGTACCTAATGGATCCTGAGAAGGCATCTTTGAAACTCATACCAAACTAAAATTTGTATTCAGGATAAAAAAAAATTATAGGAATTTCAAATAATTTTCATGTTCATATATATGTAAGTACTTTATTAATGTTGTCCAAAATATGTATTTTTTTAATAGATGCATGGTAGGCTGTATAGGCTTAGTTTAAAACACTTGCATTAAATCTAAAATGTTATGCTTTGTGCAAATGCAAAACCCTAGGTTTATCTCAAATGTGTATGCGATGAAAAACACACACATGAGACAGTATATAGGCCTATTCTGTTGATAACAACAACGTAATGCTAAAGAGTTGAGAAAATAATGTATAATTGCATATCATCTACAGGAACGTATATGTTGAATAGCTAGCTAGTGACATCGTCAATGTGATGACGGGAGACTCGCTGAACTAAAACTGACGTGGTATGCCGCTTGGACACGTTGAAATGTAGTTTAAGCCAGACGTAATGGGCTATACGGGAATGGGAGAGTCTTTCAATTCCTTTAATTGATTACAATTCCCTGTCCCATTAATTTTATCTGATTTTGATCGGTAGAAAAGCATTCGCACCGATGGGCATTTCGTTTTAAAGTTTCCCCACAGCTTGCCAGATCTATATCCTTGTTTAAACTAAGTTGTGAAAGCTGTCAGCTCGACGCACGTTTGATAGCGGAAGGAAGACTTGAGGAGAGTGGCTTCCGAGATCCGAGGAAAGCTGGGTCCAGCTGCTTGCATGGTTATGAATTAAGAGCCCAAACCAGTCACATGGCCACTGGTCGGGCGCACACAGAGACACGGGATCCCTGTGCTGACCCAGGCACGTTTATCCTACTGTGGCACAGCTGCAACGCGCCAGGGCCCAGGGAACAGGCTGACCCGCCAGAGATAAACTCCCTCCAGGTGTTCAGGGCAAGAACAAAGGCCCTTTTCAGCCCCTCATGGGAATGAAGAAGCCTCTCCCTTGTTTCAAAACATGCAGCAAAGGTAGAACAAAACTTCAGACCGCAATATTCTGTTACAGTATCAAAAAAAAGGAAAAATAAATTATGTGGAAGAGCAGTACAGCCAGATTAGATGGTGCACCACAATTAAGTATCATTAATAATGATAACAGCAGTAATAATAATAATGACCCTGCACACAAGGGTGTAGATTTGGGTATGGACAGTAGAGACATGCCCCTACCAATAATGTACCAATGAAGTACCGTGTGTTTGTTGGGGGGGGGGGGGGCATTCCGAGGATGAATAGAGAATTCCAGTGTTCACAGTAGTTTTTGCTTTAGCTACCCTAAAAACAGCTGTTCAGACCCCCCCCCCCGGCCGCCC
>JAODJX010000007.1:6190223-6192723 GCA_026776945.1 Isichthys henryi
TATATATATAAAAGATCTATGCTCAGCAGCCGAAAGATGACGACCCAGTTCATGGAATGATGCTCCGGGAGGCAGGTCAGAAATCACACATGGAGCAGTTTTATCTTGGGGGCGGCAATGGAGGACCGGCGGCGGACGTAAAGCCGGCTTGCGTTTGATGTCTGCGGCGCACTGCGAGCCTCCGAGCCGCTGCCATCTACCACGAAACCTTTGTGTCTCCCGTTATTGCTGCGGTGCCGCAGGGAGGGAGTCTGCGACGAGAAAGTAAAGGCTCACCGTGAATCCGGTGTTGGGGGGCGGGGTCACACGGGAACACGCTTATAATTTCGTTTTACAGACAGTTGCATTCAAAAAAAATATTATTAGAAATAATTGCATTTGCTTCAATAGACATTTATGTTAAAAGTTGTGTTACAATAAATTAAAATTGTAAAAATGTAATAAGTTAATAAGCAGTCGCATCGATAAGCATACAGTCTTCCGGCATACAGCCTGCGCAGTCTGAAATAACTGGTATTTTGTTAATTGATTTAACTTGTTTACAGCCTGCAGCTGCACGTCGCACTGGACTCTTTTATTTTACCTAGTAGTTAACGAATTATCCGTTAAATAATGTCGCTGCTGCTTTTTCCGCGGGATGTCCGTCTGTTACGCCGGTGCGGCCGCGGAGCCGCATGCAGTCCGGGCAGCGTGAGGCAGCCACCTTCCAGCGCCCGCACATCTGGCAATGGAACAAGGTGCTTTGGCCTGGGAATTAAACATTATTTGATAAAATGCCTTTTGTACAAAACTTGGCCCTCTCAAAAAGCCAGGCTTTCCATCCTTGGAAAGTTTGATATGATCTGCTAATCTTATACTTAAGCATCCTTAGTGAACAGAGTTTTGGTTTAAACGTACAGGAAGGAGAAAAAAATCCAGTTGGAGACTTGGTTCTGGACGTAAGGCTGTTTCTTGGTGTCAAATTAATTATTTTGGAGTACAATTGCATGACTTACGTGAAAAATATATAAACGAAATTTGGGCAGCATGGTGGTTCAGGGGGTGAAATCCGCAGCTTTGGAATTTGCACGTTCTTCTGTTTCCTTGGGCTACTTTGGGTTACAGCTGCAGTCCATACTATTAGGCTAAGTGATGTCTCTCCACTGTGTGTGACTGTGTGCCCTGTGCTGGGCTGGCATCCTATCCAGGCTGTGTCTCAGATTTTAGCCTGAAGTTGGGGGGATGGAAAATAGTATTTTATCTCCCCTGGGATTTGTGTGTGAAAAGAAAATCAAGATATCACTGGATATCTTTGGACAACATGAAAACAATTAACTCACGCTAACCAATAGCATAGATCAGGAGCTGTCAAAGTTGGAACCACGGCCTGAATGCAGACTGAACCGCAAGTTAACTCGAACCCATCCAATAAAGCACCTTATGAATCAATATGGTTAATGTGATAAAGGCTTAATGTGGTTTGAAGTACAAAATACAAAGTAGAACCACCAAACTTCACACACACATAACTCATCACAATCCCATCAATGACAGTCAATACGATCAGTGAAAGTTAAAGTGCTCCCATTCATGTTATATATCGATGTCTATATCAAAGGTTATTGTTAATTCATTATAGTTCACGAGATGCTGTTTTGTTTTTGAAAAATGTTTCAGACCTCAGACTTTGAACAAAAACCTGATGCAGTCCTTTGGTCAAAACGTTTGAGAACACTTGGCATAGATGTTAGTTAAAATAGTTGAACGGTGGATTCAGGAGTTTTTGTATCTCAAAAAGCACAGACAATTATCTTACTCAACACATCCGTTTAAAAAGGCATGTTCTACTGCAGCACCTAAACACACACGTTCCCGGAATCTCCTCTGGTCTCCGTGGTGAAATGTGTTGGGGCCAGCCAAGCTTCACCGAGTGCCTGACGTGAGCAGTACTCTCAGAAGTGCAGAGAACTCTACAGTCAAACAGACCCAACCACAATAGTGACATTGTTCCGTCCATCTGGCCAGGCCATAGGACTGCAGAGAAAACAGCATTTGTTTTATGGGCTTATGTTACCTGTGGGTCACTCAATGGAAGCACCTAGTGCTTTGTAAAGTAATCCACAAATCCATCTTTGATGCTAAGGAGACACCGCAGCTGGAGCCTGACCATCTTTGGGTACGTCCCCCACCCCCCGGATTTGGGATGCCATTCCTGAGAACCGGGCAGAGGGGAGGGAAATGGACCTCAATCCAGAGTAAAAGATACAGGACACGCGAAACACAGAGAAGCCCCCAAAATCAGCTACTTACCAGGGCTCCTCCATCGAAATTTCTATGCAGCTGTAAGGATGGCAGTGCAGTAAATATGAGCAGACTTCTGGAAGCCACAAACTGAAAGTAACAGGGTCAGCACTGGCTGTGGGAGAGCCGGTCGTGCTGGGGGGGTCCATCACGGAAACGGGGTGGATGGAGAGGGACAAAGCCGGCAGTAACAGGATAAACACACTCAAGGAAGCTGACT
>JAODJX010000007.1:6195223-6200609 GCA_026776945.1 Isichthys henryi
TATATTAAAGTTAGTTGAGATCTGAAACAGCGCACTTGTGAAGTGTGGGACATGTTTTAATAAGGACCGAGCTCCTCAGTGAGAGTTCTGAGCGACACCTGGACCTATCTGTGTGTATCGTAGGCAGATGGGAGTCCTTCAAATTGTTGCATGAAAAATATTCTAGAAAGCATCACTGCTGCCGATTAGGGTCCAATCATCTCACCATTCCAAGCGGAAGAAGTTTAAAAAACAAACAAAAATAACCAAATCAGTTGCTGTGTTAAGCACAAATGTCACGTGCTGGATTTTCTCAGCGACAACTCTTGCCAATTGGTTAAATTTCCTGCTTTTTAAAATAAATATCACCAGTTCCATTACCTGCCTTCACAATCACTGAACTTTCACTCTAAATAATTGCTCCTCGACAGATCGAGGGAAAGGTAGGCCTCGTCGTGACACCTAACACAGGTAATCCTCCAGTAATTATGGATGTAAAAGCTAAGACATGAGGGTTATATAGAAACATTGTACCTGTGCTTTGAGCTCTCGCGTAAAAAAAAAACAAAGGAGAAAAAGCTTTTGCATAGTCTGCGGCTGGAGAAGCAGGGCAGTGGCGTCGGTACGTGCGATAAGATTAGAGGCCGTCCAGCTTGTGCTTGAGATAGTCTTTCATCACCTTGGCGATGGGCAGGTCCTCCAGGAGCCTCAGGTTCTGAAGGCCTATGCAGTGGCGGATTTTAATCCTGCACAAGTCCTGCAGGCAGCGGGGCTGTCCTGTGAACGCAAACAGCGACACGCTTAACGTCAGGCGTCACAGAACGAATCAAGAGCAAACGGAAACGGCACGAAACCAACAGACGACTGTCAGCGACGTTTTCTCCATGTACTTAGTAAGTTTTTTTTTTTTTTTTAATACGTTTTGTGGTAGATTACAGCCAGCTGTTCCATCAACGTGAGGTAACCTGCCGACGTAAACATGGCTAAGTCAGGACATGTCGCTGGGAAAACAAAATTATTATTATTTTTTTAAATCAGATAAAACTTCTCGCAAGATAGATGACATGAAATATGTGATTAGGGTCCTTATCCTCAGAACACTTTCAATATCGTAATACCAAAAATATTAATAATAAATCACATTAAGTAAAGTTAATGCTGTCGTAAGTCTGGGGCCGACCTCTAAACATCAAGGCTGGCGATTACAATTTATCAGTGGTTTTAGGCCCTTAATTTGGAAAACTGAGTCATCGAAGTACACAAACCCATCTTCTCCCGGCATCTGTGGCCTCACAGTTTATATACGTGGGGAGGCAAGGCAGTCTTCTGCTCAGTGCCTTACGGGATGCGCTCACGAACCAGCCCAGCTGGGAAAACCACAACAAAGGTACAGCTGCTGCCCTCTGCGAGCCTCTACATTCTGTCACTGTAACAACTCCATTTATTCCCAGTCTTTAAAGAAGTCCAAGCAAACACGCCATTCATGCTGGCTGCCTCCCCCGCCGTCAGGGGCAGGTGGACCGGTCCGGGTATAACACAAACTGGCAATAACAGGAGCTGCCCTCTCCCTGCATAAGCAGGTGCCGTGTGAACGAAGGACCGGGCGGAACCCGAGCTCACGGCTCTGAGAACCGTCCCTTTGATATCTCCATATCAAAGTGCAGTGAGGGGAGGGAGAGTCCGACTGCACCCGCCAAATCATCC
Source organism: Isichthys henryi (assembly GCA_026776945.1). NCBI lineage: Eukaryota > Metazoa > Chordata > Actinopteri > Osteoglossiformes > Mormyridae > Isichthys > Isichthys henryi. Next base: position 6,196,907 of record JAODJX010000007.1, read on the forward strand.
GTCCTTTTCCCCCACCGTGTGCCCCCACACCCCCGCTGGTCAGCCTCAGCTTACCTTCACACACTGCTAGCCTTTAAGAGTAACTTGACCTCTGTTTATCTCTTCTGTTTGAGGGAACAGCATTTCCCACTCTGTACACACGGCGTTTTGTAGGACTGGGGAGTGATAAATATCTTATCTGCCTCAACAAAGAGTGTGACTCCCCAAAGACAATCCTACAGACCGAACCTTAAATCTTTAAACGTGGAGCTTGAAGCCAACGATAAATAAACGGGCGATTTTTTGTGTGGTACGCCATTCAACGCGAATATCGAGCGACAGACGGGGCGGGAAACCTACGGGTGACTTCCTGTAGAAAGTCGAGGCAGGGCCGAGAGGTGCTGGACATGCTGACGGACACGGCGACGGGGGTCTGGCCCTCGTAGTTGCGGGTGTTGGTGTCAGCACCGTAGGCGTAGAGCATCTGTGCACACAGCACGTCGTCGCGGAGCGCTGAGAGGTGCAGCGGCGTCTGGCCGTCCTCCAACCGGCCCAGGTTGGTGTCGGCGCCGCGCTGCAGGAACATGCGGCAGTACGAGTGGTTGCCCTTGATGACGGCGTAGCGCAGCAGGAAGCCGTTCTGGATGTCGATGTTGGCGTTGTGGTCCAACAGAATGCGCACGCAGCTGGAGCGCTCGCGGATGATGGCCAGCTGCAACGGCGTGGTGCCCTTGTCACTCAAGGGGTCCACGGCCGCTTTGAACTCCAGCAGCAGCCGGACGAACGAGTCACGGCCATAATGCGCCGCCACGTGCAGCGGAGTCCAGCCGTCATTGCTCTTGGCGTTGATGATGTCGCTGCGATGCTCCGACTCTAGCATGAGGCGAGCGATGCGCGCGCGCCCGTGCATGGCGGCGTAGTGCAGCGCGGTGAAGCCACCGATCAGGTCCTTCACCGTGGGGTCGGCTAGATGGAGGAGACGGGGTGGGGATAAGGGGGTCCATTAGCGAGGATCCAGGTCAAAATTTATTATTATTAATGTCAGTCAAGCATCAGTGTGTGACTGGGGTCAGGAGGTCAATCCCGCCTCCTTAATTAGCAGGGAAGGATTTCACGCACAATTAATCATTAATCTTGTGAGAAACAATACGTGGGCAGCCCAGGAGACGCTGCACTGGAAGTTGGTCTAATGCCACGCCGGGAGCTCCAGGGTCCTGTAATTAATGGACCAGGGTATGCGTGTCTTTTCATTTATGGGATTTCGCGTCCCACAAACACCTTGGCATGAACTCTCCTTTACAGGAACAGAGAGGACCCTCGGACTTCCACTAAAACTCACACCATTCCCTCAAGCGACCGAGTTATTATAACAGACGGTAAACATGCCTGCATAATTCAGAAGTGAATTATCCCAAACCAAACTCATCTAGTAAAAACAAATGCAGGAACCCGTCAACTTATGTCCAGGACACATTCTGGAATTCAGGACGTAAATCAATCTGAACAGATCTCGACCATTATAGGGGACAGGCCAAATATACTGTATAACGTAACATACAAGATCACACACATCTAACTAAATCTCTGTAGCGTCAGTGCACTTGGTGTGTTTTGTTTCTTGCCGCATGCTGCACGTGGTAAAATATGTCCGCTACGTCTGCTTCGGACGTAAACTTTCTTAAAGCTCTTACAGGACCTTGAATGCAGGTATGGTCGAACAGAACTTGATAGGATACAGTCTATACAGTCTATAGTCTATGAATGAGTATATTTAAGTCAGTCAAGAAGTTTATATAAGCACAACGGAAATACCTAACAAAAGTTGTAATTACTTAAACAATAAGTAAATATGCTAAATAAATGAACAAGATTTTTTACATTTCTCGTCCTCCACGCGTGACTCTCCGCACGTCTATCCCACCTCCTGTAATCCTATGCAAGCAGCGCCCTCTGCCATTCAAAATTAGGTACTGCACCAGAACGCCAAACAAAACAAATCCTGGAAGCGAACAATGGCTCATTTAACACAATACGGGATTTTATCAAGCACTAATTACAGCATTGCTTTAATTTGTCTTCCCCAGGCAGTTTTACAAACCGTGTTGCTAACACCATGAGGCAATTTCTGTACTACTTAGTCTTCAGACGAGATTCTTTTACGAAACAAAGCAAGCCAAAAGTCAAAAACCTAAACTAGTTCGAATAACGTGATGTAAACAAGCCGATTGTGTTACTGCTAATAACCCCCCCCCTCTAATTTAACATGCTGTGCAGATATCTGACCAGATACTGGTTTAAACAGCCTGTGTGGTTTGCTGACACCTCCTGCCCAGAACGACTCAGATTTCTCCTTCATCAGAAGCTCAGCCTCGGACATGCGGCACCAGAGCTGCCTCCTTGACAGCCGTGTGCTTGTGATGCATTACCTGCCTCACTCGTACATCCCTCTGGACAAAATCTGCTGCCAAGCGAATGAGCATAAACGCATGTCTGTCTCTGACGTGTAAGCGAGACCGCCAACCTCCGTGCTCCAGAAAGACGCGGACGCATCGCTCCTTGCCCCTGGCAGCCGAGAAGTGGAGTAACGTCCAGCCGTTGGCGTCCCGGATGTTGGGGGAGTAGCCCTGCTCCAGCATCTTGCGTACGATGTGGACATCGCCGGCGGCAACCGCGGCCTGAATCTGCAGCTCCTCCTGCAGCTCAGGGTTCCTTCTGCAGTGATGGTGCAGCATCCTGTCACATCTCGTCAGAGGTTGCGGCACGCGTATCCAGACCAGCCCGCTGACTGGAAAGCAGAAGAGGGACATGCGTGTCGGCTGAGTCGCCAGCGGCAACAGTATCCCGGTGGCGAGGAAGCATCCTGAGAGAATACCTAAGATCTACGCCACGAAAGGCTACGTAGCGGCTTGGGCAGATTTCACGTCTCTCTGCTGGGCGGAAAGGGTTGGTGTCAAAAGGTCAAAGGTCAGCAAAGTCGGTACCTGTTCAAAGCTTAATAAATAACCAAAAACAGTCAATATAGCAGATGAACACAGACTATTTCACTTTAGCCTAACCATACCAAGGAAAATATAACTGACGGAATTTGTCAAAATACGAAAAACTAATGACAGGCCAAAAAAAAGTAATCTGATGAAACACTGTTGATTGGTAAAGTGTCAAATTCACATTTACAGTGGTCACAAAAGTTACTGACATGATGTTTCCTAAAAGTTTCGCTGCACGGCGAGTTGATTACACTTGACAAGATATATGCAATTTACCATTATTTGCAATCTAATACAACTACTATGAACGTATAAAACGTTTATTAATAACTACATGACCGAAAGATATACCGGCGAGTGCGTATTTAAGTACAATAGGTCTATGAGACCGCTAGTAAGCATCACCATAGCCGTCTTACTAGCTGTGACAAATGGCAGGTATGTGTTTTTCATTATAACCCAGCATCTTTCCTGGTATTTAACATGAGTCTGTCTGCCTGACAGATCCTGGTCCCGTTTATGGCGAAACCAGTCCCGGTATTCCCCAGGCACTGGGGAGGGGGCACCGACGCCCCGTGTCCAACCATTGTGCTCAGTTCCTTATTCAGAGGGTAGTCTGGGGGCCGGCGGACTGTTCGCGTTCATACCCGCAAAGTAGATAACCGCCTTATGCACTGCGGGTGGGTGAAATGTAGAAAAGAAGTCGGGCATCGCGCTGCTGGTGTGCGTGTGGGGGG
>JAODJX010000007.1:6207434-6226589 GCA_026776945.1 Isichthys henryi
GCCCATAGGTGTGCATGTGTGAGTGAATGGTGTGTGAGTGTGCCCTGCGATGGACTGGCCCCCCATCCTGGGTTGTTTCCTGCCTCGTGCCCATTGGTTCCGGGATAGGCTCCGGACCCCCCGCGACCCAGTAGGATAAACGGTTTGGAAAATGGATGGATGGATATATGCTGGTAGGTGATTTCCAAGTAGGTAGAATTTATTGCTCTTCTTAGTTATCAGGTTTCCCCCCTATTTCTAAATCAGGTCGTATTAAATTCTGAAATTAAATTCGTGTTTACAGCGATTGGTGGTTGTTATAAAAAGCCAGTTTTTGGAGTGGTGTCTTGGAGAGGTGATCCACGCTCCTCTCTGATCACTGTATCTGGGGTGTCTCACTACATTGCGTATGTGTGTAATAGGAAATAAGGCTTAGAAAGGTGAGATTTCCAGCCTCTGCTGTCTAGGGACTCACTTTACCTGGTCAGACACACGTCCTGTCTTCACACGCACTGGGCTTGCCTCTCCAGGCTGCACCCAGGGTTTCGGTCTGTCATTGTGACCGTTTTTATGCTGGGTTCTGCTCATTTGAACTCCGACCCCCCTCTTATCTTAAAAAGGCGGCAGTTTGAAACGTGGCTCCCCACTAGACTCCTGTTTCTAGGCCCCAGGCTTGACTTTTATAATGTGTCGGGTTTAGGTATTGCTGACAGAAGGCGTGGAGAGCGCTCCAGGAAACTTTTTTTTTTTTTGTTCTTTAAATATTAACTTCTGAGTAAACGATGCTTTGCAAATAAGGAACTCACAGCATTGCCTGTTTGTAAACCCACAGGAATAACAGAAGAACCTTCATCCTTGTATCACCTTTTATCGCTCATGTATATGAAAATTATCGATATCAGTGATAATTATTGCCCTGTTTCTGTGGCTTCCACTCTCTTAATTGTCCTTGAATATATTTCAATGGTTGTTATCAGTCTGGGTTTAGCAGCAGGATTGGCCTGAGCTCTAAGAGACCCTTGTTCCTTCGTCCTTCCAGCACCATGTTTCAGACCATCCAGGAGTGGTTTTGGTGGGATCGCATCTGGCTCCCTGTCAACCTGACCTGGGCGGACCTGGAGGACAGGGAGGGTCGTGTTTACGCCAGGGCCTCCGACCTGTATGCCACCGTCCCTTACGCCATCCTGTTCCTCTTAGTCAGATACCTGTTTGAAAGGTAAGCCGTCAGCAGAAAAGCAAACGTACACACACCACAGCGGGGCTCTAGCCGCAAGGCCACGCGTCGGGCTGAAGTTGCCGTGGGAACGAACTGAAATAATGCCAGTGACGTGCAATAAGAAACCAATAAGCCTAAAATGAAAAGGTATTATGCAGGTATTAAAAAAACATATAGGCACCGTCGAGGGCACCACAATCGGGTCATTATGCATCATTTAGCATATGTTATGTATCCTGTGTTGTTCATCACATTGTGTTAGAGAGACGTTGTCAAAGTAAGATAATATATATACTATATGGACAAAAGTATTGGGACACCTGGCCATTACACCTACAGGAAGCTTTATGGCCATTTGGATCTTTGCAACTATAACAGCTATCGCTCTTCTGGGAAGGCCTTACACAAGATTTTCGAGTGTGTCTGTAGGAACGTTTGAGTTTCCTTCCCTGGCACTAAGGGGCCTAACACTACCCCTAAAAAACAACCCCATAGCATTATCCCCCCCCACCACCAAATTGTACTGATGCCACACTGCAGTCAGGCAGGTAACGTTCTCCTGGCATACGTCTAACCCAGACTCGTCCATCAGACTGCCAGACAGAGAAGCGTGATTCGGCACTCCACAGAACACGTTTCCACTGCTCCAGAGTCCAGTGGCAGCGTGCTTTACACTCCATCTGACACTGAGAGCCTTTTATGCTGCCGCTTGGCCACAGAATTCCATACCACAAAGTCCACGGAACACAGTTTTTATGCTGGGGTTAATGCCGGAGGATGTTTGCAAATCTGTAGCTATTGAATCAACAAAGCATTGGGGACTTCTATGTATCATGTGGCTCAACAATCAGTAACACCTCTCTCTTACTTTACATGGTCTGGCACTTCATGGCTGAGTTTCTGTTGTTCCTAAACGCTTCCACTTTGCGATAATACCACTTAGGGGGAAGAACGTTCACAAACTGACATATTGCAAAGGTGGCAGCCTTTGACAGTACCATGCTTGATTTCACTAAACCTGACTGCATGGCTCCGTGCTTGATTTTATACACCTGTTGCGAAGGGTCTGAATGAAACACCTGAATTTAATGATTTAGTCGTGTGTCCCGATAATTACGTCCATGCATAATGATATATTTACATTTACATTTTTATTATTCGTTGATTGTGTTTGTGCCGATATCTGGTTGGCCGATTCCTTGTTTCAGATTCAGATTTATATTTTTTATATGTTTTTGATCTCGGTTGGTGTGTTTAGTAACTACAGATTATAGCAATGGAAATGAGAAATGACTTACATCATGTTTTCTCGGTAGATAATTACTAATTAACCAAGTGCTTCCTGTGGTGTTCCGCATTCTAACCCCATTGTTCTCTTCATGTGTGGCTGCGTGACTATAGTACAGGTGCCAGAATTGCCCAGAGCGAGTCGTTAGCTTGGATCTATGCTTTTTCAGCACAACAACTGGGCCGTGCAAGTTGCATACAACAGTCTGAAGCCGCCTCTGGTTTCAAATTCTACCCTCACCTTTCATTCATCCTGTTTTTTTTTTCTTCTTTTTCTTCCTAGGTTAGTAGCCACACCTTTAGCAGCTTCCTTTGGGATCAGGGACAAAACCCAGCAGAAACCTGCTGACAGTGCGATACTGGAGAAGTTTTTCAGCTCCCGCTCCAGGAATCCAGGACAGGTAAACGCCTCAAAGGCTGTTTGCATCGGTCGGTTTGCCGTGATGTTTGAGGCGTCTAACCACGTCAGCCATATTCGTGTTAACAGTGAGGAGGCCTGAGAATGTGGTTGTAATGCAATGCCAAGACTTGCACAATCCTCTGCAATGGCTGAGTCACAGCATCTCCACCTTTCTCATGAGCTGTGGCCCTTTGTTAAAGAAAAGTGTCCCAGCGGTGGAAATGGGCAATGGGGTTAGGAATTCCTCTGCTGGATAATTAGTGTTGCTTGCTTTGATTCCATTAGCATTGTGGGTAAACTTGCTTTAATTAAAAAAAGCTTGCAAGGTTCAGAAAAAAAATACCACAGTGCCATTGCATTGCAGCATAATGCTAGCAGCCGCAATGAATGCAGTCCAGAATTCTGAGCGACTCGTGTAATGGTGTCATAAGTTGCAGCAGGGTGCGCCTGTCCCAAGGCAGGGTGGAGACAGGTGACAATTGTTTTTCTCTCTTTAGTCCAGATTTTGATGTCCAGCCGACATGTGTTATATTTTCCTGTGTGTTTTTCTTCAGGCTCTCTAGTTTTTATGTCTCCTCCACTTTGTTAGCGCCGTCGCTGCTCCCTCTTCCTTCGCCCCACTTCTGTGTCACCGTGGTGCCTCTTTGTGCCCTGGATGTTCTAACAGGAGGTCATCTCAACGTTGTTCACCATGCATTTCTCACACAGAACGACATTGATGGGTTGTCTAAGAAGTGTGGCTGGACGAGGAGGCAGGTGGAAAGATGGTTCCGGAAGAGACGTAACCAAGATCGGCCTGGATTGCTGAAGAAGTTTAGGGAGGCCAGGTAGCTGCCTGATTTCTCACCAGGCTCCAGAACATTACATGTAATTCCAGCACTCATGAGAAATTCTGTGTTTCTCTGTACAGTTGGAGATGCGTCTTCTATATGTCAGCCTGCATTGGAGGCTTCATAGTCCTTTATGATGTGAGTATTGCTGTTATGCTGTGATGTACTAGTACGACTACATTTGAGCTCAATAAAGCCCTGCCGTGCAACGTGCACTCAAGCCAAAAGCCAAACAAGGCCTTCAAAGGATATAGTCCAGCATTTTTCATGAATTCATCGTCTCTCCAGCTCTCAGGTGAAGGTCAGGTATCCCCGTAGTGGTAGCCCTCCTTTTTTGGAGCCACACACCTCCTGCTCTATGACTAAGGATTGGAGAAATTTCCAAGAGGTTTCTTTCAGTCCCAGAAAAGTCCAAACCAGCTCCTGCATCCGTCCCAAAGAGGAGGACTGTTCCAAGACCCTTTCTTTCCTCTCTGGTTATTCCTAAGTCCTTAGCGACAGTGAAATCAAGCATACAGTGTTCAGTGATGCCAAGCGAGATGCCTCGAGGCTGGTGGGCATCTGGAAACAGCAGGGGCCACTGGGTTCAGCGTGCCAAAGACTAGCGCCGCTCTGGCAAAGTTCACGGATGTCCGTAAAGTGGCATGACCTACAGGGGATTTCGCGATTTTCCAAATTGCAATGCTGTTGATGTGCCTGCGGTCACCCCTCCCTCAGTGAGCACCATTAGAACTGCTGGAGTGAAACAGAGAAGGCAGGGGGCTCTAAATTTTAAATGGATTACCTCTGTTATGGGATTGTATCCCTGTGGGGGGGGAGGGAGCTGATGTGGTGGGCAGGGAAAAGAGGGTTTCCAAGGGAACCGCTGTTTGAGGCTTTGCAGCAAGATTTGAGAAGGGGAGCAGAGCTTAACGCTGATGTTTACGTCACCCAGATTGTATGCTATAATTGAGATCTGTGTTATCCTCTTTTCAGGCACACAGCGATCTGGTTTATGTAGCTCTCTTGCCCCTTATGTTCTGCAGAAACCCTGGTTTTATGACACGCGTGAAGTGTGGGCAGGCTTTCCAAAGCAGGTGTGTATATGTTCCTCATCTCAAAACGGTCCGAATATTACAACCGGCCCCGTGTTGCTGACAATAATTACCCGTCTGCTTCCAAATTAAACAGAGCTCCACTCCTTATTTAGAAGTAAACCCTCAGTTTTCTAATAAGAAGTGAAATTATTCCCTGGAATATCTCCCATTCTGCATTCGGTGCCAAGATGTAATCAGGCGAACATTGACGGCAGCCATATTGGCACGTCGCTATTAGAATTATGCTGGACTTTAACTAGAGTAAACTGCTGCAAAAACATAGCAAAAGTACATAAACATTTGGCTCGATCTGTATTTAATCCGCGCTGTTCGACACCACCTCTCTCCGGCTCTTTCGCAGGCCATCGCCGCATGATTAGCATTACCTCATAGAAGAAATGGAGCATGTGGCCTGTTCAGAGTCTGATTCCTGCCTCGTTCCCATGTCATTGCAGATGATGCTGCCATCCCAGTATTGGTATTACATCATTGAGCTGAGCTTTTATTTGTCTCTGCTGTTCAGGATCACTTTTGATGTGAAACGGAAGGCAAGTTTTGATTTATACTCTGCTTTACACCTATTTAGTCTGGAGATGCTTTTATCTGCCCTCAAAGGTCCTCTCTTAAGTTGACTTTTAAGTGTGTTTTTTTTGCTGAGCTGGTTTGCTGGGTGGATCTGGGAAGGCAGCTGTTTGTTTAGCTATTTGTTTTACAGACGAATGCAGGAATGCTGTGGCCTGTTTGCTTACTGTCCGCTTGTATTCCGTTTGGCTGCTTTCTTAGGACTTCAAGGAGCAGGTTATTCACCATGTGGCTACTTTGACTCTGCTCTCCTTCTCTTGGTGTGCGAACTACATCCGGATCGGCACCCTGGTCATGATCACCCATGACATCTCTGATGTTTTGCTGGAGGTAAAGGCCCCTTTAGCGAAGGCAGGTCACACTTTACTTGAGGGAGCACAAATACATAGTAGCAACTTTTTATTGAAGTAAAAATCATGAACCAATACAGTAGCTACTAGAGATTAACGATGCATCATGATTCATTAGTGATGAACAAACATGAGGTCAGTATTTCACTTGATACTCACGACTTGTTCCGTCAGTAGTTCACAAATCTTTAAAGAATTGACACATATAGTAACAAATGTAGTTACTGCTTGAGATAAAAGATGGATCATGATTCATTAATGATGAACAAACATGAGGTAAATATGTAACTAAGACTCAGTTTGTGGCTAATTTAATACATAAGTAATAGCATAATACTATATTGTTTGTGTCCCTTCAAGTAAAGTGTTACTCAGTGACACAGTTAAGCCATTTTCTCAGTTTTTTAAAGTCTCCGTATGCTGGCAGAGGGAGCGTGTGTTATCACTGACAGGACGGCGACGATCCTAACGGGGATCCTGCCAGGCACTGTCACCGTCACCGGACGCCGCTAAACGAGACCTTCCACTCCTTCTGCTCCCTTCCAGTCTGCGAAGCTGTTCAACTACGCCAAGTGGGAGCGGACGTGCAACAGCATCTTCGTGGTCTTCGCTGCTGTCTTCATAGTCACCAGGCTGGTCATCTTCCCGTTCTGGTGAGCCCATCTCTGGTCTGCAGGCGGCCACATCCCTGTTATACTGCAGTGTCTCACAATCTGGCCCTACAGCGGTCCACGTTTTTTGTCACTTGCAGAGTCACGTGGCCATTAATGATGGGAATCTTGTTACTCTGTAACTGTGCGTAACTCTTACCAATTCACCTTCAAAAAGTGCGTTTATCTTCAAAGCAAAACTTTAACATGTTAAGTAACATTATGTGATATGATTGTAAGTATTATGTGAGCGGCATTGTGACCCACACCACCCAGGCTGCAGGTCCGGTTCCTGTGTCTGTGGACTTTCCTGTTTTCATAGGGGTTTCCTGAAATACTCTCTGGTTCCCGCAGTTTTAGACGGATCGGTGACTCTAAATGGCCCTTAACGTGTGTCTGTGTGTGTGTGTGCATATGCCATTTGCGATGGGCTGACGTCTTGTACAGGGTGCACAATGGACACTCTGCAATCCTGGACTACAAAATGGGTTTGGGGGAATGAACAAATGAATGGATGGATGAATGAACGAACGAACGAATGAATGAATGAATAGTCAGACTGGCTTGAAAATGGGTCATCTTGGCTGGACAAGGATCTGCAAATATCCAGATATGTAAATACTTGCCACATTAATCTTACGTTATGAGAACTCTATAGTGTTGTTGTAGGAATGCTTACACGTGGATTACTCATCTCCTCTCTGCCCAATAAAACCATCTCTCTCCACTCTGCATCTAATCCAGGCTCATCCACTGCACCTGGGTCTATCCAGTGCAGCTCTATCCAGCTTTTTTTGGATATTACTTCTTCAACATGATGCTGGTGGTCTTGTTACTCCTGCACATCTTCTGGGCATATCTGATCCTCCGCATGGTGAAGAAGTTTATCTTCGGCAACGTAAGTGCACTGCCCTGGGGCTGCAAAGATGGCATATGCTGCGGAGATTTGGAGACAGTCCGTCCATAACCGCTTTAGCTGTCCCGAGCTGTTTGGAGATCCTGTACCTATCTGGTTAAGCACAGTGTTGTTTGTTTCATGTTATTTTTTCCGAGGATCGCCCGGAAGGTTCCGGCAGCTTTTACGAGCCGTAACATGTGCAGGGAGGGGGTGCATATGGAGCGAGGTGTGACGTATGGGCTTTGCCCCAAGTTATGGTCCAGTGGTGTTCTACGGGGTGGGGGAGGGGGTTTCTCATAGTGTTGCTCTGGGAGGCTTGGCTGATCATTGTTAAAAAAACATATAGGCACCGTCGAGGGCACCACAATCGGGTCCTTGCGGAACTCAGTGGTGACCTTCGGGTCAGAAGCTCGCATCCTTAACTGTTGTTTTTTCCATTACGCAAAAATGGAGGGAGAGAGAAACACCTCTGCCCTCTCCACACCCCCGGCTTTGGGGTCCATGTCACGCTACACCTCCGATTCGGCACAGGGGCATCTGCTGACCATTTTTCCAGAATGGACCCACGGTTGTGGAAGCGAAGCAGCCGGCCGGTTTCCCCGTGAGTGCAGCACTGACGTTTCAGCCCGTTAGCATTAATGGTGACGGCAGGTGACCCGTATCAGCCAGGAATGACGGTTTCTTGGAAGAGAATGGCTTGTGGTGTTTGTATTGGTGTCCCTGCAGGACTAAGTGTACTGCAAAGGGCCATTTAAAATGGATCTATTACTCATTAAATCACTCTTCTTTAACGGAAAGCAGAGCTTTAAGTTTGGAAAAAAAATCCCACAATCACACTGTAATCTCAAACAGTAAAAAAAAAAAAAAACAAGTTTTAAATAAATACAGATTATATATAATTGTAGAAGACACCAGATGACAATTAAGAGATGCTCCACCCCTCATATACATTTCATGATACCTCAACATTACCCCCTACCAATCTACCCTGCCAGCTGTTTTCTGAGGTGTCCGTGGAAATTAATGAGTTGGGGTCACGTTCTCTAATTAAGGGCAGATTGGCGAGGTACTTGTCCAACAGCAGGTGTAATGGGAATTCCGTCGACCTTAACGATCGCCGTTCCCCGGGCCGGCAGAGTGACTATTATAAGTCAGTGTTTCTCGAACCGGGCCTCGGGGACTCTGGGATGGTGCATGTTTTTGCTCCCTCTCAGTTCCTGTTAGGGAGCAAACACGTGCACCGTCTGGGGGTCTCTGAGGGTCAGCTTATAAAGGGCACTTTTACAGATTGAGGGGAATCTCGATCAGCTTGCGGCAAATTAGGGTTCAAGATTCTGTGCATTTTTAAGGAATCTGAGAGACGCGATCTTGTTTGGAAGACCCCCCCCCCCCGCGTGAGTTCTTTCTTTTCCATGTTCCCAATGACTTCTTCTAGATTCTTGTGTGTTTTTTTTAGGGATTGATGTCTGAAGAGTGTCTCTACCTCTCTGGAATTAGCGGGAAACTTTGAAATGACCTGCAGTCCGTCTAGCTGACCTATCACCGATTTGAAAATGATTGTATGTATTTGATTACTGATGGAATATCTCCCCCCCCCACAGCTGACGGGTGACGAGCGAAGTGACAACGAGGAGGAAGAAGAAGCAGGAAGTATAACAGAGGATGAAATATACCAGAAACGTAGCAACGGCTCAGGGCCAGCGGGCGCTAACGGCGTTAGCAGCGCTAATGGCACTCACTGAGGACACACGCGGCTGAGAGACGTGGAAGTGATGACGATGAGAAAGCAACAGTCCTGGGAAAGGAGACAAAGGAGGACGCTTTATTTATCCGAACATCCACGCGGCCAACCTTGAACGTAGCCGCTCATGCTAACACACGACCATCATTGAGCGACGATGGCAGGCTATCAGCGCAGGTCGCTTGCCTGAGGGATTCCACGGTGGTGGTCAAACAGCTATAATGCTGCACCTCGCCCTGTCCTCACTGATGACACTCCCCCCCCCCCACGCCACTCTCTTCATGCCGGCTAGTGTCGTCATCATCGAACTGGTTTCTCCGGTCATTGTTTTTTCTCTCACCCACAAACCGCTTTGTCTCACTGACGCGCGTGTCAGAGGTGTGTCCTCTTAAAGACATTATGGAGATACGAAGCGTGACCGTGCGTGTGACCTCCTTGTCAGATCGCCGCCTGAGGTACGCAGCCGGGCTGAGACAAAAGGCATGGGAACTTGGGCGTGGGGGGGGGGGGGCATTTTTTCACCATGTCAACATCGAAGCTTTAAATAACAGTTTGGCTTATTTTTACCTACGATCCAGGCGTAGCGTCCCCTCTGCTGATTAAAGAGAGCAGGACATGACTTACAAACGATGATTAGACTACAGTCACTTCACAGCTGTACATTGGAGAGCCATTAAGATTTTTATGCAAAATAAATATCTCTGTCTGGGGCCTGATTAACACAATTATGCTCATATTGACAAACCTACTGCATGCACATTGACTGTTCTCCTTATCCATCCGTCCATCCACCCACCCACCCATCCATCCATCTATCCATCCCATCCATCTTCTCACTGTTTGTTGCTCGTGTTCGTGGGGGGGAGCGTCTGGAACCTAGGCAGCAGAGGGCATAGTGCTGGGGTCCTCCCTGAGGGCTAGGCGAGGGCTAGGTAAGTGCTAGGCGAGGGCTAGGTAAGGGCTAGGTAAGGGTTAAGGTTAGGGTTAGGGTTAGTCTAGGGCTAGGTAAGGGCTAGTCGAGGGCTAAGTGAGGGCTAGTCGAGGGCTAAGTGAGGGCTAGTCGAGGGCTAGTCGAGGGCTATTCGAGGGCTAGTCGAGGGCTAGGTGAGGGCTAGGTAAGGGCTAGGTAAGGGTTAGGGTTAGTCGAGGGCTAGGTAAGGGCTAGGTAAGGGTTAGGGTTAGTCGAGGGCTAGGTAAGGGCTAGGTGAGGTCTCCTCAGACAGTTTCAGCTACTTATTTATTTCCCTGAATCATTTTTCTATTTAATCATTTGATGGTTTTTTGAAGGAAAAGGCCAGTGGTTCTATGGAAACATTTCAGTGAAAAGATCCGTCTCTGTGCTGAAGAACTAGTTAAAAATCTAACAGGGATATATAATATGAAAACTTGCATTTTACTATATTTTAATTCAATAAATATGCTGACTGATAATCGTGTTACAAAAAAGCCACATTACTGGGTGCGTCGGCAATGATGTGAGGTTTCCTTCATATTTGACAACAACGTACAATAAACGTATAAAAACAGAATTCCCGGTGAAGCTTTCTCTGGAATCTCTTCCCGGCATCTGCTTCCCTGATCCTGGCCACATGACTGCTTCCCACCCACTTGCTTTCTTCTTCCCAAGCCCTCGCTTGAGAACACAACCTTCTGCAGCCTCTCCTAGCCGCCCGCGCCAAGTCACACCAGGCCCTTGCACCTGAGCCCAGTGGTAACCCTCAAAGTCAACACTAGAGGGAGCAACTCACCATAATGTTCATACAGAGAGGTTGATGCTCTGGTCTCAAAACACAGAACTACTGCAGTGTCCCTACAACGTCTGTCCCTCAATTCTCCCTTTTCTGTCCAGTGTCTAATGTATATCTATATATAGATGTTGCCATTCAATGTGTAAATAATTGTTAAAATCATATGCGGTGACAAATGCATGTTAGGTAAAGTAGAAAACAGATTCATTCCTCAAATTATTTATACAATATTTGCCTTCTTGCTGTAAGGCAGCAGTGTGTTTCTTTGACCGTGTGACGGATGCCATTCGCAGGAATGAAGACGACGAATGCAGCCACTGAGAGCCACTGGAAGTCTGACACAGCTGGGTTTGTTCTGTTTAAGAAACGCAGGGATAGAAAGAGTCAGCTCAGTGAGGGGGGAGCGGGGGGGCGCCAGCCGAAAGCTCCCGCCTCACCCCTGTGGGCTTCACTGCCTCTGGGAGGCTGGACTCCGACCACAGCAAACCTGCAGGGGACAGAACATCCACAGACTGTGTCAGACTAGATCCTCAGTTGGGGAAGGCGCCTTGAGGGAGGGGACACTTTTTAGTGAAAAAGACAGCGCTGACTCTAACATCACCTTCTGAGTCCATGTCCTTCACATGGAGCCATTATACAACTTTTAACTTTTTGAGGAAAAGATTATACAGCTACTGTTTCAGGACCTAAGATATGACAGCAAGGTTCTACTGATCTGAAAGCGCAAAACTTCATGATAAAAATCCATGTCCCTTGTCCTTCAACCAGCACTGCACTCAGTAGTCAGCAGTCCTGAGAGTCCCAGGACTTGTGGTCCATCAGCTATCAGTAGGATATCGGATCTTTGTATGGTGGGTGGGATCTTAGGCGGTGACGTTCCCAATACACTGTCTGGCGTGACCATTTGCACCTGGGAGACTTTCTCTCTGGATTACGTGACGCCCAGTTACGTGAGATGATGAAATGTTAGTTAGAATGCTGCTGGAAAGTCCCCTATACTCCTAATCACCCCCTTTGTCCCAACAGAAGGCTGCTTTTCTCATCCAGTGCTTTCCTTTGTCTTTTTTCCTTTTAAAAAGAAACTTAGGAAGAAACTCAAGGTTATTTGAGGACTTGAGGCCAAAGGGGGGAGTTCCTAATGTGAGAAGTCAAAGTGATGAAAATAGGATTAATGCTTCCTTCAGGATGGGGAAAGGAACGTGGTTTAGCTGTAGACTTTTTAACAGATCGCTAACGGGTCTCGTTCGTATGTCGGACATGGAGAGTTTCATTCGCGTCAAATGTTAAAGGCCCATGCAATCACAAGTGGCCTGTTTGCATGTCTGATGGGGTTGGACATCTCCCCCAGTGGCAAGCAGAGTGAACCCCATCCCCCCCTCACATGACCACCTGTTACTCCCTGGCCACAGACTTGTTAATCTCACTTGCAACTGATAAAACACAGACGAAATGCTTGGAAAGTACTTCCAAAACAAGCAACCATTATTCATACCTACAAGAATTGCAGATTTAACTGTAATGCAGCTATTTTTAGCATTTTATAACCACGGTTCATGTGTGTTAATCTGAAGTATTGAATGAGAATCTCTCGGCTTTTTAATAAAATTTGGTGTTCTTTATTTGGCATTTATCTCACAATAAGAGGTGTAATAAGGCCAGACATTTCTTTATATTTTCACCAAGCTGGGTTCAGCAGATATTAAAGTGACCCATCAAAATGGGGCACAGTCCCCTGTATTGGGAACTAACGTGCTGATCTCAGAGCTGTCAGTCTGTTGCAGAAATACCTGAATGGGAAACTATCATAGTACATGAAGGAACAATCTGTTTTTAATAGCTATCATTTATAATATAATTTCCTTACCAATTACCCAGTCATTTTGTTCTGTGCCCAACTGATTCTCAACCCGGACCTCTGGGATGCCCACATTTTTGCTCTGTCCCTGGTCCCAATACACCTGTACAGGTATTCGGTGCTGTTTATTGGCTGGGAGCTGGGAGGGAACAAATATGTGGAACGTGTTGAGAAACACCGCCTTACACCATCATAAAGCAATGATCCACTGGCCACGGTGCCCCCCCCAAGGCCGCCTACTCTGAAGATGCCTGTAATCTCTCACTACAAAACCCTGTGTGGTCCTCTTATTTTTAGGAATCAGCTCAGAAAATGTCCACACTAACTTCAGACGTTTGCTTTCCTCAGTGGTGTGTGGGGTCTATTGAAATTGGTGCCCATCACGTTTGTGCTGAAACATAAGCAGGGTGCAGTTAACCCTATAAACTGATGCTTTCACTGAATTAACACTGAAGTTCTTGCAATCATGCACAGCTGGTTTCAACAGGCAAACCAATTTTAAGGAGCTTCCATATTCTGTCCCCAATCCAGCTTTATGTTCAAGAGAAACTTCATTGAAACTGTACACCCTCCATTCCTTCAGGGAATAGAAGAAAAATGTATGGCATACATCTTTTAAACGACAGAGCTGATTTTGAAAAATGTATTCTCTGTATCACTATCAACCTATAAACATAGCCACTGCTGTATTTGGTAATTTACTAGGTTTAGCAATATGTTTTGCTTTATTGCTTCAAAGTAAACTGGGGATAGAAATGAAAGGAAAAACGTCAATAAAAGTTAGAGAATCTGGCTGGGAAAAAAAGTCATCTGAGTTTTACACTCTGCACGGTACATTCGTGACATTGAAGAATTCTTTTTTTGCTGTTCCTCAGACTTTCTGTCCTCTGATTCCAAATTCAGGGCCAATGTGGCTGCGCCAATAAATAATGGAGGGGGGGGACAAAAAGCCCCCACCACTCGCACTACCCATACGTTACACTACTCACACTGTGCACTGATTAGGGGCAAACCACGTGTACTGTGTCAGCTCACAAGAAAGAATGGCGTGAGGATGAACGAATAGGAATTCAGGGATTTTCTTTCGCGAGTTGTTTGGGCCAATCGCATTCCGGTGGGGGCCGTCCTTAGAGCGGACAGGCGTGTCGATCGTTTCAAGTTCAGTTTGTCTGCAGCTCATTAATTTCTCAAAGTTTGGAGAACTTCGCTTCAGCCCGAGCTGCTTCGGCTCAGCGTCCCGTTCCGTCCGCCGCTACAGCCCTGGCGCCGCCTTACCATGTGTGACAGCCTCAGTCTCCGGCTTTTAATACTGTCTTCGCTGCTTTTAAGCATTGGACTGTCGGCAGTAGCAGGTAAGACAGGAGTACACCTGCGCTTTTACTCCTCTGGATGTCACAGTTTGTAAATGTTATTAAAGCAGACTGCATCCAAATCGCACGCATTTAAGGCGTAGTGTCTCCGTGTCCACGTAGATGCAGTAGTTTGGGGGCCTTTTGGGGTTTCATTCATCCACGTCATGCCTGTCCGCAAGTTTTAGCCTGCACTGACAGTTTGAACGCTGCACCATGTAAATTTAATCACAGTCTGATCGTGCATACTTCTGTGAGTATAACATGACTAGCCTTTGAAGAGAACAATCTTTAAAGATCTCGGGCCAAAATAACACCTTTTAGAATAATCTTAAAAGCGAAACTTTGGCTTTGCAGTTGCAGTCACGTCCCTTCCAGATGTGTGTGTGTGTGTGTGTGCTTTAATTGAAAGCTCCGCCAAATGCACGTCTTCCTATATGCATCGCATCGCAAATCATACTTTGGAGTTGGAGTCTCGCTGTAAGGCGTCGTCCTTGATGGGATCGCCTTATTTTTTTTGGCCAGCCGCGGCTGCGATGTGTGTGTGAACATTTTGTCTTCTGCAGCGGACCCGGAGGAGGCTGCTCTGCTCGTCCCGGTGCGGTTAACGGGGGACGAGGTCCACCTGCTGATGGATGCGGCCGGGCGGAGCGGCCGCGGACGGGGGCGGGGGCGGCGCTCTGTGAACCAGCCGGGACGCCGCCGCCCGGAGGAGAGCCGAGACCTGTTCCTGCTTTTGCCGGCCTTCGGCACAGACCTTTTCCTCCAGCTCAGGAGGGACGCAGGGTTCCTATCGGATGACTTCGTAATTGAGGAGATGCGGGATAACGGGACTGCACCGGCGAAGAGGGATCCCGGTGCCGCCTTCTGCCACTACACCGGCCGGGTTCTCAATCACACCAACTCTTTTGCAACCCTTAGCACCTGTGGTGGTCTGGTAAAAAGTCATACTTTTTTTTCCCCACCCCATATACCCACCTTCTCTTGAGTTTATATAACTTTGTTATTGTGTGTTAAATTCACATTGGGGGATACAGCTGCCTTCCCCCCCCACCTACAGACGTTGTAATTCTGCAGTTGATGGCAAGTGACAAACATCACTTGCTTTTGTTCATTCATAAAATAGTTGCTCCTGCACTGTCAGAAAAACAGTTACCAATTTGTACCTTTGCTTGTCATGGGGGCTGTAACCTCAAGGGTCTGCCAAATTGTACTCTAGCTGTAGGTAATTGTACGGAAATAGACTCTGAGGAACATTTTTGTACCATTGGGGTACATTAATGATGTTTCACAGAGTTCACTTCTGTACCTTAATTTTTTTCTGACAGTGTAGGGGGGGGAAGGGGGGCGCCAGCCACACACACACACACACACACACATTACTAGGGGGACGGGTTGCTGATTGCTCCTTGCTCCTCAATCCCAATTCCCCAGAACCTCACCACCCTGTCCAGTAGCCGGGGTGTAAGGCTGAGAGGTCGATGCCCATGCCGCCCTCCACATATTTGGAGACGCTCTGTCCACCACAGTGACTCGAGCAAATTCATATTCACCACGAGTCGCTGCTCTTTGTGTCACTGTTTCAGCTGCCCAGTCGTTTTAAATGCCTTTCATTAAGAATGTCATAGTGACCATAAACAGATTGAGTAACTTCACCATGCAAGTATGGGCGTGTACATTCATCAGTGTGAAATTCATTAGAAGCTGAAGTGTATGAATATTTATTTGTCCTGGTTTATAACGGTGATTATTACCTCGGTCGCCTGTTCCCAGTGTTTGTGAGGGATGTGGTTATATGGGGAAAGTCACAGCTGCGGAATCCAATCAAAAGCACAAACTAGGCCAGGATGTTTCACAAACTATAAAGGCAGATTTTAGGGTCAGAAATGTCCCTTCACATCCCAAGACCAGTCGCGTAATCAGGCGTCTGTTAAGTAACTGGTGAATGACCTATGGTTACTTTTGGATGGCAATATTCTGGCACTCCTGGGTTGAGGGGTTTGCAGTTCGGCCATAAAGGTACAGAGTGCAGGCAGGGCCGCAGGTGAAGCTCGTGGCGTTTTAAGAGCGGTTTGCTTCTGTCATTAAATCCCTCCGCTGTTCTTGGCGGGAGTTCAGCTGAAAAAAAGACCGCCGAAATGTGGCCCGTCGGCGGGAGCCAGGACCGCCATATCAAAGGCGGTCGGGCGTTTCTGCAGATGGGGCAGGTGACAGATGGTGTTTGGCCTGCTCAGCGCTTGCTTGGCATTTTATCTGTGGAGGGTCCCTGCTCGCACACTGGCTTCCGGATGACGCTGGGGTCTCCGGCCGGCTGACCTCCCCCAGAGCAGCTGTGCGTACAGGGGCCATCCGCAGATGCCGTCCTTCTACACCACCTTCACCTAAAGAAACCTGCGGACTCGCTGCTGTCAAACGCGGCCGTCTTCGTTCTGCGGTGCCGCCTGTCGAGGTGCTGCCGTTTGATGCCCCTCCCCGCCCCCCCCCAAGCCTGCCCTCTTATCTTAATCCCTTTAGCCCATGTGCTTGATTCCTATCTTCACCATTCATTCCCCTTGTCGCCTTTTTGTTTGATGTTAACGTTCTGAAAGGCCGGTTCCTCGGCTTCCAAATACCCAGTGGAAACAGACCCGGAAAGAACCCCCCCCCCTCCCCATCCTTTGTGGAGGACATGAAGCCTCTTTGTTGATGTGACAGCTATAGTCCTGATAGACTGGCATAATATCAGCCAGGCAGTGTAAATATTTTTTTGTGTGTATAATCTTTTTTTTTCCCCTCTTTCCCATATTATTGAGAGTATTTTTATGCAGGAACTGACTGGTTAACTTTTGATTTAGATGTGAAAACTAGTTTTTATGGATTTCTGGAATTAATGCTGGATGCTGTAATGGAAGTTCATCCATGTCGGAAATCCTGGGCTTACCTGGGCTGTTTTGGACCATCTCGCCTTGATGAGGCTCAATTCGGTGCTGTTCAGAGATAATAGGGTGTTTATTTGTAAAGGTGGGCCCTTTCTGCCCACCCGCACCCCCACTTGTGCTCCACCCCCTGTCCCCTGCTGCTCGCCCGCCCTCCCTGTGCCCTGGGGTGCAGGAAAGAGGCAAGTTGTGTTTTGCAGCTCTGATTTTGTCAGCTCACCTGGCCATTGGCCGGGAATGGAAGGTCCTGGTAAGTCAATAGAACATCTCAGGACTCCTGGATCTGCTCCGTGTCTTTCAGTTAAGGTCAGTTCATACTAATGATGTCTGGTTCTGGGGAGATTTAGATCAATGGAAAAGCCACCAACCTGTATGAGATTCTTGGGAGTTTCTTCTGACTTCTTGCAAGATATATATATATTTTTTCATGTTTACTCACTTTTTCCTAGTTTTAGAAATAATAAATTTTTATGACTTTGTTGTCCCACAACCCTGATCAGGAAGGATGGATATATGGATTACAGAGTTATTGCCTTGCCCACAGAATGCATTTTCTCAACTTTGACAGCCTTTTCATGGTGGGGATACGGGTGGGCTGACATCAGATTGATGGAACAGCATTCCCGGCACACAAACTGAGGGTCATGATGTTTTTTGGGTGGGGGTGGCTTAATGCTCTGATTTTTTTTTTTTGACTTTTTTTTTCCCCCCATCTTCCCACAGACTGGATGGGTGCAGACAGAACATGACCGCATGTTCATCGAACCCACGGTCAGCTCCGGTGCTTTTGCTGGTGTGGAGCATAGGGTCGTCCGACAGCGGAGATCTCCCGGAGCCAGCGCCCCCCACGTGGAAATGGAGACAACAAAGCACTGTGAAACCATTCAAGGTAATGAGGTCCCCCCCTCCCCCCCCCCCCCAGACACCTTTGGGGATCAGTCAGCACCCTTCCCTCACATGCTTGCATCCTGCAGGCATGCAGCCTGCCTGCTCACTCATGCATGCGATTCTCCTCCCGGAAGTTGCTGCGGCAGGTGATTTTAGATGCCATTTGCTTGCAGGTTGTTTATCTCTGCTTGCGCTCTATAACTGTTTTGGGCCCCCAGTCTTCACCGTGAGCTTCTGCTGTCCCGGATCAGCCGGTTTAATATATCTTTGGTTTCACGGCAACCCGCCTTTGAAGTTTGTCCCTTCAAGGTGGGCAGCTGTTCAGTTTTTTTTTTTTAGTTTTTTTTAAACGTGCTTCTTGCTGGAACCTGTTATAACTTAGCATGAATGCTACCTGACAGTAAAAGCAGCCCTCAGTACTGTCTAACAACTACGGACGCTTAGCAAATTCTCTACCCCCTATGGTGTTGCTCCAAAAATTCCAGCTTTTGGGTTTTTCTAACCAGGAGGAATTTATTTTTTCAAGCACACCATTTTCTGAAGGGGTGCCAAAGCTCTCAGGCTCTCTGACTGCTGGGATGTTTGTTTTTTTTTTTCCTTCATAAAGAAAGGAACCATCTCGGTGAATTGTGGGAGTTGTAGTTTTGCAGCCATTGAGGTCGTGGACACATCTGGAAGCTTTTACCCGTAAAAGAATTTGGTGGAGATCTCCCAGTTCACTGTACTTTCGTGCAAATTTTGAAGCGCTGCTCTTTTAAGAACCGAGAAGGTAGCGCAGACAGCCGTGCGACGGGCCATCGTTACTGTGAACCCATACCTCTCATTCCTGATTCTGTCTCTCTCTTCTTGGGGGGGAAAACAAAATAAATAAATAAATAATACTTATCAGCAGAATTCTTCACCTAATCACAAAAGGGGATGTTTTGTTTGTCGGGTAAACTGCTGTTATCTATTTAACGTCTGTTCCTCTCACTGGTGTGATGAAGTATAAATTTGTCCTGGAGAGAAGCGTGTCCTGCATTATTACATAATTCTTGTGAAGGAAAGACCACCAGCACTTTTGACTGGCCATGTAAATAAATTCTTTCCATGTGTTCGCATCTGGAAGAGAATTTGGACTTCTGCTGTAACTGGACCTGGCTCGTCACAGGGACGGAGTGCTGGTAACACGATGAGGTTCTGGCGGCTGCCTCATGCCGACGGGCCGCTGCCTCGGCCCGGTCCCGGCCCGCAGCCCCCGCCCTTACGCGGATGTTATCTTTCTGCTGCTGGTGATGACAGAGCTTCAGGTGCCAGGGGCTTTGTGGGTCCCACCACCTGGTGTCTTTTGGGGGGCCCACAGGCTCTGGATTTTAAATTCCTATTCCTACGGGGGGGGGGGGGGGGGGGGG
>JAODJX010000007.1:6235398-6250580 GCA_026776945.1 Isichthys henryi
TACCACTAGTCTCTCATTTGACTCCTGTAATTAACCTTCGACGAAACTCGATCTGTGTGAAACAAATAGGAAGGTTGTCGCTGATTTATAGTTGGAATAAGAGTTTCGTTTTTATGTGTTCTTCGTCAGTTTTGATGCCAAGGCCACTAGGCTGCGAAGGAACACAGTTAATCCTTCCCAGGAGGAGGCCCTGCTCGGACTGCGATAAATTAGCTTTTGTTGTTCCAGTGTTAAGTCTGATTCGTTAGTAATTTAAGCGCCGAGGGGCATGGCAGGACATGGCCCGGTCATTTCAGAATGTCGGCCAAGCGGGGAGACGATGGAGGGTTCCGCCCCGCGACAGACTTGCCCGAGGACGAGCTCACAAATGAGTGAAAGAGACCCAGACCATTTTACATCTCCAAGTAGAGCTAGAGGAGAAGGGTTTTGGTAGAAGATGAGTGCAAACGGATGGTTCTGCTGGGGTGGCTGGCATCGGTGATCCACCACAACGACACCGACGTCATATCAAGGTGGTTTAGCCGCGTTATCGATATCACCAGCCGATTACCTTCTCTTACACCTTCCCATCATGGCCGAGAAAAGTCAGTCTGCCGAGAGGCGTTTCAAAGGTAAATGTCATTGTAGTTAAAAGGCAGGCGGGGTTAGAAGGAAAGCTTTTGTTTCATGTGTTTAGCCCAGTGTTTCCCAGTCCAGTCCTGAGGGACCCACAGACCCGGTAGGTTTCTGGGAGGAAGCAAAAACATGGACTGGCTGTCGGTCCCCGAGGACTGGACTGGGAAACACTGTTTTAGGCTGTAAAACTCACAGATGAGATTGAAAATCGATGTAAAAGGGTTACGAATAGTTCTCCAGAAAAAGAGATCAACCATATTGGAACATTTAGTCTGTATGAGGAGCCTGATATGAGTTTTAAAATGCAGTTTGCTCACGACGTCCAGTGATGGATCTTGCTTCCTTTCCAGGACCGATTTCTGCGTCCATAAAGATGAGCCGTGCGACACCGTTGGTGAGTAAACACCCGTCCGTTTGAGCTGAGAGCTTCTGAGCTCAGTGTCGAATGTGGATATTTTTATCCGTGAGATCTTCAGGAGACACCCCAGCCACGGACGAAGTGGCACAATCGTGATGAACTTCCCAGATCTTTCGCGTCAAAGGCTGACGTGGCCGTGCATTCTGAGCGCCGACTCCCCTTAGCATAAACGCTGCTTTCTAATGCCAGTCAGGAGATGAACAGTGACCTGACAGTCCTCGGCCCCAACGTGGCAGAGCCTTCCGAATGCAAAGCAGCGTCCCCATGAATATCACCTCCAACTCGGTTTATAAATAGACCCGCTCAGGAGACCACCTGGTGGCACGTGCATGGTGGAGGAACCCGGCGACATGCATTCCTAGCTAAGCTGCTAAGCAAGCTGCAGTTTCAGCAAAGACCTTGAGATATCTGATTTTAAAATTGATTTTTTTTTTTTCTTCCGTTTTCGTTGTCAAATTTACATGGATATGGATTTGCTGACCCATAGGTTCAGCTGAAGTTCTGCAGATAATTGTTGCATTTCTTGCGGTTTCTCGGAGTTGCTCCTGATAGATAGGTATTTGGTCAATATTGATGCAGAGCTCATTCAGCGTGTCGGTGACTGCATCAGGATGGAGAAAGGACACCCTGTTCTGTCTATCTCACTGCTTCATGCCTGAAAAACAGACAGATTTGCAGTACAGAATCACGCCTTATCTGTAGGATTTGAGCTACACGGGACGTGTCTTTGTGACTTTTCTGTTCTTACCGGTTATATATCATCTGAATGAGGCCCGTCAGAGACGGAAAATGTTGTTCGGCAGAGCTGGGTTGTGGCCTCTTCTGGTTTGATTTATGTGTCTGAAAGTAAAAATGCATTATTAGTATCCAGCATAAGAGATGCATCCATCTTTTCCTTCTTTGATGACTGTTGAGTTTTGTAAACTTGCGTTTCTTTTTTGTTGGGGTGAAATAACTTTTTGGTGTGGGGGGGGGGCTTGAGAAGAATGAGAGGCATGTTGAGACCAGTGCTGTGGATTTCTGTCTCCGTTGCCTGGGGAACGACTGCATCCGTCGCCCTAAATGCGTAGGAACGTCCCTGCAGAGAGCTTCACGTTCGACACGGAGCCTTTGAACAGGCGATACGATTTATTGTGTCTCTGCGCGTAATGATAACCTGCGGATGTGGGAGGGGTGTGTATATTTCCAGACTGAAGGCCCCCCACCCCACACCTTTCATTTTAAACGTAATTTACGAGCTCCACCCCCTTCCGGAAGAGTGTGATCCCAGAAGAGATGAGCGTGGCTTTGGGGCGTCTGTGCCAGCCGTTTGGGTGGGGGATTGGAGCCCCCCCCGGCATGTCTGCCGGGCCCCAGCTATAAACCCCCACTCCCTAAGTGCAGCGTGCAGTATCCTGCCCCCCCCCCACCCCCTGGCCTGTCTGCCGGGCCCCAGCCATGAACCCCCACTCCCTAAGTGCAGCGTGCAGTGTCCTGCCCCCCCACCCCCTGTCCTGTCTGCCGGGCCCTGGTCATGAACCCCCACTCCCTAAGTGCAGTGTGCAGTGTCCTACCTCGTATATAATGCAACATTTATTTTTTCCTTGGAATTCTTCTGCCTGTAACCACAGACGCTGACATTTTTCCGGAGTTTCCCGTGGGAGGGGGCAGTAGCAGCGTGCCCGGACGCGGACTGGAGGGGTTCAGTCACGGAGGGTGGCTGTTTTCATTCCTTTCTAGTCCTCCCTTTTTTCCTGTCCTCTTCTCAGATTGTTGTTTTTCCTTCCATGTTTGCCCTCCTGTCCTCTCGTCCCCGAGAAGCAGGGCTCAGCGTTTCCGAAAGATTTTGCGGGTGTCTGGGGTGTCCCTCTGGCATGCTGCCCCGCAGCCACGCGGTCTTCTCAGGATCTGCAGTGCCTCCGTCAATCCTTCCATGGCCCATGGAGCTGGTCGGGACTTGTTATCCCCGACGGGTGGGGTCTGCCGTGTTACTATCCCCGACGGGTGGGGTCTGCCGCGTTACTGCCCCCGACGGGTGGGGTCTGCCGCGTTACTGCCCCCGACGGGTGGGGTCTGCCGCGTTACTGCCCTTTGAGACCACATCAGCCATAACAGCCCTGTGTTCTTTGCTGAACGTTTATGGCCATTAGACCCTTGTGGACCGGAATCCCGTTTTCTCTGTGTTAATTAGCCGAAATGTGGCTGCCTTTAGATGCTGCGAGCCCCTTTTCTGTACCGTACGTCGCTTTGGTGTCGAACATGATTTATGTACATTTGTAGCTTGGCTGTTCTTAGGCCTTGGCTCCTCAGGACTCCATTCAGGTCCAATACCACTGGTGTTAAGGGTTTGAGTTCCGCGAAACCCGTTTTGGGTCCAGTAGTGGTGTTGAGGGTTTGGTTTCACTAAACCCATTTTGGATCCAGTACCACTGGTGTTAAGGGTTTGGGTTCCGCAAAACCTGTTTTGGGTCCAGTATTGGTGTTAAGGGTTAAGTTCTGCGACACCCCTTTTCAGGTCCAGTACTGGTGTTCAGGGTCCAGTAAGGTCTTTCTGAAGGTATTGCTTTTCCTTCCTAATTTTTTTTTCTTCTTACCACTTTACTTCTAATATAGGAGTAAGTCTTGCTACTTTCTGTGTTTGGATTGGTGGAACCCTGCCCCCCACCCATTGGTCAGTTTGGGGCAGTGGGCGGTGACAGGCTGAGGAATAGGAGGGTTAGTTTATTGTGGACCTCAGCAGGGTCACTTTGGGGGGGGCGAGTGGATATTTGTAATACACCAAGCAGGTGGATGCGGGGTCTGCAGGCCAGAGAAGCTAAATGAGAGCCACCCATTAAACCCAGAGAAATCGGGGTGGGGGCTATGTGCCCCACCTTGCAGCTGGTAAACCTGAGCACCCCTCCCGCCAGCTCTGGCTGTGCTGCCACTGACCTTGTTGCAGCCCCCCCAAGCTATAGACACGCCCACAAAGGACGACCTCATTGTGGCTCCCTCTCTTACTGCGACGATAGTCCGCTCCGAGAGCCCGAGGCCCTGTATTGTTGTTGGTGGATCCCGGGTGGGGGGGACTCGGTGTTTTCTTGCCACCTTTGATCTAGGGTGAGGATCGGGGGTATTTGCATTGTCATATTGCTGTTTGTCTTTGTGCGAGGCTGTAAAAACAGGGCCGTGGATGTAGCAACTGAACCCCTGGGTTCCCCACTCAGCTCGCCAGCGCCTCCTGCTGCCCTGGGGATCCCAGCTTGTGACTATGATTTGGCCTTTTTTTTTTTTTTTATTAAAATTTTTTATTGTCGCAATTTTTTCTCTGGGAGGCATTGAATCACACCTCTCACGCTTCCTGTGTAAGACCAGGGCGAGAGTAGCTCTCTCGTATTTACGACAAGGGAATGAGCACACTCTTTCTTATTCCTGGATTACTTTCGAGGATCCCCCCCCCCCCCGACCTGTGAAGCATTTTTGGAAAAACTGTAAACATAATCATCTAATCACAGCTAAAATAAATAATACACTGAGAGCGCTGACATTAAAATGCAATTTTAATCCTTTGAATGTCGCAGACATTATTCCAAGGGATCTGATTATCTGGTTGTTCGTGCTGAAGATTTTTGCCGGCAACAAGACATAGCAGAAATGTGTTATGTTAGCATTTGGGCCCGGGATGCTGAATGGGCCGGACATCTTCCTTACCCCCCCCGCCCCCCAGATGTGTACTCCGGCCCTCCATCACTGCCTTACAGGGGCGAAGAACAGAGTAACAAAACACGGGCTGAAAAAGTCTCCTTATCGCGATAAGATGTACAAAGCGGCTCGATAATTCATGGCTGAGTATGACGCAGTAAGCTGTTAGCTGTGGGTCTGCTCTGAATTATGATTTAGGGTTAGGGTTATGGAGAGCCAAGAGAATAACTGAAAAATGTTGTATGAATAATAATAATAATGTTAATGATAAAGGTGAGTAGTGACAGTATATTTCAGGCTTCTTGCTGGGTAAGTTGCTCTTTGGGGAGAGAGTGTGGAGTTTTAAGCAGACTTCTGGAAGCTCCTGGGAGCTTCCGGTGTCTCTGTGGAGCTTCTGCACAGGAGCTGCGTTATTGGACCCCAGACGGCTCACAGTTGCCTCCTGTTTGTTCAGTTTGCCTGTGTGACGCCTAGAGGATTTTTCCTGCTTTACTCCATTATTGGCTGTCTTGGTTCTTGAGGGGCTCGGCAAATAGAGGTCCGTGATGAAATGGTCTGGTTGATTCGCGGGGGCCGTTTTCGAGGGAAATCTTCTGCTAAGCCTTCCTCTGGGGATTCATACTCTGCCGACCATCCTGACATCAGCTCTGCCTGTGTTTTTATCACAACCAAAACGCAGCTAATTTTATATCACGCTGTCATGTTTAATCCCAGTTCCTTACCTGCAACCAGTGGGCCCAGTGGGATGCGTTCCCCCTAACCCAGTAGGGAAACTCTGCGGGTGCAAAGTGGCCCCCTGCGTGGGTGGGGCCTGAATCCTGGAAGGTGCCAGTGCTCATTAAGCTGTGTGTGTGTGTGTGTGTGTGTGTGTGTGTGTGTGTGTGTGTGTGTGTGTGTGTGTGTGTGTGTGTGTTGATTCTGGTTTGAGCGTCTTTAAATACCCAAACAAAAATTAAATAAAAAACCCTCGTCTGCAAGCATTGGCTGATTCCAACCAGATGTTTCTCACTTTTTTAAAAGCGTGTCTTGCGTCTTTCTCTTCGCGGCACGTTGAAAAGTGATGTTTTAAAAAAACTGAGATTCATCTGGGGTGGAGGAGGGCAAAAACCGATGAGGTCACACCCTTCTATCCTTTATGGGCTTGCAGGAAGGCCAATGTTGGCTCGGCTGGAGTGGTGTCCTTCTAACTCGCATTTACCTGACCCCCACCTCCACAGGAATCGCCTACCTGGGCGGGGCCTGCAGTGCCAAGAGGAAGTGTGTGCTGGCAGAGGACAATGGCCTGAACCTGGCCTTCACCATCGCCCACGAGCTCGGCCACAAGTAAGAGCCGCCAAGCCCTTTTCACACACTTTGGTATTTTTGTTCCTTCTAGTCACTTGCGGTGCTTTTCCTCCGGCATACTGGAGCTGAGCCGCGACTAGTTACAGTGCGAGAACTGTTGCAGAACTGTTGACTCCGTAAAGGCACTGCCGGGTTTGGAGAACGACAGTGATGTAAAACCGAAGAAACACTTATTTACTGTTCACACGGCGCGCATCACGATTTACTGTGTGCTAATGTCCACCGGCAAGTCTGAGACTCACCGTATCATTTTAGCATCCAAGGCTAGTCGAATTAGCATTCCCTTTTGTAAATTTGCATTATGAATCCATTCTGTTCAGTTGTTCTCTACTGCTTTTTATGTGCGATGTAAGAACGTGCGATTTTCGCCTTCAGATAATGCATGCGCAGAACATTGGTATTTGTGCATTTCAGTCGATTAGATGGTGGTAACACGACCAGCTCAGTTTAAGCGCATTTAAGTTACAGCTCGATGGTGTACAGTGGAAATGGTCTGTTTGCGGCAGCATGGCTCTGTTCTCGGTGGCAGTGAAAAAGCATCATTATAACCCTAGTTAGAGATTCTTTGGCTTGTTACAGTACTACCCTAAAACTCTTTGGTGAGAAGATGCCCCCCCCCCCCCACGCTCTCGTGCCCAGTTCCCTCTCTGCTGACCTCAGAGGTCAAGGTCAGGAGGTCAAACGATTCGGCTTGTAGCAGTTGGCTGGGTTTCCTTAAAATCCGCCAGTGTATCTTAAACGGCAGCTGTCGCCTAAAATCCATCGGGGTCACTTTGTTTGGAGGGCAGAACTTTTACATCTCCCTGAAGCCCCGTCCCCCTCCCCATTTCAGTGGTTCTTCGGAACTCCCAGACACTTTAATCCTGTTTAACTCGGATTACTCCAACAGACAAAGGCTTCAGTGTGAGCTGACTGGGAATGGTGACTATAAGTTTGTGTGTGTGTGTGTGTGTGTGTGTGTGTGTGTGAGGTGGGGGCGTCTTGGATCTCCAGCTTCGGGACTTGAGGAGTATCTTGGAAGATGCCATGTCATCCTTCTCCTGTCGACGCTTTCTACTGCTCAGCTGGTGCCAAGGTCACTCCATTAAGCGAACTCCCATTGACCCGAGTCCCCCTGGAAGGCTTTTCCTCTTGGTCCCGCTCCCCGCCGAGACCCTCCCCTCTCCGACATCGCTGTTCTGCTTCTCCTGTTTTTCCATTTTTCATACCGTACCAGGGAAAAGAAATACCTGCTTCTCACATGACGTGGCGCTTTGAAATGTGACACGCGGCTGATTTTATTGACCGTTGGGGTAAAAAGAGCCTTTTTGAGACGAGCGCCTTCGACCTCCTGCTGTTTGTCACCGCTAACCCGGCCTGGATAAGCTGCACCGCGACCGAAGCTGCACGCCTAGGGTGTTCGTCACAGGCTTCATTTAAGTGGTTTAATTCCACGCTCTCTTAAATTCAGTGTTTGGCCTTTTGGCTGCAAGTCGGTGAACTGCCTTGTTTTTCACTAGTGGGCTATGAAGGTGTTTACCGAATTAGCTGTAATTTGTTAAACAGCTTCACTTTAAAACCTCTTGCGGTATCTCATTAGCCCCCATGTACCGCCGGCAAACTTTATTACGCGACAGATAATAGGAGGCTGATTCCAAGGGAGACTGGAAAGGTTAGAGTCGGGCACCGTGGGGGGCGGGCGTTGGTGTGGCCTGTAGCCCCAACGGACTGCCAGTCACCATCAAAGCCAGCCCACACGTGATATCCGGTCGCCCAGCGTAACTTAATCAACCAGTGTCACGTTTGAATAGCTCTGTGCGTGAGACTGGCCGGGAGCCTTTCGCAGAGGGTGCGGTCATATACCCAGCGCCACATGGATCACATGTGGCACCGTAAAGGCGCTCCGTAAAGCTTCACTCCATAAAACCGCCGTACGGGGGAGACGCGAGAGTCTCTTGGCAGTTCATTTTAAGATGTGCGGTGCTGAGTGTGTTATCTGGGACTGTGTGTGGCTCATTCATTTACGAGGCCTTACCCTAGAACAGAAGACTGTTGGTCCAAGTTCTATGTAACTGTTGGAGCCTTAAACTCAGTTTCTTAATTGTACGTTGCATTAGATAAAAGCATCTGCTAAGTATTTGAATGACCTGCTGTGCTGTAACACAGCGTGGGGGGGCGGTCAATGCATTATTCACTCCTGATGACTCCAGCATCTCAGACGTAGAACATTTTGTCATCGTTTCTGTAAGCGCCTATCCAGCAAGCGTGACCCGCTTGCCTTTATTCTCCACGTCCCGGCGATTGTGAGGGCGTGAGATTGTGTGCTGAAGCCCGTCTCCCTTCCTCAGAGTTTAAGGCAGAGCACGACCCCTCTTCATTTTGAGCAATTCTCCCCCACTGAATCGCCTGTGAGGGTTTTTCTAGGACTTCCTCAGGGTTTTCCAGCCGCCCTGCTCGGCGCTGCTGCCTCTCCACACGGTGATTTGGGGGGGATGTGTGAACCGAGATCCCCTGCCCCCGCACTGAGTTTGTGGTGATGGTGTTTTTAGTGTTCGGTTTTACACAACAGACACCATTTGATAGTAAGACCCCAATTTTTCAGCTTGGTCTGGCCCCTAGCGGATGCCTCCACGGCTTTGCTGTAAACCCCCGTGGGTGGATTACTCTGAGTCATGGCCCCCTTCGTACCACCCGGCCTTTCTGCAGACTCCTGTGTGGTTCTGACAGATGCGCTCGTCCTTCCATTACGGCTGTTGAGCCGCAGCCCTCCCCGCCGTCCTCCGGTCTGGGGGGGTGAGCGCCTTGTCCTCTGCATTTCCATTTCCCGGTAATTGCGGAGACTCGACTGCCAGTCTCTTCTTCTCCTCTGGCTGTGCTTTCCAGTTACTCCTGTCCCCTGATCTGCTCTGATTCATCCCATCCTTCTCCCTGAAGAGCTATTCTTGAAATTTCCTACCTAAACAAGGAACTTCAAAGACCGGGGTTACCTCGGAAGAGCAGAATCACTGTTATTACCGCGAGAAACAGGCCTCTCCTCTTCTGTGGCTTGCCAAGATAATTTTCGTGCACATAACTGGGTTTTCCGCAGCAAAGGGAACGAATAATTACAGTCGTGACTTTTTAAAGCTTCTTTTATATTTAATATTTCTCTTATGGCCTTTAATGTTTGGATTATTGTGCACGTATTACAAATATTAATGACTTCTCCCAAGAACTCTCGCTTCAAGCTGAGTCCGTACTAAAGAAGATAAGAGCCAGGATGATGTCAGCATGGATTTGTGAAGGACAGGAGCGTTTGTTTACTGACGGGGGGGGGGGCGGTTTTGGCCAAGTCTCCCTGCTCTGCTGCTTGCGACGATCTACACCGAGGCTTCACGTCGGAGGCCAGGCTCTGTTGGCCAGGGACTGGGTGCCTGGATAGTAGTTCTGTTTTTAACGGGCTGCCTGGCTCCGTGTTCTTGCCCTCTCCTCCAAACTAACCGATCCACTACCTAGTTTGTTACACCAGAATGGCAGCTAATTAAATAATTAAGATGGTATGAGTGCACAGGCTTCTTCAGGCAGTGTATTTCACAGCCCTGCCCTGATGGGTGGTCGTCTGAAAGGGACCCACACAGATCTCTCTGCTACTTCCTGTGTTGTTTTAGATCTTTCGTTTTAACGGCTTTTGATGTGTGAACTTGCTTTGAACTCCTTCCAGCCTGGAATCAATGGAAGCCTCACCTCTACTTTTTAATCCCTCTGCTCTGAAACTGCTCCTTGCAAAGGCAGCTGAAGGATTGACACGTAGGTGGTTTAATTGAAACAGTAATTTGGAGAAAGACACCAGTGGTCATGGATGCCAAGCCAGACAGGACCCAGTGGATGCTGCCGCAGAATTATGTGCAGGAGTGGGATTAGCCTGATGAGGGCGCCACACATGCGGTTCTCTTAGGTCTCTGCAGGCTAAAATGTAAGTAAAAAAAAAAATAATAATTGTTCTTCAATATACGTCAGACATGCGTAGTGTATTTAATGCGCTGCTTCACATCGCTGGTTTCATTTACATTATATTTCTTTGGCTGATATTTTTATCGAAAGTGACGTACGACTGAGAAAACGGGGTCAGCTAGTCCCCGGGGTAATTGTGGGTTAAGAGCCTTGCTCGGGGACCCAACAGTAAAATTACTGTGTGGGCCCTAGGCTTTGAACCAGCAACCTTCTGATTACAGACACAGCGTCCTAACCCGCTGAAGCACACACCGGTTTTGTTCCGCGGCGCTATCCGTCTGGGCCTTGCAGTAGCTTTGGCTTATACCTGTTCTGCTTCATGCATTGAGCCTGACGTATTAGGATCTTCAGTGGGTTTCCTCCAAACCCCCTGCCCCCCCCCCCTTTTCCCTGCTGTAACCTGGGAGCCCCTCGCTCTGCTTTCTAACTCCAGACTTTCCTTCTTTCTGAAGTTGCTGTTCTGGAATGTAGGTCGTGGCTTTGGAAGAATCGTGCCGTAATTACCCAGAGTGACACGCTGATCTGTCCTCTTCCCTTTTTACATTCCCTCCCCGTATTGTGCGTAATGTCATGTGACCTTTGCAGCTGGTTTGTATGAGTTTGGGGGGGGGGGAGCTAATTGCATCCACGTGGCAGGATTGAGTGATGGGGCTGTGTGACTCCTGCTTCTGTCCCCAGCATGGGCATGAGCCACGATGACGACCACGCCACCTGCACCGGCCACTCGCACATCATGTCGGGGGAGTGGGTGAAGGGCAGGAACCCCAGCGACCTGTCCTGGTCCACCTGCAGCCGTGACGACCTCGAGAACTTCCTCAGGTGAGGCGGGAGAGCCGCTCTCATGAGTGATGAGACATGGAAAGCACTTACGTCATCGTCCGCAGCCACGTCTGAGAGAGAAACAGCCGCCATCCTGCTGTATGTTAACATTTCAGTGGTGGTACAGTAAACCTGGTCCTCTGCAGACCCGCAAACCCGGGCGGGGAGGGGGCTCCTCTGGGGATGCCGTTCTACAGCTTTTGGTGCCTGGCAATGCGCTTCCTCTTGGTAAAGTGACTGGCATCGCTATGGCGATTCCCTGCTGCCAGTTTTCCCAGCAGCGTCTGCTACGGCTGCACCATATCACATTGTAATTATATGCCGCATGCTCAATAATCACCAGGGCTTCATATCATGGGCCTAAACATTTTGTCCGGACTCTGGCTTTTTGGAACTATACAGACGTTTACTCACGGCCACAATTTGATTTGCGGATTAGTAGTGCGGCTGAAATATTACTGTATTGCATTGTGACGCCTGAAAGTCAGTTGTCTATGAATTTGCTGCATCCTTATGGTTTTTAAATTCAGTTAGCGGAGCGCGGCACATGCTAATGCTTTGGTAAATCATGGAAGCAATAAGCACTGAGGTAGCGGTGAAGAAAGGGACAGATCAGCAGCCGCAGCATGCTTTAAAAGAGGAGATTATCGCGCATGTGTCATATAATCGGGATGTGATATCATGCAGCCCTGGTGTCTGCTGGCACTAATCTGTACTAGGTTTGCATTTTCCTGCAATAAAGAGATCTGGCCACCTGATTGATCAGATCACCATGGCTGAACCGTCAGATTTAGGCATCGGTGCTCTTCCTGCGTCCACGAATCCGCCCTGGAATGCTGGTGATGTTCGTGCTTGGGATGGTGACATCGTTAAAGTGGTTCCGTCTCGATCCTGATACTCGCAGGACGTTGAGGGCGGAAGCCAAACAGTCTGACTGCCAGCGTGACTGTGGCATTGCTGTTAGCAGAACATTAGCTTATATACTGTATTTGTATTTTATTATTATTATTATTTATTATTATTATTATTATTGTCACCCACAGTGGTCTGATCCTCCCAGGCACCGAACCCTGCTGTTTGGTATTTCGTCACAGAACCCGCATCTCCATTAAAATTCTCAATACGATTCAGTTTAACGTTCTAAATTGATCATTAACATAGCTAATTTCTCACCGCTATTCTTAGTCCCAGTCGAATTGTCTGATTTTCATATTTTAAAGTTGAGAAGCCCTTTTGATTACTAACTCTCTTCTTGCTCCATGAGAGAAATTAGTGTCAAAATGGATTTACGGGACTCCTTGTCGGTGCCTAAAGGCGCCTGGGTGTCAGTCGGATACTGTTTGATTATGGAAAGGACCCGTCTTGAGGTTTGTTCCCTGAAGCTTTCGGATATTCATGTGATTTGTGCTCCGACTCACTCTGCCTTGCAGTCCCTGTACACTGATCCTGCTTTTAAGTGATAGTTAAGTCCGTCTTGATCTAAAGGATCATCGTCACACTGATCAGTGTGCTTGTTTACAGTATGTATCATTGATCAGTGCCCCTACTCTAGTGATTACTAAGTAGAATGGACGTCCCTTTTCCAGATTTTGAGTTTGTTGAAAGACTGGACTGTTATACATAAAAGAAGATGATTGTGCTTTGTATGTAATTAAACGTATGAAATGTAAGCTAAGGTCCTCGGAGACCAAAGCTTTGTAACTGATATCGGCCGTCTTTAGGTTGTCATCTCTGTTACTTATGCTGGAGGTCATAACACTCCCATGGGAGCCGAAACGATGGCCCTTTACCTCCTTTTTCCAGTTTGCCTTTAACCGTTTACCTCTTCGGAGCTCTTGACATCATCTGTTGCATTAAGTGTGACAGACTATCCTCGTCTTTGTTTAAACAACAGCCTCGATTCTGAAGCCATCCCATTGATATAAACCCTGAGATATGTTTACCAAACCCATTTCAGATGCTGGAAGATGGCAGATGAATCTTACATCACGACGCGTTATGTATTGTGCTAAGTGTCATGCCCCGCTCGTCCGATCCTCGTGTGTGCCACGCCCCCTGGCACTTTCTGTCATTTGTTAGATGCTTACGGTTTTCTTTTTTCTGCCATCGGTCGAGAAACGATCTCGCTTCCTGTGAGAGACTCCTGAAAAGTGGGGGCGTGTCCTTAGTGACAGGAGCGGAGCCGGTTTCTGTGCCCTGGGGGGTGATGGACGTTTTCCCGCCGGGACACTCTGTTCGCAGGTCCAAGGCCAGCGCATGTCTACTGTGGATGGACCCGCGCAGCCCCTACCTGGTGCGTCTGCCACCGAAGCTGCCTGGCATGCACTACAGCGCTGACGAGCAGTGCCAGATTTTATTTGGTACCAACGCCACCTTCTGCCAGGATATGGAGGTAGGAATCTCCCCTAAACTCACTCTGCTTTGCCCTGTTTGTAACGGGGTGTTTTGGTAACCAACGGGATAGTTGGCGCTAACATGTTACCCCACCCCCCCAATGTTTATGTTATGTTGTCTCTAATGTCCTGAATATGTACTTTTCCCATTGTGTGCTGGTAATGCATTTCCATGGTGAAATGGACCCTTGAAAATTAGGGGAACTTTTTTTTTTTTAAAAAGATTTTATCAAATGCCCTGTAGTGTGGGTCCAGGCTCGAAGTGGGCCTTCTGTCGAGGACGTTCCCCTGCCAAACCTGCACAACTTATCCCTCACACCCCTAGTAGTAGCCAAAACTTCTAACTCTGCTTCCTTCTCATAAAGAACAGTTCACAGGGACCAGTTGTCCAGTGGGGAAAACCATCCGATGGTGTGATCACAAACTTTGAGAAAACATTTGATTACAACGTGCGGCGCAGCCTTGGTGCCTGTGATGGGAAGGTCGCCGGTTCGAGCCTGGCATCGGCAGAATAGTCTGCAGGTGGCTGCCCTGTGATGCCAGAATTGCTCGTACTGATGACTGTGCCATGGAGGGTAGGATAGGGTAGTGAAAAGAGAAATCCCTCACAGGGATGAATAAAGTGATTTAAAAATAAATAAATAAATAAACATCCAGTGAGAGATTCTGCGGGCGCAGCAGTTGCTAAGCTAACGTGTCCTGGGTGGGGGCAAGCTTGCTAATTGGCTACCGGTGGCAATCCAGGGGCGAGCATGACACGATTGGTCTTCAGTGCATTGCTCCTCATTCAGCCTTCTGCTCACAAGAACGAAGAGTAGCGAGCTCCTGCTTGTAATCGGTTGGATGTGATGTGCCCCACCCCAGCATTTGAGTTTTACTTGCACAAAAATTTTCTGAGGGCAGAACGAAAAATGATTGGTTCGGAAGAGAGAACCAATCGGATTGTAGAGGAGGTGGGTCCAAGCAACTAGAGGAGACCGTGCCAAGACATTTGATTGGTTGGTTTCGCCTCCTCTAGTTGCTTGAAACCTCCTCCTCTACAATATCACTGGTTATCTCTTCGAGCCAATCATTTTACCTTCTGCCTGCAGAACATGTTTGTGTAAGTAAAACTCCATGAGCCCCCCCAGCAGCAGGTCGGAGTGATACGATCCTGGCGAAATGGGGCAGCTGTCAGTGGTGAAAAAGGTGGGGGGTGAGGGGGCCCTTTTCTTGTGGGACATTTGCTTCTGCATTGATACCAAAAGCTTATTAAACCATTTTATAGCTGCACCGACCCCCTTAGTCCGTCTGCTCTATGCTCGTCCCAGTCGCCGTGGGACGGTTCCGGAAATATCTTTAAAAGTGTTTTTGAAACATTATTTCAGTCACATTTCAAAGGGTTGAGTGAATGAGTGACGCAATAGTGTGATCATGTCATGTGTTTTTACAAACTGGTTTTATAGAAAGACTTGCAGTTATATAACTGACTCTGAGCCTGTAAAATCGCCTGGACGAGTGTGCGGGTGGCGGGTTATGGTCACTGAACACGCCGGTTTCCTGACCGTGACGCAGAGGGAGGTGCAGCTCTTCAGCGGGACATGGGTCTTGTTGTCAGAGGCAGCGGTCGGCCAGAGTCCATCTGTATGACACGCGGGCGCAGGGGTCAAAGAAAAGTAGGTCGGATCCAACTCATGTGCCGCCGAGCCTTTTACTACGGCCTGCAGAACTTCAAACGGGCGCTCGTGTTGGCGAAATCGCGGCGCACTGAGATGGCGTCACGCCCAGCCCTCGCTAAGGCATTCGGCAAGCCCCCGCCGGACGAGCGCACCTTTAAGAGCCGTCCCACTGACAGCTTTATAGTGCAGGCTAAAGGCACGAGGAGCCGCAGTAAATGGCGCGCTGCAGGAGGAGCCGCAGTAAATGGCGCGCTGCAGGAGGAGCCGCAGTAAATGGCGCGCTGCAGGAGGAGCCGCAGTAAATGG
>JAODJX010000007.1:6276108-6297097 GCA_026776945.1 Isichthys henryi
GCTCTCCATTATCCGTGTTACCCCCCCCCCCCCCCATCTTAACTTTGCACTAATGGTTGGTGGAGTCAGACTCCAATGAACGGAGTGAAGAAACACCGCTCAGGGACTCTGGGACTCCCCCTGTTTAAGGGGATTAGCTGGCAGGAATCGTGCAACGTTGCGTCATCCGCCTGCAAATCACAGATAGCCTCTAAAGGGAGCTGCGAGAGGCGTGACTGCCACCAATCACCACTAAGGGGCGCCGCTGAGACTCGTAACCTGGCCGGCAGAACCACCCGCAGGTGAAAGTTTCGGAACGAGCTCCTCGTTAACTCCTTTTCCGTTTCGGTGTTGGACCTCGAATGCAGCCAGCTGGTTTGAGGAGCAGCCTGACCGCAATGTTTGCCGTTTTGCTCGTACTGCTGTTGCAATTTATCATGCGGTTTCAGTGACATCACAGGGCACCGTCGCTTCCAACGCCGTCCTCTTTTCATTCCCGATGTGGTTCCGAAACATTTGGACCCACCCACCCCAAGTAGTGCTTCACATCAGCCTCAGAACCGTCTGAGCTGCTCTCCTGGTTTCCAGAGCGAATATGTGCTTTCTGTCATCTGGGAAGCCTGGTCATGTGACTTTGTTAATTTCCTAAACCCGTTTAAGTGTTTGTATTTAGTTGTTTCAATCACAAGACCCTCAGGGCAAGTTAGCTTTGATGATGGATATAACACTGAAGGATAAGTTTATTAAAACACATTAAAATGACATTTGGATAAGCAGATTCACGTTTAATAATTGAGTATGCCATTTATTAAAAAATGTATATGTATATAATGCTAGCCTTCCAGGTGACAGATAATTTGTTTCCAATGAAAGAGAATAACGTATCAACAAGCTAATCTCATCTGTGACAGCTCTGCTCACCTCTGGCGAAATAATGAATCGCTCCATCTCCCGGTATCTCTCCCAGGACCGAGGGGGGGTGGGAAGGGGGGTGTCTTCATTGCGGCCAGCCATTCGTATCGCGGTCGGAAACTGTAAAAAGTGCCTGAAAATCTCAGAGCTGGGGAGCTGAGAAGAGAGAAGGAGCCAAGGTCAGCGCTGAGATTAGATCTGCCCGCTGTCCCCGTGGACACGGCTATGGCTAATCACTTATGCTGCTTAAACGTGGCCATGGTATCCAGTACAGGCCGCGGTTATGTTTAAGCTAAGGTTACGTGGAACAGCTTTTCCCAATAGCACTCCTTACGCCTGTCGACTGCGATGGAGGGGGGGTACCTTCCCTGCTCTAAGGTTTCATCCCTCTGGAACTCTCGCATTACGCTCTTGATGTTCCGCTATGCCCACCTACTCATAATGAAGGCGTCACTTGGGCATAGTGGGATCCAGCGCCAGCCTGTCAGAACCCCATTGGATAATCCGCTTGAGACGTGAGTGGCATTCCTCGGCCTGGGCGCAGGTAGCCATCTTTGGGGGGGCCACGGTCAGGTTTGTGGGTGGTTCCCGGCTACGTTGGGCCTACGGGAATTTGAAGGGGCCGTATTGTTATCAGAGATGCCATTGGCACAGAATCCAGAGCAGGACTCTACAAGAAGGATGTCTAGATGAAATAGTCGCTATCAAAGGGCCAGTAGGAGCTTTGTGGGAGCGTTTGGGCTGATGTTCCCAGTCTTCACGCAACAGAAAGGAACGTTTTTGAAGCTCTGGAATTTGACTCGGGAAAACTTAACCGTGGAATAACTGCTTGTCTTTTTCTTTTCTTTTTTCCCTTTTTCTGAGCCGATCGCTTTATCCAGAGTCGCATGGGATTTTACCGGTTTATGCAGTTGGCCGTTGTACCCAGTTTTTTGTGTTAAGAGCCTTCCTCAAGGGTGCAGCCGAGGGGGCCTGCTGCAACTCGAACCAGCAACCCTGCCTTTATTCCTTGTTGGGAAAACAGCGCATTATGCACGGCCTGGCCTGGCCGCATGGCATGCGAGGACCTCCCTTGGTGTGGGCCCGCATGGAGCCGCATGAATTTATCAGCGTGACCTTCTCGCTGCGACGGCCAGGATAAATGGAAACGCTTAGGAGAGGCAGGGTAACAGATGCGGTCGCTAATCTCAAGGGTTTCGCAAAAACCAACTTGGGCAGTGGGACAGTAAATCGTTTACACACCCTGGCTCACCTGTCATGCCTTTGTTTATATGCACTGGTGGTGACCTGGTCATTTTAACAGGAATAGAGGGAAAAATCCTCATATAAAATATTTAATAGGTTCAAATATCAATTTAACAACTAGTATTCAGAAAGAGAGATCTTCATCGGGGATTTTGAAAAATGTAAATAAATACATTGATGTGGTTAATATATATGCATTAGGGGTTGGTACCGGGCCATGGATGTCAGAATAAGTTTAATTTATGGAATAATGAATCAGTGGCATCAGGGCTTAGCTGAAAGGGAGGTCAACGATCGGATGAATTATGCAGATGGGAAGTTTTTTGTGTTTTATGATTTTATCCATGGAAACAAAATGGGTTGCAATGTGTCAGAGGCCTGCTGATTGGCTTCCGCCCGTAGGCGTCACCTCCATGTTAAAAGTCCTCTTACTGGTGGATAATAGCCTAATTGACCAACCACAGATTAGTGGCCGCAGGTGCTGTAGTTGGCCCTGTCGGCCAGTCAAACGAGGAGGGCCAATAGCTACTCAGTCATTAACGGTCGTTAAAGCACTTGGTCATTACTCTAAGGGCTGTTGCCTCAGTCCAACAGTTGGTTTAAACCTTGGCCCAACCTTTTAAATGTCATTAAAATTTATCAGAAAAATGTTGAGTATATTTTGTAATGGTTACCATATTACAGATTTTTGGAAGTATTTTTAAAAATGTCTCTTTCTTATATGCCTCTCTTGTCTGTAAGACCGTGGTTCGCACCCTTTAGGAGTCACTAGTCCATCTAAAAACGAACAAACCTAATGATACATCGTCCTGTGATGGGCAATGTAACCTAGTCCCAGTCCTCGGAACAGTCCACGTTTTTGCTTTCTCTCAACGCCATGTATTCGGTGCTCCTGATTGGCTGGGAGCTGGGTGGGAGCCAAAACATGGACTGTCCAGGGTTCCCTGAGGACTGGGTCGGGAAATACTGCCTTAGAGTCAGTGCTAACATGTTTTCCATTGGGATATTTCAGTGCTCATCATCTTGTGGGCGGGGCCTGCAATCCAGGGTTGTCCAGTGTATGCACAGAGTGACTGGACGCCATGGCAGCGACTGCGCGGGAGTTCTGAAGCCACCGGCCTACAGGCAGTGCCACCAGGGGGCGTGCAACGAAAAAGTCAACGTCAACACCATCACTTCTCCTAGACTGGGTAAACTGGCAAATCTCGCTTCGTAAGGCAGTCATTCTTAATGGGCTCCAGTTTGTATGTTTTATATTAAACATTCGAAATCTGATAAAGTGAACTTTCCGAAGCAGTAGAGCTCTGAACACTTTTTTTTTTTTTTAATCTACATTCTTTAAACAAGCTGTTTAATCTTAAAACCGAACGCTGTGAGCAGGAATTGTTCAAAACACACTGACGTCAACTCATGTCTGCCTGCAGCTGCCCTGACGTACAAGTGCACGGGGGACCAGTGGGCCGTGTACTGCCGGGTCGTCCGGGAGAAGAACCAGTGCCAGGACATGCGCTGGTACCAAAGGTGCTGTCAGACCTGCAGGGACTTTTATGCAAACAAAATGCCCATAAATAGTTAATGACTCGAGTGGATTGGACAGCCCCGTTGTTGGGATCCTGTTGTTTTTGTTACTGTCATTTATTAATAAGCTGTTTTTAAAAAATTGTGACTTAAATTTTAGAAAATATCTAAAATGGCGGCGTGAAAGTGGAATCCAAAGCTTACCGGTTTTTATGATGACTTGAACGTTAAGTTTTATATATTTTTTTTGTTTGTTTTTTTTCTGTTTCGTTTGTTTTGTTTTGCTGTACGACCAAAATTCAGTGCCTTGAAGAGGTGACCTTCCGTAAGAACGTTTCCAAGCAGTTTGCTCCGGCATTCTGTGTACTCGCTGTCTGCCTCTCACAAGCCGCTGGCTGGCTGGTAGCCGAGAACGCGGCAGCTTTTCGTTTAAGTTCCCCCGGCCATCGTCGTTCGTGTCTTTTATTTTGCTCTGTCGTTGTTGCCATTATTATTTAAAAATGCGAAGACCTGCTTCCGTTCGCCGAAATCATACTATCGAAGAGACGGGCATCTGGCCTCCGGTGATCTCAGAGCACAGAGCCTTCTTGAAACCTCGTGAGAAGAATATGTAGCACATCTAACTTCGCGGGGGACATGTCAGTAGTGCCGCTGTGAAACCTTACTGGCTGTTAGACGAGACGAGCTGAGCTGCGACTTTCCAATCCCAGGATGTCGGCCTCGTTCGAGTCTGCCGCCCGTTTTGTATTTAATGCCACTCTGCCGTCTCTCACCTTCCTCGACGCCTGAGGTTGCCGGTCTTCTTGCAAACTGCTCTCTGCATGTTCCGACTTCTCTTCTAGCTGGTCCCTCAGTGTCAATACAGTGACGAGAGCCAATGGAATCGTATTAAACAAACATGTCTTAAGGCCCGTTTGGTATCATTGTATTACATTTGGTACTCAAGGAACACCACTGTAAAAGAACAAATCTGACCGGCAAAGAAAAAACTAGAAAAAGGAAAGTATTATGGAGAAAATTTTGATTAGATTTAATTCATTTATAAATTTATAAATAATTATTTTTTATTTCTTCTGCATAGGTATGAAAAATTTCAAGACTTATCTAATTAAAAACACAGGGGGACCAAGCCAAGGAAAATTACCAAAGCTTTACAGAACTTAACCACTTTCTTCAGTGGTTCAAATCGTTACTAGTTACAGTTTACTTTAAACGAGCCGCAAAACGGCTTTCAGTGACCTTCTGAGCAGTGTTTTTGTAGAATAATTTCTGGCAGTTGTTGACGAGTTATTAGCCTAACGAATGTTGCACGCTTTAGTATAGCCGTTACTCTGAGAGAGACTACCCTGTTCCCGATTAAATATTCCCATCAGGAAGCTTAGCTACAGTGCACCATCTTTGACTGGGTAAGAAATAAGTGCATTAATCAGCTGTTGTGTCCAAAGAAAGGGGGTGGCACTAATCTGAGAACAGTGTGTCCTGTCTGAAGGTTGAAGAATTGGGTTTAAATGGCCATTCTTCATTGGAGCATCTCAAATCCTCATATATCAGCATGAGCGGGCATGCAGACCACCAGCGTCTGGATTACCACACTTTTCAATGTTCAGTGAGCTGCTTTCAGTCCAGGTGCTCGACAGTAATAGAGGGACGAGCTCTGCGAAATGACTCTGTCAACATATCGGTTGTTAAGGCATCAGCAAGGCAAATATTCAGTAACTGGAAATGCAGACATTTGTGATGCAAAGCTGGTTTCTTCATCTTCTGCCGAGTCAGTTAATATGTCAGTGTAGCTCCCAGCCCCCCAAGTGGCGACACACAAACATGTGTTATATAGTTAGGGGAGGGCTGTTCACATCATGGGATGCCTGTGTGTA
This sequence comes from Isichthys henryi, assembly GCA_026776945.1. Lineage (NCBI taxonomy): Eukaryota > Metazoa > Chordata > Actinopteri > Osteoglossiformes > Mormyridae > Isichthys > Isichthys henryi. The sequence goes on from JAODJX010000007.1 coordinate 6,281,637, forward strand.
ATGGTATGTGTAGAGGTGTTGGTGTGACACGTGTGAAGTTCGGGGTTCATCAGCAGCAGCTCGTCAAAATAACCATGAACAAAGGGTTGAGCCACGTTACTATTAATACCGATGACAGTTTGAAGCAGGGAAACAAAAAAAAAATAAAAATTTAAATGAGTTGTAAGTGTGAATGATTTCATCTTCCGTGTGGGATCGCCCGTCTCCGGCCGGGTCCCCAGCTAGAGTGGTGCTACACGAAATTCACTACTGTGGAATCGACGTGTCATACTCGGAGCTCCGTGCTCTGTTTGTTGAACGTTGTGTGTTTCTGGTGAGATCTTCTGGTCCTTGTGTTTTGCTGTTATTTAATACTGAAATGTATCTTCTGTCTAGTAGCTGTTGTCATTCGTTTCATTCCGGCGATGTAGTGCCAATATTCTTTTAATATTACATGTACTGTACATCTGTTTAATTGCACAAGTATTTGGTGCATAAGTGGCCACTATCTATATAGATATTATGGTGCTGACTATTTTTTTGTTAAACAAAACAGGAATTTGAAACTTACAGCTAAAACGTCTTTTGTAATACAGGGGTATAATCATCGTGACACTTTTGTGTCAGAACACCGGGATTTTTCAGATTGTACCTAACTTACAGATGCATTCGTTTTCAGCAGTTTGACATTGAAATAGACGTTAACAAATTAAAAATGCAAAATATGTATGGCTAAAAGTATTGTGTATAGAAAGTGTATTTCAAGAACGTACTGTAAGTTGATTTAATAAATGGCATAATGACATAATAAAATGTACGTTTTTAATCGTATGCTCTGGTGTCACAGTACTGTAATGTTTTTTAAAAATATCTTTCCATGGTTTTTTTTTTTTTATCTTAAGGAAAAATGTTACATCACGCTTAAGCTTCAGCGTAGAAACACCAACACTGTGAAAGCAGAGAATGGGATGAGAACTGACGTCTAAAAAATAAAGGTGTGTGTGTGTCTGTAGGTGTGTAGGTTCACATTTGCAGCTGTATAACCAGGCAGCTGCTGATACCTCTCCGTTACCACGGATGTTTCCAGGTGTGTAGAATAACCCCATGTCCTGCAGACGACCAGCTGCTATCTGGCTTGTCTGTCACTGGGGGTCTGTCACTGGGGGTCTGTCACTGGGGGTCTGTCACTGGGGGTCTGTCACTGGGGGTCTGTCACTGGGTGTCGTTATGTACGTACCTACTGCAAGGGGGTGGGGCATAGGATGCTGGGATTCTCCTTCAGCATCTTCCTAACCCTGCCAAACACAGTAACTCCGCCTCTCCACACGTGAAAGTGGAACCTAAAATGCATTTCCATCTTCTACAGAGCTTGGTTCTGTGTGGTTGGCCTGAGGTGACCTCTATGAAACAATCCCATCTGATGGAAGTCAAATTTTATTTTGTATTTTGTGTGTGTGTGTGTTTTTAATTTTTTTTTTTTTATTTTTTATTTTTTTTCTTTTCTCTCCAAGAAAATTTGTGGAAGTACTTTCTCTGCCCTCTACCCAGAATTCCTCAATATCCAAGAAACCGTCCGAAAGCTGAATTGATTTGTCGATCGTGCCATCAGTCTCATGCGCGTCTCCCTGGGACATAAAACAAGGAGGGAATGCAAAGCACTTATCGCTGTGCTTCGGTCTCACTTTGGGGGGGCTCTGGACTGAAGTCTGTTGTCTGAACAGGGAAGATCAGACCCCAACCTGCCCTCATTTTTGGCTCTGCTTAATAATCTGGTTTTGTTTGCTGCTGATTAATTTGATCCGAGCTTCAGGTCCAGCTGTTGGTCTTTGCGTGTGAACAGTGCTGCTTGTTCTCGCTTGTTTGCTCGGTCAGTCAGTCCAGGGCCTGAGGGTAGGAGAGTGAGCTTTGGCACCATGACTGACCGCACGCCAACCGTCTCTGACACCTGCTGATCCCGGGTCTCCCTCCTCAGCTCCACGTTGCCGCTTCTTCTCTCCCATTGCCCTTAAATGGGTTCCAGTTACAGTGACTGGTGAAAAGCGTGACAGTCACACGGCAGCAAAATACTGATGGACTGTTTAGTATGGGCTGTGTTGCATCATGGGAGGCCTATAATTCCACAGTTGACATCTGCTAGTCTTGTATCTGCAGAAAAGGAATATCCCCAGATCCACCTTAAGACCAGAATGGTCACCATTTATTATGACCTAGGCAATGCCTCTCAACTGAAACCCGATTCATCTCCGAGTTGTCGCAGTTCTTTTGGTGTCATGCTTGCACAATGTCCGGATGAAGCATCACCAAATGACCGTCCATTGCTGACCTTCAGGACTAATCATTTTAACAAGGAATAACAAGATGGACGTAGTCGTTAACCTCTGGCCTGGGACATATTTGCCCTGAAGTCGGAGAGAGGATCTCACAGAAGCTTGCGTTGACTAACCTCCACAGTCTGTCTTTGGCGGTCCTGATGAGACTAACAGACCTCTGCCCCTCTGTAACATGGCTTCCTGCTTGAAGAGTTTCACACATCCCCCGAGACCGCCGTCTACCCATGTCCCCGGTGAGAATATCTTCATAACTCTGTTTTGCACGTTGCTTTGGTTCTTCCCTTATTCACGATTCTCTTTGGCTGCTGCTCTTACCACAGACAAGCTGTGATGCCCCAGTTAGCCACTCTGAGATGGAGGGGGCCGGCAGCAGAGCCAGTCAAAACGACCAACCAACCATCCAGCCACTCAGACTGCTGGAAACCAGCTTAAACCCAGATGGAGATGATCTCCAGGCCAACAAAAATAGAGATGTCCCTGCTGGGAAAGCCGCCCCTCTCTGTGTGCCAGGGTAACCCCCCCCCAACCAAGGCTGGCAGCACCACTGAGGTAATGCATCTGATCGCCTCTCTCTCGCATTGTTGCCGCATGTGATCGTCTCTCTCTCGCATTGGTACGACATGTGATAGTCTCTCTCACATTATTACATCTGATCGTCTCTCTCTCGCTTTGGTACGACATGTGATAGTCTCTCTCACATTATTACATCTGATCGTCTCTCTCTCGCTTTGGTACCGCATGTGATTTTCTAAAGGTTCTGTAAGTGATTATATCCATAACATAGGTATAGTTTGGGATACTCTCCATGAGAAAAGAACTGTATCAATCATCTCTGCATAACTTTAAAGATACAGTAGGTGACGATCACATTTCATCTGTTATGGTAATTATCTTTCTGTAACATTAAAGGTACTGTCAGTGATTATCGTCCTGTAACATTAATGGACTGCACACCACTTTGTCCGTGGAGCTGAGATGCACCGCTGCCCGCCGTTTGATGTGTAAACAGATGAGGCACACAGGGAGGGTGGGGCTCACATATTTACAGGCTTGGGCTGCAGCATGCAGCTCATTTTCAGGTGGGTGGACTCCATGCATGATATCACAAACCCTCGGGCAGGAAATGTCCTCCTCTGTCGTAGCCCCAAAGCATGGCCTCCTGCACCCTCAGCTTGGCCCCTCCCACTCTGGGGGCCCTGTATTGAGCACCCCCCCCCCCATGTTCAATTGGCACCTTTCAGTGACAGAGAACAGCTCCAAGCTGCCCGTCGGCTTCAGAGACACACAGCATTTAACGGCACATCTATGATCTACACACTCCCTGTGACAGCTCAGCCAAGTTGTCATCTGGGGAAGGTCCCGTCCCACACGTGTCTGCAGATGGGCAGGCCTGTAGCCTGCCTGCCCACCTCCCTGCCCCGGGGGCTCGTCCCTGCCACTTGTTACGGTAATTAAAACACAGGTGGTGCCAGAGGCTGGCTCTCGACACAAGAGGGGAATGGGGACATGCACGTACGCAGGCAGTCTGCTGCACCACTGGCGGGGGGGTGGGGGGTGTTCATTTCCACAGTCTCAGTGAAAGATGATCATTGGGCTTCGGTTTGGCCTGGTGGTTAAGGTGTAAGATCAGCCGCCTGTAGCCATCCAAACATTAAACTCTAACTCTAAGTGTGTTTGATCACACTTCTCCTCGATGGCCTTCATAGGGCTTTACTTTATTTTGGGATCATTTTGTCTAGAATATACCAGTCATGCTTCCCTCTTTTTACAGCGTTTTCATACTTCACATATGCATTTTTGTTTTTACCCTATTGAATTCTTTAGATTTTACTCGAGGTCAGGCACCGTCAAACTGTAAAGGTTACTACCACCATGGCTAGTGACTCCTCCGTTGGACCCTGCGTTTCTCAGATGCTCTGTAAACTGGCCTCTGATGGTCTTACTCCTCAGTGCCTCTACGTAAAATCTCAGACACTTGAGTGAGCATTTCAGGCCACCGGTGACCATTAAATTGGCTTCCCTTAGCATCTTACACATTACAACAGGGCATGACGAAGGAGGGAAACGGGGGACGATCCACAGAGCGGCTCACAGCAGACAAAAGACTTTATAAGACTTGAAAAGAGCACGAAGGGGGAACCAAAAAAGAAAGATTCCACAAGCAATCAGGAACAAAACAGGAGAAATAAGAACTAACTAAACGTAACTACAAAGTAACACAACTGAACACCGTCAGGCAACAGGGCTAAACCGGGAGCAAGACTTGGAAACAACCACAGCTACAAACACACAGTAACAATTACAATGATTGACTGAGGAACAGAACAAAAACATGCACTGAAATACACTGGTAATAAGACTAGGCCAGAAACAATGTGAGAACCATAACAAAATAACCAATCACAAAGGACTTGGAGCAACAAGGAACAGGTGGGGAACATTTGCAATCAACAGGCACAGAGAGGAATGGGGAACATGGAATAAATAAACAAGAAACAGTAACTGAAGTACCGATATAAATGTTAAACAAGTAGGACACAAAACCAACAAACAAACGGGGAGTTGGGAAGAGTGGTTGACACACTAGGGATTAAGGGCTACAAGACAGAGGAGGGAAGAGGATGACCAGCGACACCTGTTGGCCTAGTGGGGAGACGACACGTGAGACTGGGCCAGACAGGCACCAATCCTGACAACACCTGCTGTGTAGGTGACACAAAACCTCTGTCCCTAAATTAATTAAATATGTATTTAAACAGTGTGTGCAAAAGTGACTAAATCTACTTCATGTTGATATGTTTTTGAATGACGTGTGTGCAGAAACCTGCTCTGCATCATGTACTTGCAACATCAGCTATACGCTTGCAAACATGAGTCACAAGCCGGCAAACATGCATCATCAGCTCGGTGTAATTAATGAACCCCGCATCTCCGAAAACTGTGCGGTGAGTCTGAGACACGACGTCTGGTAATGGTGATGTAGGTTAATCATTCTGTCTGTTTGCTTTTCATATTATGGTAAATTCGCGGTGTGCCAAGCTCCGTTTCTCCCGTGACGGTATTGCTTTAGAAAATCAATTATGTGGCCCCACTGGCACCGTTACGAAATGTTCAGTCCAATCTGAGCCATCTGACATCATAGTGAAATCGCGAGCGGTATATAACATATCTGTGTTGTACTGCGTAATTCGCAACCATCACCAGGAAAAACAGAACGAACTATTGCATATTTATTAACCAATAGATTATCCTAAAAAAATGTTCTGGCAGAACTGATACTCGGTGCGTTTAAAAGGTCTGGAAATTACGGCGTGTCAATTTATTTTTTTTTTAATTTGTACTTAAGAAAACAACGGCCCGGTTGTACATAGCGGTGGTGTGACCAGCCATCTAGTGGTGACTTAGTGTAATGCTGCTGTTTCACTATCTGTGATAATGCGAAGTATTCGAGCTGCACTTGCGTTTTTACTATGGTCTAGTTTTCGAGAATGGTTTCCTTCAAGAAGGAATAACGGATAACACTGTTTAAGGTAACTACACACAGTATAAATGAAAGCCTCAGTATTTGCTAACCAGCACTTTCGCTTATCGTACATATTTCATGATGCTACGGGGGATGCGAATGGTGCTTTTTTCCTAATAATTTGTCACGCAAATGACTCTCAAACATTTCCGACATGAGGAATTTTAATTCGTGCCGTTAATGTACTTCCTCCGTCTACTACAGTCAATAATATTAACATTCGTACCTTATTATTAATCTGGAATTGGCTACATTTTTACAATTGAAGTATTTCCTATAGATTTCTGTTCAATTGCCCTCTAGGCACAACATCACAGGAGACTCGCTATGCAGTTTAAATCCATCCATTCATCCATCGCGCTTGTCCTATGCAGGGTCGCCAAACTACCGCAGGGCGCAGTATAAATTATTTAATGGAAATGATGAAGAGTAGCGCTGGAAATTATACCTGAAATTGAATTGTGTCTTTATATAGGTAATGAGTAACAGAGATGTTTTACATGAGCCTGTGGTTGAATTGTACAATGTCACGTCATTTAATAACGCAGAATTACCTCTTATTTAAAATAAATATTGTGAAATTGAGTGGGCATCCGTGATTAGTTACATATATAATATCAATGAATCTACACAACAGTTGCATACTTATTAAAATAATTTAAAACATTTCATAGGGAAAAGAAGTTTCTGTATCGTGAATCAAGTAAATTGTGTTTGAAAAGCTACTCTTTTGTTTCGACAGGTCTTATTTGTCTGCACCGGATTTCGATTACCGACTTTTACAGTCATTTCAGCGCATTTTCCGCTGCATTTTAATGGGAGCGAAGTGGTGCGATTCCTGATTTATGGAATGAGTTACTTCAAGCGGCGTCGCTGGCATTTCTGGGCGTGTTGCTAAATGTTATCGATGGCTCTGAGAGTTCCCTCTGCCGCTATGAAGAAGATGGGCTGGAAATGTTCCATGTTCACCCTGCAAACCATGCGTTAGTCTCATTGCATCACTTCAGCTCTGCCGATCGGGTTAACCAGCCGCCCGCCATGGCCCGTCTGCCCGCTCCCCGTCTGACGTCGTAGGTGTTAATGATTTGGCTATAAGGTGGACGGATTAACTGGTGTCTCCATCTTCTTGTCCAGTGTGGGACAAGCCTTCATCTGGTTATGGGGATGTCAAGAATAATGGGTAGTTTAAAAAAGGAGGGATGGGAGGCTGTGTGAGGTCTAAGTTTCACGGCATAAAGCAGAGGATGGAAGGTAAATTCGCTTCGTTCAGCAGGCTGCCAGAATCTTATTTATATATCTCGGTGGCTTAGGATGGTATCTGTACATGACAGCGTGACATCGGTGACACCGCATGCCGACAGGCAGCGGCACTGACTTATCACGCCGTGACTGGACTGCGGCCCAAATGACAGCAATCTGTCACCCCACCCTCCCGCAGGCCGAGACGCTACCTGTCCGGAATAAATGGGCCACCCAGTGGCTGGCTGGTTCCTGTGTACTAAAAGAGACCCCCTTCATTTGTTAATGCCCGGATATGCGGCGGGGATTTAGCTTTGCGGGCTGCGTATCTGGGAAAGTCAGCACGACTCGTGTTTTCCAATTTTGGCTGCTTTTCCCCCCGTTTATCAAAGAAATTCCACGGCGAAAAGCCGGCGTCTGAAAGCCCCCAACAGACATAACGGGCCACGGATGACAGCGTCACAAAAACTAATAATAATGAAAGTAACATAACAATTAATAAACTCATATGACTGGCCATGAGGTTATTGTAGGTGGATTCATTATAAAGCGCTCTGTTATACCCGTGAGCAGGACCGGGTCCTGCAGCAGTCTAGTCTCCGGACGGACACAATCAAGCCTGTTTTTAATAAGTCATGGTGATAAAGGACCAAATAAGCCACAAAAGCGGAACTAAAAAAATGCTTTTCCAAATTATCAGCGTGTTCCTCACAAAGGGAGAAAGAGATAGTTATTTGGGTAATGAGCCTTACCGTGTTTGAGGCTTTGTTTTAATTGTTATTTAGGGACTGATTAGATTACATGTCTGGGCTGATGAATGTCTTGCTCATGTACCAGGAAAATTCGTATATATTTGCATTTAATGAGCAGATTTTGAAGCCCCATTGCATTTGCAAATTTTGAATCGTGAGTCTGAGAGGCTTTTGGTTTTCTTGCTAGATGTTTGTCACTGCAGATGAACAGATCAGTCTCACTGTTGTTGCAGTTCTGTGCAAGATAAATGTGGACAGTGTAAACAAAAAAATGAGAGTAACTAGTTGTTTAAGACGCACCAGATCATCACTGTGAAAGCTCACCCATTTCTCTTTCTTTCACACCTATCCAGTACAGGGCGCACACAGCAATCCACCTACACCATATGTGCTGGGAAATTTATGCGGAAGCAGGGAGAAAAGACCAACAGAACTGGGGCCGGAATTAATGGCCTAACTCTGTTGGTGTGAGGCCTTTGCTACCTGCAGCGGCTTCCATTTGCAGCCTAAACAAACCGCAACCATCTATTAATGTATAATCAATACGCACCAACCAGGACAACAATTACACTCCACAGATTAATTACAGTGGGTGAAAGAGAGAAATAAATATGCAGGTCATGGTATTTTAGAGCAAAGCAGGTCTTTGTAATTTGACAGGTGCTCAATGTAAGATGCTTGGCTAATTATTTGCAAGGCCTTGAACATTATTATCCTGTGAACCTAGAACGTCTCTTCACTATTTTCTGAGTTCCATTAGGGTAAAATGCTTTTATCTAATGGCTATTTGGACAATATTGCTTCTTAATGGGTTAAGGGCAGGATATTTTTTTTTTTTTATAATTTTTTTTTCTAGTATGCTAAATAATTATTTTTGAAGTCCAAAAGGATTCAGAAATATCACAGCCCAGTGTCCAGCTGGCAGATTTTAATTTCTGCATGTCAACTTTCTGCTAGTTTAAGGTGAATATTGCTTACGGTGTGTTGGTTCCTCTGTACCGATGTAGAATTTCTGACTAACTCAGGAAACGTATGGCTTCCGTAGAGCATCGAAATTCGTGGACCGGATGAGGGGATTATGATCGAAAATCCCATTGGGGAAAGACTCCAGGTCAACACATGATGATTAGTTAGTTCTGATTACAAAAGCAGGAAGGCTAATTAGCTGGGTACTGGTTTAGAAACATTTCTTTACCCAGAGGAACTGTAGGTTTGAAGCTTCCTATTAGCGTGTTTGAGAAACAATCATTAACTGTATCGCACCAGTACTGGGTCCGGTGTTGCCAGATGCGGCATATCCAAATGAGCCTTGGGGGCCAAATGGCGTCCTGCGACGGCCTGATGCGTCGACACCCGCAGATGTGCTACTTATTCCTCATTCCTGAAACAGGTCTGGCCGCTGCGTGGAGAAAACTGCTTCATCACAGGAAATATGACCCAAGTTTACTATCGGTAACTAAATCTGAAACATTTTCGTACTCTGAAATAAAATAAGATTTGAAAATAAAATAAAAAAACGACAATACTGCTGGGAAAAAAACACCATAGACCGACATGATCTTCATGCTGGTCTATGCTGGATAGTGCTGGCGTAGCTGGTGGGCCAGTATAGTCCACGGTCTGCCTGCACATGAAGCAGCATATATTCTGGGTTTTTTTTTTCAGCAGGGAACTAAATAAAAATGATTAACATTCCTTTCAAAACTAAGAGAAATAACTTCAAACAAACATCAAATAATTTCCATTATGGTTTTTAAGACTATGTAGCTAAGACAATGATTTGTTCATGTTTAATTTCCGTTAATAATACCCGACAGATTTTTTTTCCAGTTTTGAGGTCATTAGTACGTAGTGTGAGCTGTCTGTTCGCGTACGATTCTCTAAAGATCAGACATGTGAAAAAGCTCAGTCTGTTCCTATAAATATAATTAATAAAACTCATACTGATTCTAAAATATATACAGAAAACTATGCAGAAATATATTTAAAAATGAATTAAATCACATGGAAAATTAATGAAAGTTAACTGGATTTCCAATGAAAATGGTAAATAATATAGATAAACTAAACAAAGGCGATCAAAGGTATGATAACACTGACATGAGCAGTTGGCTCCCACTTCAATGGGGTGCAGTGACAGGTCTCTCTCCATGGGGAGCCGTAGCTTTGCATGAGAGAATGGAGGCCAGTTAGCCTCTCCCCCCTGCCAAATGCCATCAACCCAATCGGTACAGCCTTGAGGCGACAGTGTCACATGGTGACTTTACTCAAAGCTTTTCATTTGCCTCGTGTGTGTGCGTGTATGTATGTGTGTGCGCGAATATTTCCACCTTTCCGCTTCATACAGCTCCACCGGGGGGGGGGTCCAGCTCTGCATGGTCACATGCGATTGGTCACAATGGGCGATAGGCCCATGGCCCTCCCCGCGTTGTGTAAGTTAGGCTGACGTGTGCTGATGTTACCTTGCTGTCCTTTCGGGCAGCATTACTCTGGCAATGTGTTTTTATGGCACTACAACGAATCGTTTTCTCAAAAAAAAAAGTTATCCCACCTCCTCAGATATAAAGAGTATCACACCCAAGGAATATTACGCATAAATGGAATATTGCAAATTCTTGATTGCTCCTGAGGTTTCGTAACCTTGACATTCAAGAAGGACAGATTGTAAATGTCTAGGCGTCATAAAGCATTCAGGGATGGCTGGACTGCGAGAATGTGGTGGACGTGCACAGGAGACCCCATGGTTGCTCTTTGACTTGAAGTTCAGTGTTTTTTGTATATTCTGGAGCCTCTGCTCATGTTTCGGTCTGAGCTGAACTGCCCGGCACACAGGACAGGACATAAAATGCCGTCCATCTGGGTATCCTGGGCAACAGAGATGGTGTCACACAGACACGACAGTAAACACCTATGCTGCCAAGTCATAATGTCCTCCTAATTCAAACAATTGGACTGTCTGTGGTGTTCCCAGGCTTTCAGTGCTGTGCCACGTATGCCTGCTGGCCTCCCTGCACATTCTACATGCCATCGTCCCTCATAACATAAGTCAAAGGCCACCGCACTCCCCTGGATGTGTCTGAGATGATCATTTCGTTCTGATGACCCGCAGGGCGGCAGACAAATACTCCAGCAGGCCTCAGCGGTGCTACGGAGGTTAACTAACTCAGGAGCCATCCGACAGCTGTCAGGCGCCATTGCCGGTCTGGAAGGGATGTGGAAGCCTGGGGGAAGATTTGTTGACCATCCAGCTTGACGTCTAGAGTCTGAACTGCTCTTCCACCTCTACGGAGGACGTTGATCAGACGATTTAAAGCCTTGAATGTTTTCCCAAATGTGGCTACACTGCTCAACCCACACTCCCTCTGCAGATATAGAATGTGAAAATTAAACAAGGGAACTCCTTTGCCTCTCTCGGTCTTGTCAGTTGTTGGGGAGAGTAGATTACCTCTCTTCCCGCCTGTCCCGCGGGCCGTGGCGCTAATGGGGGAGAGGAAACACCCATGGTCATGTTGTAAAGTGGCTTTTTAAGTGAGTGCTCCTTGATCTAGCGTGTTCTCCATCATCGCGACTGCAAGTACCAAGGGCTGCGTTGAAAACATTTCAGTGCAGTCTGATTTGACTCAGAAGATCCGGTGTTTGCTGGAGTTCAGCTTGAAGGATCTTCCCTCTAGGAGGTCAGCATGGTCGTTCTGGTCGCCCCTCAGGCTGTGTGACATACCCAGTGGGTGCTAACATGCTAATTCTGTTCCCAGCTGACGTCCCCTGGTTCCCTTTCGCCAGCCTTGCGGCAGTGGCTGCCTCCATCCTAAAATGAGTATTGGGTATGGTCGGTCAGAGTAACTGCAGGAGAGTATCAGCAGAAACTGGGTCAGGGCTTCAACCATCTTCCTGAGCGACGTCGTGACCCTCACCTGCTATCTGTGGAGTTGAGTAGAGTCCAAAGGAATCTTATTGACTTAATTAATTCCTTCAGTCCAGTTTTGGCATGTCCTTCCTGGTTAGAGTCCCATTAAGACCTGCCTCGTCTTCCTTCCCCTTCTTCAGGTTGTGCTCTCTCCCTCCCTCCTTCCCTCCAAGCTTATGCCTCCATGCTGTCTTCAGCCACTGCTAACGAGCTAATGTAGCATGAAGAGCAGTTGTGACGGTCTGACTGATATATATCTGTCCCATAGGCTTCTCCACACTGACACCTTATTAGAATCCAGATCAGCCAAGACAACTTGGGCACTAAATGAATTTCACAGTCTTTGGCTCCAGCCCAGCTATCCTTAGGCTTTTCTGTGACAGCCCTATTTCCAAGCCTCTGACTGTTTGCCGGAACATAAAACAGCACATTTCCTGGGATATTTTCACTCTCATGTTAATCTGTCATGTGAAAAACAAACATTTCGGTATTTCCATATTTGTCACTCGTCGAATTCTCGTCCATTTAGAGTCATACGCAGTCATTCCTCATCCACACACCTAAATGTTTCCTTTCTAAGCAGTTTGACAGAAGAGTGTTGGATCACATGACCTTCGGAATGATACAGATGTTTCATTTCTTAATGTATTTCGTTCAGTCGTCTGTCAAATGCCATCTATTTGCATTCAATCACCATTGATTTTTCTTGACCAATTATTTACATCTAACCTTTGTAGTGAAGCTATTGCACTTCATTGCAGCTGAAAAATACAAAATAAATCCTTTTGAGGCTAGAAAATTATTATTTGTGCAAGACGGTCTGATCTTAATATTAAATATGGCTGTTTTCGTCCGAACTCTTTAGCAGTAATGTAATAAGAGAGGCATCCCAGACAGAGTGACCTTTCCGGATACAACACTTACAGGAAATGGATGCCAGGCAAGCGTGTTGTACATTCTGTCAAACAAAGAGCGTCATTTTGCTAAATGCTATGCACTTTCTGAGGTCGCGCTCATCAAAGCTAAGCAGCTGTATCACTGGTGGCAGATTTGTCCCTTTCTACGTGATTTATGAGAATATATTTGTCATGACATAAGCATTCGACCCTAAATGTTTCTACGTGCTTGTAGCAGTGCTCACACAAACAGATGATGCAGCTAGTGTCATAATTTAAGCCCTTGGAGTCATATTTCAAAATTAGGAAAGACAGAGGCTCCACTTCTGTTGCATCAATGTGCATCGCTGTGAGATCAGGGATCTCTTCTCAGATCCGAATAACAAACGCTGGGAAATTTCCACTCATAATAACTACAAAACAGTGGGGAGTTTGTCGCATTTCTAGGCCATGACCTTTATTGTTCAAATAATTTGATATTTAGCAAAAATCAAAATGTGTTCAGATATACAAAAGAACGGGTATTCTATATATACGTGACGAAGTGATTTGTCATTAAAACGTTTTGGCTTCCTTAAAGCAATATAGAAGAGAAGGCGATAATATGGGCTGTGTTTGCAAGCGTAAAACGTGGCAAAGAGAAGGCATTGGGCCCCCTGGTGGTGTGTCTTGTTGGTAACGAGGGCTGTGGAGTTCCCATTGTACAATAACATCGCCCTTCTGTTGACATCACCATAATAGAACATTGAATTATGATGCCATCTTTGGGGTAAGTGTCTCTTAATGCAATAAGAGGGAGAGCTCTTCAGAACATGGACTGCTTCATTGATTTTTAGGAGAATGACCTAGACATACAGTCAACCTTTATATATATATAATTTGCAACGTGCTTATATCAAGCGTCAATGAGCATGACACTGCGTATGTCCCAGTTACATCCTCTGCTTCTCCCTAACTGAACTGGAAAGTGTGCTTTGCTTGGAATCACATTCCACGGTCTGACGTTCCACGGTCTGACGTTCCACGGTCTGACGTTCCACAGTCTGCTCATCTGCCTCCCTGTCTTTTTTTCTCTTGCATAATCCCCGACAGCATAGGAGCTCCTTAACTTTACACAAGGAGACACCCAAGCAGTTTTGGGCCCCCTCCCTCATCAGGGACCCTCGGCTGTCTCCCGACTTCTCATCTTCTTTTCAATCCCCAGCAAGAATCAGCTTATTTATCTCCCTAACTGCCGTCGCCTGTTAAACCGGAACCGCATCTGTGGTGATTTGTGGAAATTATTTTTACACGCGTCATTGTGATAAATCATCTGTAAAGCGTGAGGCGGAATGTGGGAACCACGTGAACATTTCGGAATAGGTATTGCACAGAGAATGGCGTTGCCAGTGGCCCAGGATTGGGGGGGATGGGGGTGGGGGTGATAGATCTATACAATTACTTGACCACAATATTTTTTAAAACTGGGTCACGTTTAATATGATTCAGACTGACCATGCTACTATGGGAATGGAGAGTCACTTGGCCGAGTTCGGGATGAGGGTTTGGAATGGAGACAGAGTTTCTCAGTAGCACGGGACGCCGTGTTCTCCTGCTGGAGATAGCCTGGAGCGGCCTGCTGTCTCTGTCTCAGCTCTCACCTTCACCGCAGGTCCTTGGAGGACAGAAAGAGGCGGATTATAGTAAAGTGTTTAATTACTGTTTGTAATTAAAACTTTCCTGGCTATTAAGAGCCAATCAGTTTTCTCATTTGAGTCTAAAAATAAAGCATTATACACAGATGTTTACCTCGCACGTGAAATCGGACCCTCAACGGGAAGCCTACTGACAAGCATCACAAACTTTTGTGATATGAATTGCGTGTTGGTGTTTATGACAGAAAAACCAGTGAAGGTACATAGATGGGGCCTCGGACTGTGGTGTGTGGATGTCGAGACCTTGCAGTTCGTTTCTGTCCCAGGGATAATGAGGGACCACTGAGGGATGGGACACTTACCAGAAAAATGGGCCCTTCTTCCCAAAAAGCTCCTCCGCTCTGCGGCCGACGAGTCTGTTAAATATGTTGATCGGCGCTTTGTCTTCAAAACAGAAACACCCACACGATGGATTTCAAAGAGGAGGTATTTCAGTCTCTCCGTCAATGTTATGCCCACCCCCCAAATCGATGCCGTCGTCATATTTTCATTTATCTTTGCTTTAATGAAACCAGAAAGAACCGGAAAGACGACAATGCACCCAACCGCCCCTCCCCAATTACAACAGTCTCATCGTAGACTTCGGTGGGGTTTCATGGTCTCCATGCGTTTGTAACTTACAGAATGACACTCGGGCATCAGCACATGATTCCTGCAGGCAGTGTTTTGCTGTGCCTTGGAGTTAAGTTGATTTGAGTAATTTAAAATCAATGAATCATGTTTTTTCTGCAGGTCTGCAGGGTATGCTCAGTGTAAACATTTAATCAGTTAACTTTAGGAGCACGACAGGAGTTTTATACTCTTTACATCTACTGAATCACCACCTATTTACTGTCATCTGCAGTAGCATGCATCTGATTGGTTAAAAGTCAAGGACAGCTGTTGTTCCTGTGGCGACATTGTGGTCAATCGGGATGATTCTCATTGATTTACGCCTGCGTTGCACTGACAGTCTGCACAGGCCTCACTATCCTCCCCCTAACTGCCCCCACCTTCTCAGTGTGAGTGTGAGTGCAGTAGTGCTGTCCTTCCCTGGCATCCCACGCTGCCGCATCAGACATCAACAGCCGGCTGACAGTGTGTCACTTCGCAAAATGGAATTTTACTTTACCCGCCCTCGTCCGTTTCCCCCCCCCCCCATAAG
>JAODJX010000007.1:6304044-6328671 GCA_026776945.1 Isichthys henryi
CCCCCCTCCCCGCCCCCCCCAGGAGTGCTGCCTTCTGCAGTTCACGCTCTCTGGTGGTATTGTGATGCACTCAGTCACAGTGACGTCCCAGAAACCCTTTCATTCTAGTTTGCTTTGCCGCTGATACCAATCATTTTCTGCGCGGTTGACACACGAGTCAAAAAATCACCGCGACCTGAACCTCTCACCCCCCCCCCCCTTCCTGCACCTATTTACCGTCACTCACTCCCACTCCTTCTTGGCTTGCCGGCATCCCGTCAGGATGGCATCGTTCCCAGATGGCCTTGTGCCAGTATTTCCTGAAATGTCCCCAGAGTATTCAGAGCAGATATGGGATGAAATATCTGCAGGGCTGCTCTTCATAGCTTTCCGTAACCCCTAGACCTCCTCTGAGTGTTTAATGCTCCCCCAGGACGTTTGGGGAGGACCTCGGCAGGATTGGCGTCGTAAGGGGGTCATGCTCCCCAAAATGAGCCGTTGCGGCCCACCAACCACCAAGGACACTATATTTTATGTATTATTTCATCTGAAGATGAAAAAAAAAAATGCCAATCTCTGTCAGGGGTGTGGTGACGGATCGTCTGCTTCAGCGCTCAATCCCCCTACCCCCTCCCCCCACCAGATCAACAGCTTTTACAATCAATAGTCCAAGTGTGCCCCCACCCCCCCATTACATTTGTTTGTTGCTGGCACACAACCTCAGGGAAGTGGAGTGAACCTGAAATTCACCACTGAAAGCAAAGGAAAAAAGCATCTCCTTTCCAGTACTGGCTGGGTTTTCCCGTGCCTGTCCTCTGTTGGTGCTGCCCCGAAGGATGTAGTGCTTTTCAAATGCCCGTTAGTTTCCCAGACAACTCTTGCATCATGCAGATGGTGGAATCTGTAAAATATCCAGCATCGAATAAGGCTCTAGGACTGAGTGGGTCCTACTCCTGCTCTAGTGAGTCCAGCACGCAGCAGCTACCCCAGGTCTAGTGAATGCTGCAGCAAGGACAGACGCCACGATAAAGCCCCCCCCCCCACCTAACAGGTATCATGCGCTCCAGAGCCTGCAAGCATCGATGGTCCCCCATCACTCCAAAACACCGGGGACGTGCTTCACACCAGATCATGCAGACGACTTGTTCGGCAGCACATCTCAAAGTAAACCTGAGGATCTGTGTCACGCCTGGGAGCGATGAAACGCCAACATACTCACACGCAAGACACATTGAAAAGCCACGAACACAAATGACAGTTGGTAGATTTAACAGAGCTTTTTCACACTGGATTACAGGCCATTAGCCTGTTGTGGAATCATGTACATATACAGGGATGGCAGCTAACTCGGTGGGTAGCAGGGAGGCCAGATGCCTCCAGGGCTGTGAGTTCAATGTGTATATGTGTGTGAGTGTGTGGGTATGGAATGTGGCCGGGCTGCCATATACCCTTAACCCTCGATTTAACAAGCTGTTGGATAGGGCATCTGGAAAATGCAGGAGTCAGGAAGAGTCTGGGGAGAGTGATTTAAAAAAAAAAAAAAAAAACCCAACACAGAACCATGCTAATGTGAAAAAGCTTTTATTGATGTAAGTGCTTGTTGTATCTCTGCCGATTTCTGTGACCCATTATGGTTTGACCTGTCTTTTCCATTAGGATCCTGATGCAGGATGTAGTAAATCCAATTATTTCCTTAAATATTAGCGAATTACCGTAATATAAATATTGCTGGTAGAGCACCTTAGTGCCGGGGATGCAGTGTCTCACACCTGCAGGGTTGTGCCTTTGAATCCCACCCACTCTCTGTGAGCATGTTCTCCCCTGTTTTCTTCCACAGTCCCAATACTTGCAGTTAGCTTGTAGCTTCATTGGTGTTTTTAAATTGCTCACGTGGTGAACTAGACATACCCGACTCGTACTGCGAAGGGTGACTGCGCTGCCAGAAAAGGGGTACAGCCCTGGTACAAGTTTGTTCCCCAAGGTACAAACAACATTAATGTGCCCCCTATGGTGCAAATATGCTATTCAGAGTCCATTTTCTTAAAATGTACATTTACCTACAGCTGTAGGGTACAAATGGCAGACCCTTGAGGGTACAGTCCCAGTGACAAGTTATTATACCTTCAAAGGTACAAATTAGTACTTAGTTTCCCTGACAGTGTAGTTGCAGCACGGTTCTGGCTCGCTTCAGTTTTCACGATTTACCGTGTGCTAATTCCCGCTAGCATGTCATTGAGAATCGGCATGTTATGTCAGCATCAAACACTAGCGAATTAGCGTTCGCTCGCACAAGTTTGCGTTATGAATCCATTCCATTCCATTCAGCTGTTCTATGGTAGTAGGAGTTTGGAAATTTTCAAGTTCCAAGTTATTGGGATTGTACCGACACATTGCAATGTGTGATACCACTAAACCGTGCATATCAGTGCAGATCATCGGTTGTTTCTTGTCTCGTATTTCAGTTAGTCGGGTGGTGGTGACACAACCAGCTCGGTTTGGTCATGCTTTCAGCCCTGCAAGTAAGCAGGGGCCATGTCAGCGTGGGTACAGGTCAGGTACAGATTGCAAGATTCACAATGGAAAGCCATCTCTATGTGTTTCGGCTTGGGAAGGGCTTGGTTCTTGGTGACACTGGAAAAGCACCAACAGAGTGTGATTGTGGGTGTGTCCTGTGATTGACTGGTATCCCGCCCAGGGTGCACAGTTTAATTTTACAGGGTGGTTTGGGAAAACAATTAGTATTCATGAGATAATCGCAACCTGATTGGCCAGTGAATGCCGTAGACGGTGTTCACCGGCCAATCGGCTAGATTCTCTCATGAATAGTAGTTTTCCCAAAGCTCCTTGAAAAAACAGTTGATGGGAGCACGTTCACCAGCTTATCAAGTTGCTTCCCTCATGAATATAAATGAGTTTTCCAAAACCACCCTGTACAATGAAAATTTGCAGCCAGGGTGTACGCTAGCCCTAATGCTAGCCCTAACGCTAGCCCTAACGCTAACCCTAACCCTGTGATTTTGCTGTCTGGGGACGTGTCCATATCCTGCTCTAAACCTCTGCTAGCTACACGGTTGGATGATGAATGCATGCATAAGAATCATTGCTGTTTTGCAAGTTCTTGTGAACATTTGTACAAATGAAGTTTAGGTGATTTTTTTTTTTTTTTTTATACAAGGAGTGTTGCTGAACTGGTCTAGCGAAGTCGGGCCAAAAACGTTTGATCACTAAACTTAAGATCCAGTTTCAGTACATAGAAAAAGGCACGAAAAATGATTCTGACCCTCTCTGGCCCAGAGAGTACCAGACACATTTATCCTGCTGACAGCTTGGGCTGTATTCGGTGAATATCAAAAACACAGTGTGGTTCTCAGTAACCGTGAGTTTCCCTGCTACCTGAAAGAGTGATACCAGTGGGAAATTGCATAATGCAAAAGTTACAGTAGGTAGTGACAGGTCATTTAATACTAGTGTCAGACCAAGGTTAGAGCTGCAAGGATAAGAAATGCGAGGATGCTGGTAATTATGCCTGCCGTTCCCGTGGAACATTTACTCCGCGCTGGAGTTGCGCATGCATATTCCAGCAGGCTGCAGATGGTCCCTTTTGTCATCCGAGGACTGTGGGGTTTTAAACCATGGCTCGTGTGAATGCAGGAGGACACAGGCGGCCTGACACCAGAACATCCCAGGGACTGTCAGAGCGATACCTCCCCGGCCGACATGGAGATGGATTCTTACCTCTGGCCACAAGGCCCCTGAGCTCACATCCAGCTAATGGCTGCCTGCCACTTAAGGATTCTTCGAGGATGATTCTGCTGGAAAGCGGCTTCCGGCTGCTTCAGGTGTTTGGAGCCGTTTACGTGTGTGGCCCTTTAAGGGACCGACGACGCACGTGACTTCTCGAGGAATTGGAAACATTTGCTCCTGTGAAATTCTGGTGGGAGACACGATAGTGATGTCACAACTTCAGCCGGTTGCTTCCCATGAAGGCTTTTACACTTTGGATCCCGACTCAGTTTTGCGTCAAGAGTCAGGCGAGGAAACGTGAGCTTATTTCGAGTTCTGAAATAGCCCAGAGGTACCTTCTGTGCCCCGAGGGCCTGCTGGAGGCGGGCTTTATTTTTTTAGCACAAATAAATTTGGTCATTACGAATCTGGCCACACAGATGGGGCCCTTCCTGCTTTTAAGTTTGCGTCCTGTAAGGTGCTGTTTTCATTCTTCTTGCCTTATTTTCGTCCAGAGTGTTTTAGCGTTTTTAACCGCGCCTTTTGACCCTCACACACAGACAGAGCGCCAGTGCGAGGTCCCCCAGGTTCACCGCGCATCCAAACCCCTGAAGGACTCCTACGTGGTTGAGCAGGTGTTCAGCCCGCACCCTTTCCCTCCCTCGGTGAAATCGCACATGAAGAGCAGCCCCCTCTATACGGACTTGCGGCTCACCGACCTGTCGGAGGGCAAGCGAGCGCAGCCATCCTGGACGATCGAGGAGTACAAGCGCAACGCGATGGACAAGAGCAAGCTGGCCACGCTGGACCTGCAAGTGAGTGATGTGTCATTCTTTGCATTATGGGATTGTTGAAAATATCTCCTTACCGGTCAGGTTTAATCCCAAGGAGGCTGCTTCCATAGCTTTCAGCTGGGACGGTTCACTCTCACAGGAATGACTCAGTCCTGAGTTTTCAAGAGATTTGTGAACCTCAAACGGAAAGAAAAGGAATTCAGTATTTACTGGCCTTATCTGGACATGCCAAACATCACAGATGAAAAGCACCTTGCCGAATTGCCGGCGGCCGGATCCCTGAGGGATCGAGGGTGGCAGTTTGCATTTAATTAACCAGGTACAAAGCACCATTTGTTAATTTCTCTTTTCATTGTACTCAATAAACTCACTAAGCTAAACCACTGGCTCAGATTCACCACTGTGGGTTCTTCTTGATGTTACGTGGGTCAGAAAGGTGAGGGAGGGTGAGATTAAGGTCTCCCTGCTCTTCGAGGTCCATTTCTCAGGCTGAGTCAGGACAGTTTGAGGTCTCCGTGTTCGCAGATCAGTAAGAGGCTTTGGAGCGCAGCTGGTTGGCAAGAATGACCCCTGAGATACCTGACTGGCAGAAAATACACAATAACCGGTTATTATTAATGTCAGCAGATAGGTAGTGTTTTTAATCCGGTTGTTTTAAGCATGTTGCAGTCTCCAGATGAATATCATGCATTAATATTTTTTCAGCACAGAGCAGAAGACCTTTTCATATACAATGTGCTCCTAGTAGAAGGTTATATTTGTAAACACCTGCAGCTCCAGATTTATTTTCAGCTTGTCTACTCAGTGCTGGCGCCATGAACCTAAAACTTGTCACTGCGGTTGTGAGATTTACCCACAATTCCATGTAATTTCAGAGCATGGCCATTGTCCTCATTCACACCGCGGTTAATTCTGCCAGCGCTGCTAATGGAGACCGAGGTGCTGGTCCAGCTGCATCGCTGGCCAGTGGCATGTGTCTCTCCAACGGCGCGTGAGATGGCAGCACATCCACCCTCCACAGTCACAATCCACACCCCGGACGTTCACTTGCTACACCCAATCCATCCATCACAGGCTACGCTGCAGTGAGCCCATTCTGCACTCCAGCTTTGCCTTATGCTGTACGATCAGCTGTATTACAATAATGCGCCGCCCTTTACGGTCAGCATTTTTATTATTTTCATCTTCAAAGAAATCGGTCCCTCCGCATCGACGAGACTTCGGTTCACTGAGTTTAAGCCTCCGTTCCAAGTGCAACATTAAGAAGCCAGTAATTGCAACAGACGCACTGTTACAACGCTGTGAGTAATAAAAACAAATTATTTTGGGTGGTAGTTCAGTTTGGCACCTAGACCTTGATCATTAGCAGGACGTTCACTGGCGGCTTTGACGCAGCAGGAATGTAAATTTTATGCAAATGAAGCCATTTTGCCCAAAGCAGGTGAATCAAACCTGCAAAATGTACATGCGACTTGTATATCCGAGGGTCAATGGGTCAGCCACAGCCAAGTGATTAAGTGCAAAACACAACTCGTATAAAGACCAGTGACACTCATTTTCTCATTTAAAACGGCTTTAAATCTACTAAGCTATCAGAGCCATCTGCAGGAAGGTACTAGGGTTAGATAAGTGCTAGTTGCTCTGATTGCTGTCAGCGCCACCTAGATCCTTCCCTGGACCCACATAAAAGCTTCAGTGAAAAGTCACAGTTGGCTACGTCTTCAAGCAGATGCCAAAACTAGAGGCAGGAGATCTTAGATGCCTATAGTTTATCCTTGAGGTTCTCGGCATCACTAGAGCCCTCAGTAAGACAGCGATAACACTTTTACATTCAGAGGTCCAGAAAGTAAAAAAATCCAGACCAAGATTTTGTTTCAACCAACCAGCTGAGTTCTCTGTGAATCTTTATATACTCAACTGGTTGGTTGAAACAAAATCTTGGTCTGGATTTTATACTTTCTTGACCTGAACTATCCACCTCTGAACACGTTCACCTGTTTTCTGGAAAGTACCTGTGCTTCTGCGTCACTGTGAAGCTGGAGTCTGTCCCTCTGGGCAGGGGACACTCACACCGGGTGCCGGTCCTTCTCCTGGACTAATCTAGAGACACAGATTGATATAATGACTGTATGCCTTGAAGTGAGGGAGGAAGCCAGGGAGAGCATGCAGACTGTACAAGCATAGGAGGAACCGGGCAGCCATCCAGCTCATGACCTCGGCGTGTGTGGCGTGTCTCCGCAGCGCCGACTGCTGGGCCGATGACCATAAGCCACATGCCGTGGAATGATTTATACGCTTTTGCCTGTCATTCTGCGGGCTTGGTTCTCCTTAGCTAGACATAATGCCGTGTGCTGGGAACACAGCTGGGTCACATCGTGTGCCTGGGGTTTGCTGGATTTAAAATGCATTAAAATTGTATTAAAACATGCCCCGGCTCCCAGGCGCACCAGCCTACCTTCAAACGTGGATCTGCACCCGCCCCCTCGTCCTACTTGCTTGTCATGTTTTATTGATAAATACCCGCTTCTGGTAACTGTTGGAAGCTGCTGGGCTGGTTAAGATTTTGCTAGGAGACAAAAGAATCACTGCTACAGTCTTCGGGGGGGGGGGATCAGTCCGTGTCGTCTTCTCAGCTGACCATGTGTGTACCGATACAGCCGCCATGTGGAAAGGACAAATTCACCAAGACGGCGTTTATCTCTACTGCCAAACTGAAATCGTATCCCGTCAACACATGAGGTTTATCGTTCTGACGGGCATTTCTTGAATGGTGTTTGCGACGAATCATCTTTGAAAATCTGAAAGCATCCTTAACTTTGAGCTAAAAAAAAAAGGAAATATCTATCTAAATCTGACTTAATCTCCACTCTGAGCATTTCGGGACGTCCGGAAACGAGTTTTAAGGCCATCTCTGCGTAGAAGCCTAAAGGCTTCACTTTCTCATGTGACTCATTTTTAAGTCTGTTAATGCTGTTATTCCTCCAGTAACTATTTTAGGAGAAGTAATTCAAACAAGCTGGGTTCCTGAGAAATGGAAATATGCTGCATTAAGCAGTAATATTTTCCTTCAGGTAAATACACACACACACACAAACGTTTCACAAACAACTTATCCTTTATTTCCTCTAGGGACAAGAGTCTTTGAACCCTAACAACTTGGAGTACTGGATGGAAGATATTTACACGCCGGGCTACGATTCGCTGCTGAAGCGTAAAGAGGCGGAGTTCCGCAGGGCCAAGGTGTGTAAGATCGGAGCCCTGATTGCAGCGGCTGCCTGCACTGTCATCCTGGTCATTGTGGTGCCCATCTGCACCATGAAGTCATGAAGGCTTCCACTAGTGAATCCCCTGGTTGTGACGTTACCACAATAATAACAAGAATACACCTAATACTCAGCTGAATGGAATAAAGGGTTGTGGATGTGCTTTTATTTTTTGAAGCCTCCAGTAATATAGATTTATTTATTACGTTTTGTTTGAATACCTACATGGAGCGGTTGTTAACTTTATTTTTTTATGTATTATTTTTTCTGGGATTGATAAGTATACTACATTTTTTTTTTTCTATAAATTTACAACAAAGAGTTTATATGACGAGTGGAAACTTTGCCGAGTGTTTTTTTTTTTTTTTTTTGTTTTTTTTAAATAATGTTTTGTTTTATAATAATAATGCATTTTTAAATTTAAATATGTGTTTCTCTGTTGTGACGGAAGGAACACACTGTATATGAATTTTGGTCTAACTGACCTCATGTTTAAGTGAGCGAATTGAGCTGTTTAATACTTTCAGATTAGTTATTATCTTTACTACTAACTTCAGCGTGGGATTGAACTCATGAGAATATAAATACCAATATTTTCTTTCTTTTTTAAAATGCCCTTTATCTAAAACAGTGATAATTGATTGCTTGAATTATTTTGTTGTAAAATTTTGTTCAAATCATGAATGAAATAGTATTCATTCAAATGAATGCTAACCAATAATCTCCCATTTTGATTGTTATACCCAAACGGTTTTTGTACAAGCACAAGCATTATAAACCACTTATATATTTTTTTCCCCACTTTTCAGCTCAATCTAATCTAATTGTCTAATAAACTGAGGGCCAACCCCTGAGCAAAGTGGTGCAGATGTGGAACGATCAGTTTTGGGAATAATGAAGACCGTTAAGGGGTTTGACCAATGTATCTGTTTTTGAAACGCTTAAGTGACGGACAAAAATCCAACATTCAGAAGAGCAAAATCAAACGGCAGCGAATGTACAGAAGGAAACATCGTAACAAACTATATTAGCACGACTAATCGCTTATCATGTGTCATACTGGCATGCTGAACTTCTGTCATTTATTGAAAATCGTTACTGATTGTATATAATATATCTTTAATTTATTTATGTACAAACCCTGATATCGAGCCCCCTCCCACTGCCTACTGTGATGTAATGTACTATAGATGTATGTAAATAGTCCCATTGGGCCTTAGAAAACATCGACTGAGAAGTGTCCGTCGCTGTGAGTGCTGTAGTCATGCCAACAGTCGCGTTCGAAAACTCAGAGGCTCGTGATGGCCGTACTCCTGATGCCGGTGCTGTCGGAGTGAGCAGGTACCGCAAGCAAAGGTTATTCAATGAGTCTACGAACACACTAAGACGTACTCTGTCCTATAGCCTTGCCTACAACACAGGAACTGTGACTCGTAGCATAATGTAGTTCTCTGTAAATATTTTAAGCACATAATGTAAACTCTGGCGTAATTTAAATAGAATAAAACATCTCTGTTCGTACTGCATCTTTGATTGTAAATCCCTTTTTTTGATATCTGGGATAAAGACTGACTTTGTCCATGTGCTGTTCATGTGCTCTGTCTGTCTTTCTGGTGGTATGTTGCTTTAATGAGATTTGCCTCTGATCTTAACCGACTGTCCTCAGTCCTGGTCTAGAGATGGCTTTGATCTCCTGAACAAAAAAAAGGCCTTTCACAGTAGTGAATGCGGAGCACGGAGGAGGTTAATCGGCCTGGAAGTTGCTAAAAACCTGCCGGAACTCGCAGCTAAACGGGTAACAAGCAAACGAGGAGAAGAGGTGCCCATTCACTGGGGTCACAGGAGCCCCGGGGCTGAGAGGCAGCGCAACAAGAAGTCACACGATCGCATGTGAGACAGAGTCCAGGTTTTAATCACCACAGAACCTTTGAACGGGAGTTTTGACAGCGCCCTTATTTCAAAAACACCACATTTCAAAAATAGTACATTTGAAAGACGTCACTTCGACCAGGAAATGCAGAGCTAACCTGGAGCGATTTCCTGAAGCTTTTGAGAAATGCAGGCGGCTGAAAAATCCACATGTGAGAACTTCCCCAGTCTGGAGGGGTGTTTCGTGGCGTTTTTCCGCAGGAGCCAAGTGAATTATTCATGGAGATACATAGGGGAGAATAACAGGGGGTCTCATAATAGAGTTTTCACTAAAGAGGTGGAGTTTTTAGACATTCCCTAAGCTGATAATCAAATGCAACCAAAGACATTCTGCTCAGAGATCATGAATAAGTTGTTTACAGAACTGTGCCTCTTCCCGGTACCATCTCTGCTTGCCTGCTTATGATTTTATAACAGGAGATCAACAGCCTCGACCCAATGACCAAGAATGATTCCCTCCAGGCGACATCAAGCCAAAGACGATAATTTCACTCCAGCACCCTGTCCTCAGGTGGACCAAAAATCACTGGGCCTAAAGTCTCCTACTATTAACTACCCTGACTGTTAGCTACAATGCTAATCCTGGGGGGTGCAGGTTTTGGGATTGTATGATTTAAGTGAGAGGCAGAGAGGGTTTGTTTCTTCACAATGGAAAACACAGGAAACAAACAAACAATGAAATACAAATACAATATGGTGCAGTTTTTAATGTCACAGGAGTACATTGCTGTAATCCTCAGACATGACATTAGCTCGTACTGAGACTACTGTGTCAGATTACCAAAGCAATCTGTAGCAAAAATGCTACAATATACCGAAGTCAGAGAGGCCAGGCACTATGGTTCAGGATCTGTCCCACAGGGGCAAAAAATCCTTGAAATTACGCCAGTGCTGCTGCTGGACGTGTTGCGGGATTTGCTTTTAGGTGGTCGCTACCTCTCTGTACGCATAGTCCGGTTTCCTGTAATGGAAAAGTTCAAGCATGCTATTAGCAGCCATGGAAGCGAACGCTGCACACAAGTGGTGTATAACTTGAGGCCAATTAAGGAGCTGGGGTCTCTCTGGGGTCTCTCTGGGGTCTGTGCCTGCAAGGAACATTTTCCGACTACAGCAGAGAGCAGAACATTTACTGATATTGCGTTTTAGGTCACGCAGGCCGAGAAGAAATCCTGACCCAAGGTGGCTTACCCTTTCTGGTTCATTATGGGGTAATATTTACCACAGTCGAGGACTCAACCATGTCTGATTAAGAGTGAAATATCCGTTATAATGATCATGACAATATTCTTAGACCCAGTTGTGAGTTAACGAGGCAGATGCTTTTGGAATGATTCTACGCCCTTGTACAAATAGATGAAATTCAACAGAGGAGCTGAGGAAAACGGCGACGGTCAGCTGGATTTTGCCGTAACTCACTGACACGTTCCACGCCGAGTGGGCCTTTGCCCTACTGCGCCCACAAACCGAACGTTGACGACATACAGGGCAACTTTTTCAGCAGCGCCGCTCAGGCACTTTCCCATTGATATTGGGTAACAAATTTCTATTTGGCGAAAAAAAACCGATTAGCAGTGGGCAATTTTTCACAATCATCCAGATCAGGATGAGTTGCCCTTTGTCTCACCTGGTTGGCAGTTGCCTGGCAACATTGCTCAAGTTGCTAAACGTGTATCGTCACATTAACAGCGTCTGTTGTTTATCCCTCTGCTTTCTTACCTGCCAAATGCATTGCTGACCTTGGCATCTTTTGACTGGGCGAACAGCGCCCCCTCTGACACTTTGAATATAGATCTATTTAGCGTAATTATGAATCGGCCTTAAGGAATTCCTTTGCCTCTTGTGTCATATCATCTTATCAATCAATAAGCTCTGCTGAACAGCCTATTTAAAAGTACTAATCTACTTCATTTTGATTATTAATGTTGCTATTGTTAATAATTAGCTCTGATTTTATCCAAACATTCTGAACCAAATCGTTGGTATTGACAACAATGACCTTACTGCGAATGTCACCCTTTCGGGAAACAAGGTTTTACAACCTTGCAGGGTCCTCAAAGCAAGTAAAAAAAAATAACTTCAGAATGTTACATGGGAGCTATTTATTTCTCCGTGTTTAAGTTGGAACATTACAAAACTGGGGTGCAAAGTGACAAATCAGTGATGAATTGCACACAAACATACACTTTGAGACCTCAAGCAAGACTCATTCACAACCCAGCCAGCTGTGACTCTGACATGAAATACAGGAATCAGTTTCATACCCAGAGAGAAACAAGAAACGTTTGAGCGACCTCACGGCAACGAACGCACCCTGCCAGCCCCTCATGCATATTTATGAAGTGTTCAACAGAAATAATGCAATTAGATTTTCCAGGAAAAACACACACACACACATACAAAACTGGATGTGGCAGTTTAATTACCTTTGACCTTAATGGTAGGACTGGATAAGCACAGAGGTGTATCACACAATGCGTATTTTTTTAATCCATTTTTACAATTTACCGAACATGGAAAACGAAGTAAATGTATAATGACGATTTTACAAATTATGCAGAAATTTAACATTGCGGTGTTTAGCAAACGCCTTAATTACTATTCAGTTATGCCTGCATTGCTTTTAAGCCTAAATCCGCAGTACAGCGGAAGAGAAAATATCGCCACCATCCGAAAATATAAAATGTTAAATAAATAAAATTCTATTCCCGGAACGATGCGCCTCGTTTGCAGCCCCAAGCTAATGGGTCCGGGGCACGATCGCGATACAATGAAGATTTCCCGGCTGAGCAGAAAATGCGGTCATCCATCAACAGCAGACATGTCGCAAGGGGACCTGCCGCATGTCACCCGACCCAGGATGAGAAGCGCAGGTCAATCGGGGGCTACGACACCAACAAACGCCCTCTGAATTCAGTTTCCTTAGTTTTTTACGCACCATTTTTTAACCCACTGACTCTGAACGAGTAGTTGTCGGGGGGCTTTCCTTGTCTTTTCTTTGCCTTGTTCTCCCGTAGCCCCCAATAATCATGCGACAGACTGCCATACTTAATTGCTTTCTTGACACCCAGCCTTCACGCAGGACCTCGTCGCAATAGACAACCGACTGCCCAGTAATTGGTGCGCTGTGTCTGAGCTGCTCTTACCCCTGAAAAGCAAACCGGACACGAAGATAAGAATGACTTTACTGTCTAATGGAAAAAAATACGAAACTAGTTCACACAGCAGCAATATGTTTACCGCAGTCATCCTCAAACCGAAAATATCCATGTAAGCCTTTCTTGCTCAGTCTCTTACGTACAATTTGTTTCATAAAGAAATGGAACATTTTGAAGGCTGATTTATTTTTTCACTACTGCTACGTGTTTTGCTTTTAACAAAGAAATTAACAGCCTGCATACACTCTAGTTCAGTTTATGGGGACAATAAGTGTTATCTAAACAGCCATAAATTGTAAAGTCTATCTTTATTTCCATAATCGCCATACTGCAAATCCTGTATACTACAAAGCATACTATAGTATAGTATAGTATAGTATAGTATAGACTAATGGCTCACTGTACCAAGCATATTACAATATTTATAAGTAAAAATGTTTTCAATTTTCAAATGACTCAGCTGGAAAAGACAACACAAATTAGATTTTATTGAAAAATTATTTGCTTGTACAGTATGTGATCTTTCCTCAGCCACTTGTGCTCCCTGCTGAGTGTCCCGGTCTCCAGCGTGTGCAACAGCAATACTAAGGCAAGGAGAGAGAACTGAAGCCTGCTGCTTCTCTGCTGGGTCAGACACTCCTCTATCTACTTCCTGTTCCCTTCTTCCGGGGCCCTATGAGCTCCAGAAAAGAACATTATTTACAGCCAGCATGTGGCGTAGTTAACGACTGGGACTAGGAACCCAGTTTTTGCTGTGGTGTCCTTCAAATATGCAGACTGTAAATATGTTTGTCAGTATCTGGTTAGTTGTCTATCAAAAACATAGCCTGTAGGTAACCCTTAATAACTGACCCTTCCAAAAATCTAGTTAACGAAGTGGCCTAATTTAATAGTAACACTTACTCTAGTATGCCATATTCCAGACGGACTTTATTAATAATTCATTGTGAACTTTCACTGAGTTTTTACAGTCTCCATCAATCTGTTGTAATTTCATCAAGGGCAGACGGCTAAAACACATTTGAATGCTGTTCAAATCAGATATTGAGTCTGGAAAAATAACAACCCACTAAGATGAAATCTGCTTTGCCCCAGAATGAAGGTCCTGCAGCTGTTTACCAGGATGCACCGTAGCTGTTGAAATTTTTCATATAAAGGCATGTAAGCATAAAACACCGTTAGAATAATGAGACGCATTTCAAATTAGTTTCAGTTATGAAAAGCACTTCTGTATGATATCAGTAGTATACAGTCGGGCAGCTTGGACACAAACAAAGGTCCTTGTTTATCTTCCAATATGCTGGGCAAACCTGTCCTGCTCAGACCTTCCCCACCTTTAAGCCAAATTTGCCCCAAGATCATTACATCCTAAATGGGTCCCCACAATGTTAAAATAACAGGTTTTTATGACACTGACATTTGAGCTAGAACAGGATTTGTAAACTACCATTTCGATGAAAAGGGCCTGGATTTCACTTACGACTTCTTGCTGTGTGCTGATTGGTCAGTCTCCTATAATCACGCATATGTCACTAATGTTAATGTGAAACAGCAGGATGAGTCTTTCAATCGAGGAAACACAGCAGTCAAAGCACAAGAAGAGCTGGACTATTTAGCCAAACAGAGGAGCCTTTCAGTTGTAAAATAGTTTGTAAAACCTGAAGTAGCTCAAAGTCTCCTGACATGAAGGAATCAAGTTAAAACCCCTGAGCTGTGAGGCCACAATGCTGAGTGAATCTGCATTACATCTTATTATAAATGGTTATATATGCTTATCATTTCTAATGTATGATAATTTAGCATTTTCAGCATTGCTTATGTAACCGATTATTCTTTTTTGACCTCCAATTATGACTAAATTATGAAGCGTCTTTGTAATGCTTGTTCACTGTGTCTGCATAATGTCATTCTTCTTGACGTACATAACACAAGCCGTCGACAACACGTTGGATGCTCATTGCTGGACCGTTTCTCCTCAGAAGATGTGTGGGGAGGAACGCTCCCATGCCGGCCTGTCGTCTCCCGCTTCAGACGATGAATCGACAAAGGGCCCTCGTGGAGTAATTGGTGGCCGGGCCCTCATGAAGAGAATTTCAGTCGCTATGGCACCGCGATCCATCATCGGAGTGCCAAGTGATTCGAAAACACACATTGCACCTCGACAGCCAGCCAAAGGGCCTCTGTAGTCCTATGCAAAAGCAACGGGACCGGTATGAATCACATGTGCCTTTCCGTGACCAGCTGGTGGGAGACCTTTCAGTTTATAACCCAGTCAAGATGCTTACAGGGATTGCTGTGGACCTCCTATTAACTCCATCAGTGACCCATTACTCTTTGTACGGGAGAGTCGCTCCCATTTTTGTCAATTTGCCCAGATGCGATTATCTATTCACTCTGATCCTAGGTGAAATAAGGATTGCATGTTGTCCTTGGCACTTCAGTCTTTTAACCAGATGCACCCCACCCCCCAGTCCACTCTCTGCGGCCATCTATCCTGGCCGGCAGTAGGGTTTGGCTAACATCGGCTCTGCCCCTGTGTCACTAAGCCAGTCTCATTAACACCAGTGATCACTCTACTCCATCGGCTGAACTTCACCTCCTGGGAGCTCGTTACCGGCGCAAAGTGATGATCCTGCTCTGAGCCAGACTCCGGATTTCAGAAACTGGCTTTGAAAGTCCAGAGCACTGAAAGAATGAAATTAAGATGGAATGAACAGATAAACAATATTAAACAAGGGAGGCAGACCAATTACAGTGTGGCAAACGGAAGGTGAACGCTTCTGTCGGGTCAAGGAACGGAACCAGATGACAAGAATTCAGTGGCAAGTAACGTATTCGTAGGGGACAAGGGGGGTTGGAACACATGGAAGTCATATTCATATGTGGCACTGGTACAGTGGGAGGTATGTACTAAAACAAAAGATATTGTTATTTTGGTTACTGGGAAAATGCCAAAACACACATTTTCATATATTAAGGCGTTTGATAAGCAGTTGTGACCAATAGACATTTAAAACCACTGTCTCCTGATGCACCCACCCCTAGATGTTCTGATTACCAAGAAAAACACAATGTACTTCAATATCTATTAAAATGAACAAATATTTTTGGGCTTAGTTTTGGGTTTGTTGGTCAGTATCAGCCTTTTTGTTGTTGGATGGTTTCCTCATTACATTATTAGCTGTTCAGAGTGAGATTATATCAAAAACCTCCAATGTTCTTCCAGTCCTTTTTACACTGTCATTCAGAACGAGATGAAAGGGACATAATTGGCCATTTATTGTTTAATTTGATGCCCTCAAAGTCACTGTTTGGCTGGCCTACAGTTGAAAAGGAAATCAGCATATTTAGCAATTAAGACGCTTCTCTGATGGACCCAAAAACATCATTAGTCTCAGACCATTGGTGGTGTAAATGACCCATTGTTAATCCTCTCTGATGGTATGTTCCACTGTGGCTTTGCGTGTGAGTTTCTGTATGTGTGTCTGAGTCTTTTGAGGTTTCCCAAAAAAAGTAGCAACTTCTAAAAAAAAAATTACAGGACCCTTTCATCTGATAAAAAAAAAAAGTAAAACTTTTGACAATGAATTCTCAAATCCTCCTGAATTCCTGAATTAAATTCTATATTAATTTGTTCTTATAGACTTCTCTTTTTTTTGTAGGTATTTTATTTTCACTATTGTGTTTTTAAATATTAATCTACTTATTAATTTTATTATTCATTTGCTTTCAATCTGAACTCCAGCATCTCATACTGAAGTCATATATAAGACTTGCTTCGCCTGTTGATAATGGTAATGTCATAGAAACCGAACTACTGTGATGTAAGGTTATATTAAACTCAAGGTTAAATTATTTTGGCCAGTCAGCAAAACACTAAGTCCCCTCCATTCATTAGATGTTTCGCCCATGTAATCACAAAGGAATTCATTAGACCTGAAACCTCAGATTTCAACATTATCCAGCATTATATCATAGCATTCTGTTTGTTTTTTTTTTTTAAATGTCCTTCCAGTATATTTGCTCTTTCATAATCTCCACAGCACAAAAAGGGTAATTTTCAATTTAAATGTGACACTGCCCTGCTTTTCAGTCCCTGAACCTGGTGAAATCACCTCCAAACCCTACGATGGAGCATGTGAGTAGGGCTGTGCGTAATTCATGCTTTCCAGGGCACGGTGGCCTCCACTCAGTCCATTCCCAATGAAATCCACCTTGTGCCATTTCTTCATGACAGACTCGTATATTACATCCCAAACCTGCCTGCACACAATTTACTGCACGCGCTCTGTCTGGTACTCACTATAGATCAGCTTTGCTTGCTCCCCTGGCTTTATAAATGTACGGAGATGTGGCCTTTCGCTGATATTAAGACCAATTACCCCTGATAAATCACCGGGCTCAACTGGAGATCATGAGAGGAACTGATGGTAGCCATGCCATGTTTTTGCTAATTCTTTCTTCACTGATTTTGATTTTCTAACAGGACTCATAGTACACGCAGTGACACTGGCCCCAACTTAGCGAATGCAGTGATTCTGGCCCCAGCAAAGGGGATGCAATATCGCTGGCTCCAGCATAGTGGATTCAGTGATTTTGGCCCCACCAAACTTGATTGTGGATGCAGTGACTCTTACCCCAGCTTAGTAGATGCAGTGACTCTGACCACAAAATAGTGGATTCAGTGTTACTGGCCCCAGCAAAGCAGATGCAGTCTCTCTGTTCCCAAGCATAGTGAATGCAGTGTTGGACCCCACTTAGCAGATGCACTGACTTTTTCTCTGCTAAGGGGATGTAGTAACGCTGGTCCCAGAGTAGTAGAATGCAGTGACTTTTGCCTCAGTTTAGTGGATGCAGTGACTTTGGCTAAAACATAGTGGATTCAGTGTCTCTGGTCCCAGCTTAGCTGATGCAGTGACTCTGGCCCCATCTTAGTGGTTGCAGTGATTGCAAACAAAAATGAGCAGCTAAGCTACTGGGGAACCCAGGGTGTAGCTTTAACATACCCAGTTTGTCACAGTTGAAGCAACAAGTAATTAGGATTTTTCACTGTTGACTGACTCCTTTTTTTCCTAAATGCTTTTAGCAAACTGTGTACTGTGCAACCATCAGCCAGGGAAAACTGTATGTTCACTGGGGTGATTTGCTAAAAAACAATCTGAATATTTCCAGGCTTGTTTTGATGATTTCTATAACTACATAAAGAAACAGGTGAACAACATACATTTGCGTTAAAATACACATTAATTGAAATACGATTAAAGATGTTATTTGTTGAAATAAATGTTTATATAGCATACACAATTAGGATACAAGGCAGTTAACGCCGTATGAGATTTAATGTAATTTCTTGCAGGCAGAGTTTGTCACGGTTTAAGATCAGTGCTCTTTGAGCGCTGACAGGAGGTGGGCTCAGCACGGTGTTGTTCCATTCTTCGGCCCGGCTCATCTGCATTCATTCATTTCCCATCTCTTCTCCCCGGAACCGTAAGAAGGCGGCTCGTAAACGCTCTGGAAGGGGAGAGGGAGGGGGGACAATTAAAAAGCATCACGGAGTGATGGCAGACGTTTCTCACTAGTAAAACCAGTCACGCGTTTTCATAGCGTGCTCCAGGAAATGTTTATTTATATGCAAACACCCAGCTGCCGAATCCCAAAGGTTTAGATGCGTACTACTTATAACTACAAAAAAATAAAGAAATCACCATAGTTACTGGGCATCACAGAACATCATAATTGTCAATAATGTTGTGATCACCATGGTTATAATCATCATGTTTATTGTATCGTTTTTATTATTCTACAGCATACTAATAACATAAATTCGCATCGGTAGAATAATCTGAATGTTATTTCTATATTCACTTGGGTTTCCTCCCACAAGCTAAAAACACGCACTTCGACCGTGTGCGTCACGATGAAATACGGAAGATGGATGTATATATTAAGTATAAAGGCATGTAATCAGTGCGCAGTCATAAATGCAACGTATATGCTTGATATATGTCGATAAGCAAACATTAAATGGACAGCCCTACCCAAATCATTTCTATTGCAAAAAATCCTGTATTCTGTCAAGAAACTGTGTTGCCAGAGAACCCACTGCAAAACACGTAAAATATATAATACATCATTCTGACTCAGAACCTCAGACCCAAAGAGGAGGTGATCGAGTTATTCGAGGTGGCGACCTAAAATAATGTTGTTTAGGTGGTAAATGAACAAAGACGTCCCATAACAAATTAAATAAACGGGTTATTATCGGACAGAATATAATTTCGTATTTTTTGCATGTCTTATTTTCTGTGTCTGGTCTTCGCAGCGTATCGATTTGTCAAAAGCTTTAGCGCAAAGGATTTGGGTGGCTGCTAAGTAGCCTGGATGTGAAGGGAAGCTGCCTTGTTTTGGGCGCTCCGCGGTCCACCTTGTAGCAAATGGCTTAATTATGGGTAATTGATCATGCCTGTTGGTTGTTTTAAAGCTTTTGGGAGAAAATAAATTAAATTATTTTTTACACAGCACATCAACTAGAGCAGCAACAAGAATAACTAGTATATGCATTTTATTTTCACTATCTCGTGTTTCCGTGTGTAAACAGTGATTATTATATTCACTCACATAGCTCTCAATCGCCTTCTCTAAATAGCAGAAGCTGAATTTCTTTCAGGCATAGGCCTACTTTGGTTTTCAAACCACAATTAATACTGTATTAGATATTCATCGCCCAGGATAGCATGTAATGAAATGTTTAGCCATACAGGATACCGCAAATTACTTCCAGACTTTATTTTTAAAATGTATTGACTCGATATACAGCCAGATATTATTATGTATATGATCAATAAATGAGATATAAAACCAAATTAACTCGCTTATGCAGCCACTTCTTATTCATGTAATTGTTCACCAGAGGCTTTTGTCTTCGTGTATATTTGGGTAATTTTTTATGTTGGTTTAAGGAACAGAGACTCAAAATCCCCCATGAATTCTGTCACAAGGCAGGATCTTTTCCAACTCTGACTCAACTGCAGCCCAGAGTAAAGAAAATGGGAAATTTAGCGATTGCATCACACATGTGACCTGCCATTAGCCATTAGAGTAGGGCTGCCCAATCCTGCCCCTGGAGAGCTACCACCCTGATACAGATAACCTACACACCTGATACAGATAACCAGGCCCTTCAGTATCACTTCAGTATTAGAGTCGGCTATGTTGAAGTTAAGCTGATTCTCATACTGAGATGTAACTGAAGGGCCTGGTTACCTGTATCAGGTGTGTTAAATGAGGGCTGTACCTAAGCTCTGCAGGGTGGTAGCTCTCCAGGAGCAAGATTGGGCTGCCCTGCATTAGACGTTTCTGAAGTGACCCCACCCCCCCGACCAGACGGATCTATGGAGATGAGCCGCTGTGGACAGGGTGACGTCAGATGGGGATCACCAGTGTCTTATTACCAATTAAATTTAATTGCATTCTGAGTTTTGTTATAGCTTGGCCTTAGAACACGCTTCCACGCCACTGCCTTTCTGAGCACCTCTACAATATGATGGCAGTTTTACTTTCCTTGTCTGTTTCCCTTATACTAAGGGCAAAATGCCAGTCTGTTCATTCGTCCCCTGTATTAAACACATCTCTCCATTCCGACGTAACAGAACCAAGTCCCAGTTCTTTCGTCCCATCCCCATGTCACGTGGTTCTGCTCCCAACTCGGAGCGAATTTACACTGAGGAAAGTGACTGTCAGCGGGCATAGGCGACTGACATGAAGCCTCCTTTACTCGACAGAAATTGCAAGAACCGCAGTACAAGCGATGTTAAAACAGCATTTTCAGTCCACTGAAGCCTTGCGGTATCATGTCGCGAAAGGCAGGTTCCTCAGTCAAACCGGCAGGTATCTCCCAGCCAGATCGGCACATCATTCCCGCATCCTTTGCCCTATTGAAATAAATTAAAGTTAATTGAGGGGATGACAAGGTACTTAACTCAAGTCATCGGATCAATACAGACTTACAGGCAAGGCTCTTCCATTTGAGAATTACTGCACCGTTGATGGGAGCACATCCGGTGGACCGACTTCCCTGATGTCAGGTAATAAATAATTTAGAGTGCAAAAATGCTTATTAACAATACTCTTTGTTCTATGGAACGGTGTTGCTGGTTCAACTATTTCGTTTTATTGACAAATGGTTGAAAAATATGTTCATTGTGTTTCACTGATACTACTTCAATTACTAATACACACCTGATTATAGATGATGATAAATATAATATTGCTAATAGGTCTATTATTAATGTAACCTATATGATGTTTATTGCATTTGTTTCTTTCATTTCTGACAGTTAACTACACTTGTACTGTTTATGACAGGGACTGGATGCTGTTCTCTGCTATCATTTTGAATATAAAATACTGTAATTATTAAACTAAGTCGACACCCTCAGTGTCATTGAAATAACCATCCATCTTCCATAACTGCTTGTTCAGTACAGGGTCACAATGAGCCTGGAGCGAATTGTTGTAGAAAGAGATTACAGGGAATATAGGAAATATTTATATACGTTAATGGCTGTTATTAGTCATATGGAACCTATAGCATGCACAGATCTTCAGGGTGTGAAGTCCCAGTGATGAATGGTCGGGCTAAAGAACCTAATTCGGCAAAAACTTCCAGTTTTCTTAATATAATAACCATATCGTATATGACATATTCCCCTTTTTCAAAAATTCCATTATTAAACTTATTGGGATCTTTTCTCAAAATGTGAAGTTTTCCTAAGTTGATGAGCTCATTGGAGTTTTACTTATACCATAATGAAAAATGATTGGTTCAGAGATATAACCAATCAGATTGTGGAGGAGGTGGGCCCAAGGAACTAGATGAGGCAGAATCATCCAATCAGATGTCTTGGTCCTGCCTCCTCTAGTTGCTTGGACCATTCTGCTCTCAGAACATTTTTATGTAGGTAAAACTCCCACGAGCTTTTTAAAAATACCCTATCTATGTTTAGGGCTTAGGCATGTTAACGCTTGAACTCAGCCATGACAAAGAAGAGCACCAGTTCACTTTATGTAATGATAGAAAACAAACCAGTTTGATGTCGTTTCATTTATCTTATAGTGGGATCCAGTTAGCCCTTTTAAATTCCTTATATGCGTTTAAAAGTTTCTTCATTTTCTGTTTCTATGTTATTGCATCAAAGAGCGACAATACAAACTCATACCAGCCCACGTTCAGACTGTTTCAGAGTCATATCTCAGGTGTGACTTCAAATTCCATTTGCTCGTTTCTGTGCTACTAACAGAAAGACTAACGGCCTTCTATGTGCTGCAATTCAAACCAAGACCCGGCAGAATCATTTTTCCATTCTCTTGCATTTGGTCACATTCATAACGTTGATATAATACAGATAATGGCGTCCATGCGATGTGCCTGAGTGTCGTTTTGTCAATGAGAGCTGGATGGGATTAACTCCAAACCCCGATCAGAGGTCCAGTCAGGGTCCGAGGTTTGATACCGACGAAAGGGGCCAGATTCATTTATGATGAATGGCTTCTTATTTGGGGCTGTGGATCCATTGTGTTTGCAGTCAGAATGGATTAAATTGTTCAGCCGCAGTCTATTAAATTCCTATTGCCGCGGTGGAATTTCCCGCTGCAGGCAAATATTCTTTGCATCTATTAACACTGTGTTGTCCTGCCTCAGATATATTTCTGAAAGCTATTTTACAGCTTCTCTGTACGCTTTAAAGTATCGTTATTGAATCTTGGCTTTGCGTTTCCCTTCATTTCTTGTCAGTGTCCTCAAAATGATTTCAAATGTCTTCTTGAAGGTCCGTTTTTTTTCAACACCTATGCAATTGTTATATTTTAAAATCAAAATATATAAATATAATTTATGCACATTTCCTTGTATTGTTGTCATTAGGGCTAATTTGATCTTAGATATTGCGTTTTATTGCTGGAGTCGATGTAATGGAGCACGTGCAACGTTTGAAGTGTCTTCATTGCTGCCAATAAACACAAATCAAACCATAATTTTTAAATTATGTTTTATACTTGAGTGATTATCCAGGAGGCTGGGTACTCTTATGACAGGCAAATAGGCAACGCCTTTAGCAGAGCATCCGTGTGCTGTGAGTCGGACAGGCATAATGATCTCCCATCGATCTCCTGTCCCCATGAAGTGTTCTGCCAGCATCAGGTGACCGCAGGCACTTCCCAGCACCAACTGGCCAGCATTGTTAAGAGGGATCCTCCCCCCCAGCATGCTTCTGGTGGGGGTGGTCTCTTTTTCTTTTTTTGGAGGGTGAAAAGTGCAATGACATCGCTAGCCATTAAGCCTACTCCTTCAGTCCAGGGGTGGGAAATGGGGTGAGAGTCTGGTGATTGGGGTTGTCCTATTGCGATGTGAGCAGCATTTCACATAACCTTCTCCATGAGAATGCTTCATGAGTTCTGCTTTCAGAGGAGCCATGTCGCGCCCCACTGCTGTAGTGAGCTGTTATTTTTGCATCCCTGGCTTTCCTGTTAGCGAATCTGCCCTTTCTCCTCTGACAAGGTGTTTTCACCCTCAGAAATGCTTTTTACTGGATGTTTTTTTTTGTTATTCATCACGCTGTGCTCTGTAAACTCTAAGCACCGTAGTGTATGACAGTCCCAGAATATGGCCATTTCATTTGCTCATGTCAGCAGCAGTACCACCTGCCATCCAAAATATGCAACCCATCTGAAGCTAAACAGGTTTGGTTCTGGTCAGCACTTGGATGGGAGACCAACTGGGAAAGCTGGGTTCTTGCTGAAAGAGATGTTGGTGTGGCCTACAAGTTAGTGATTGAGACACTGTGCTGTATGGTGCCGTCCTTTGGATGAAATGTAAAACCGAGGTCCTGACTCTCTGAGGTCATAAAAGATCCATGGGTATCTTTCGTAAGAGTAGGGGTGGCACCACCTTGCATCGCCTGGGCATCGGGGTACCACCCCTACTCTTTCGAAAGATGCCCAGGTAAAATTGCCCGCTGCGGCCCAATCAAATCTGGCCTCCAAATAACCCCCTGTATGTAATTGGTGAATTCTCTCCTGCCCCCTCACCACCTTAGCCCCCGTGAGGTTGGGGTATGAGAGGCATGTCGCTGCAGCCAGGAGCCCAACATCAAGTGGGAGGGGCTTATAACATCATGTAATGTCCTAACCATTAGCCCCTCCTACTGCACTGATATGTATGTGAACTGTACTGGTGCAGAATGGCTGCCATTGGGTGGTGGTTGAAGTGGCTCCCCGTTGGTTCGACAAAATGCTATAGAAATGTCATTCATGCTGGGTCAGTCATGTGCCGTAGACCTACGTTTTCTTTTGCATGGGCACTGTGAGCCCCCAACCCAGACCAATCCACTCTTGTGCAATTGCCATAACCACTCCCCAACTCAAAAATCCATTTTACCCATTCAGAGCCTTAGCAACTTTAAATATTTAAACTTTACCTTTGTGGCCTGGTCGCTCTGGTGTATACTTAATACTTAATGTCCTATATAACAGATGGTGAACTATAAAAATGTATTTATTACTGTGAAAACAAACGTGGCATCCCATTAATTTTGTACTTATTCTGTAAACTGGGTTGCAATTATAAAACCAGAGAGGTTTTTTGTCTGTAGCTCTGCGACGCGCTGTGTATTAAAATTACTGCCAGCATTATTTGCTTACACCCTTCAGCAGGGAGTCGGGTTTTGGGAGAGGGTGATGTCTGGTGTGCTGAAGTTGCATCGATGCATAATGCACCAGGGCGAACCC
>JAODJX010000007.1:6347831-6364887 GCA_026776945.1 Isichthys henryi
CCTCGTGCCCTGCGATGGACTGGCGTCCTGTCCCCTGCCTCGTGCCCTG
This sequence comes from Isichthys henryi, assembly GCA_026776945.1. NCBI lineage: Eukaryota > Metazoa > Chordata > Actinopteri > Osteoglossiformes > Mormyridae > Isichthys > Isichthys henryi. The sequence goes on from JAODJX010000007.1 coordinate 6,347,881, forward strand.
CGATGGACTGGCGTCCTGTCCCCTGCCTCGTGCCCTGCGATGGACTGGCGTCCTGTCCCCTGCCTCGTGCCCTGCGATGGACTGGCGTCCTGTCCCCTGCCTGGCTCAGAATCATCCAGAACCATCCACAAACAGTTCAAAAATGGATGGACCTTTATTTTACCGGATAAATTAACGCTGGATTATTTGAATGTAAACTTCACATGGTATGACATTAAAATTGTACACATAAACCATGAAAAACAGAACATTCTAAATGAACAAATACATGTAGACTACATTTACCTGGTCAATGTCTGTAAAACATCTCCATTCCCATGGGTTGTTTGAAAATCAGTGAAATCAAAGTGGGCCAGGTAGCCTAATTCACAGGTTCTGGCGATGTTTGGTCTGACCAAAATACAACGGCATTTTCAACTATGAGATTAAGTGAAAAACTCACTGGAACATGTAATCACTTAATGAAAAGGGGCAGTTATGCGAGGCTTTTCCTGCCACAGCCAGTTCCGTCTGCCCCGGAGCCCTACTCCTCCTCAAACAGAACCTCGTCGATAGGAACGTCGCCATCGTGCACCGGGATCTGGGGGCATATCTGCTCACTGAAGGCCAGGCCGATGGTGTAGGGCATCCCCGCGGGGTGACTGGCACACCTCCCCAGGTAAGTGTCATAGAAGCCCTTCCCGCGGCCCAGCCGGTTGCCCCCCCTGTCAAACCCCAATCCGGGCATCAGTATTAGATCCAGGCCGCCTGTGAAGAACCAAGCGAAAAATGTAATTAGCAAGTTTCATAATGCCAGTCTTAATTAAACTTTCGCTGTCTTTCTGGTTGCACCAAAAATAGGCTGAATACAAGCGAAAAAGCAACCAGCCACTGCTTATATCCAGTGAGATCTGCGGGAAAATGGAATGAGATCAGCAGGAATTCACACGACGGATAAAGTGACACGTGCTGACACTCTGACTTCACGCTCGACAACCTGACACTCAAACAATGCCTGCAGTGCTGTGCCCTTAATCAAAATGCATGCAGAAATGTATTTATGCAAACATATCAAATATATCAGACAGTGCATTGGACCAGAAACAGTAACTCGGAGTTGCCATGTGTAGATGTCAGTGCCGGAATATAAGAGCCTGCTTCCGTTTCTGCGCATAGAGGATGACCTTTATTAATCAGTCACATTTCAGTGGGTATCAAGGTTATTAAACCCGTGTGTGTGTGACAAACAGAACAACCTTTTGTATTTAATTAAAAACTAAGTAGATACTGTTGACCTCAACAGCTGCTCATATTGGGACTGAGAAGCCGCAATGGTAAATGGGAAGCGATTAACTTGCACCAGCCGCTTTACTACTAATCTCCCAAATTCTGATTGGTCTTCCATACTTCCTGTTTCCTACAGCGCAGTAATACACGAGTAACCTCAGTTAAAGCAGGGTTTTTTTTTTTTTTTATAGTCGTTTAATTTTGTCTGAAATTTGACTGGTCATGCTCAGTTTAAGGGCATTACCTTAAATCCACAGGAGTGATCATTTTTCAGCCATGTTTCCAGGCCATCTGACTCACATTAACTGTACTGAGCAACCGGCTAAACAGCAGTTGTTGAAATAAATCAAGGCTTTGAGTCAGGCGGTTTAAGATTAACGGAAGATTATGATTGGAAGCGAATTTGCAGCAGTAATAATCACAGTGACGTTACTGATAAACATGTATGTATCATAACATTCCCAGTCTGAAAGGCTTAAAAATCAAAGGGTTTGCTCCAAACTCTGCTACAAGGAAATGTTGAACCGATAATCAATCTCATTAGAGTGCCTTAAAAAATTCAGTGCTTGGTACGTGCAAAGATCCTGTAACTTTGTGCAAAGCAACAGCATCTTTACATCAGGTACTGCCAAAATATGCTTCTGATATAAATCATTCAGAACGCCTAGACATACACATTCATTTCTCAAAACTACTTAATTATAGATCATGGTTGAACAATAAATAATGCACAAAACCCACGGTGGGTGGTGTTATTCTATATGCTGTCACTCACCGATTTAACTCAAAAAATTTGTGTTCTGGCTCCCATTGAGTTGAACTTAAACCCAGTCCCACCCACCTTGGGATTTGAAATTTCACTCCTTCCAATACCCCGCCACCCAGTAGGATAAGCAGTTTGGGAAATGGATGGATGGATGGATTTCTTCCAATAGAATTGCACAGTGTCCATGTCCGTAGCTGGCATGCTACTTTCTACCCATGTTGAGTTTGTTCTAAAACAGACCATAATTAATTGCTTTCAGCAAGATTAGCATAAATGCCTATTACTTCATAATGTAGATTATTTAAAATAAATTAACTTCTGCCAGAAGTCCTCAGACAATCCAAATATAATCTTTGAAATGAATTTAAATCATGAAAATATGTAACAATTTAATTTTACCCCAAACTTTTCCAATTAGTGAGATCTAACCAAATTACTCTTGAAAGCCTGCTGACAGGTAACTCTGTTCAGAGGTTCTAAGCGATGCTTACATAACTGGTACTTAGGAAGCCTATCCGGAAGCTTTCCCTGTGCCACTGCAAAATTCTCAAACTGATTGAGGTGATTTTCATTTCTCTCACATTCAACCGTTTTGGTGCCCAACCTGCCACTCAAAGAGTCTAATATTTATTGAGTCGCAACCGATAACCTGGTGACCGCGGACATGAACAGGGACATAAGTCTCATTCACTATTATGTGGCCAAATCTGAGTATATTAATTATTAATCTGTTTCTGATGCATCATTTTTATCTCATGAACTGGATATTTGAATGCGCCATCTCACACTAAAATAATCAGCGTTCACGTGAAAGATCCCATGGAAGGATTTTATTACGTCTGAGCTTCAACGATTTTTTTTTTTTTTTTTTTTAGCAGTTTTTTATTTTGAGCTTATTTTGCCCCTCCGCTGCAGACTGAGGGGGCAGTGCCAGTCTGCAGCCTGAAGAGCGAGGGGATCATGTAACGAGGAATCTGTCGTTACCCTTGTGACATGGCCGTTACTGTTCCCCGCACGTCCCCATCGTCCTAAATCAAGCTTGGCAGAAGGGTGGATTAACTCATTACCGGGTGTCTTTGTTTCCGGGAGGGTGACACTGGGGCGACATTTGCAGGCTGTTTCGGCGCATTGTCAGATTTACCATGTACAACGTAAATTTAATAGGAGACACACGTAATGGCAGCAGTCCCTCTGAAACTGGCCTGCTGACCTTCGACTTATTCTCCTCCTCCGCAGAGGGCTGTAGCTACGAGGCTAATACATGCATGTCAGTTTTTGAAAGGTTTAACATTTCGCTATATTGTTCCAGAGTTTTGGGGAAAGATTCGTTTAATTATCGGCATTAAAAACGGTTGATATGTTTACAAACAATAAGAAGGAGAAAACAATCAGATTAATTCAGCTATAATATTTATTCACAATTTAGCAAGGTTGGGTTTCTGTTTAATTCAGGATAGCAATATAGAAAATATCCGATTTATTTGATTATAGTCATTTTTAACGTATTGAAACACGTACAGAAGTATGTATTTTGTGTGGATAGACCTAAAACGTAGGTCTATTATTATTAATATTAAGGAATACTGCTTGGTGGAGCACCCTTCTCCGATGGCCGCTGCCTCGGAAACTTATTAATTTTGTGATCTGTTACTTTTTTCCCTATTATCCATTCACTCAACACATGTAAACAGTGCAATATTGCTTTAATCAGAATCCACGAGGTCTACGAGACGCACACCACATAAGGCATGCGATAACCACGACAGTGATGAGGATACGATGGGAATAACGTAGAAACATCCAGTATTTAAATAACAGCTTATATTGCCTCTGCTTGGACGCTTTTCCGCTTTCAGGAGCCGTTTAACGGTACCTCCTTTTTAATATAAACGTACTGATCTCATGCAGGGGCGCCGTAAGACGGGGTAAATTTAGGACGATTCCAACGGGGGGAATGTGATATGCCTTCATGGAGCCCTAAACCTCTGAGCTCAGGCGCTGAAGGACCTCCAGCAGCAGCAGACGCCACCACCAGCTGCCTTACATTCACGCTTGGTAACTGTGTCCGATGCCATCATCGATTTGTTTCTTCTCCAAAAAAAAAACAACAAACAAATAAAGGCAATCGGAGAGGCGAAGTATTGAGGATGTGAAGCCTTAAAGACAGGCAGCCGACAGCGACCGGAGCTGCGTTTCATCACGCCCCCACCCCTGCCCCCGCCCCCCTGTGCGCGGGGTGCCAGTTTAACAATCAGTGCAAGTATTGATTGCTGTGTGTGTTTGTTCACATCTTATCGGGTGAAAAGGTTTTCCCTTCATTTTAACATGTTTAACATTAAATGTTTTTTTGAGTATTTATAAGAATGTCAATTATCAATAATTTGGGGGGGTATTTCCTCTACGCTAACTGATACTGGGGCTGCCCTCCAGCTCTGGCCTTCCTCTGATTTATCCCTCTGTGGCATTAAGTCCAGCAGTACAATAATCATTTCTGAAAGCATTTCAGTCACGACAGCACTAAAGCCAATCAAGTTTTGTGCAGAGTTTAAAAACACTGGATGGGGGCGGAGGGACTGAGGTGAGTATGGACGGAAAACTGAGACGTGGACAGATTGGCTTCAAACTGCAGTTAATTGGGCTTCCATTGTGTTCCACTAAGATCCAGGCCGCCTGCAGCCGGACTGTGACGGGCCCAGACAGCCTGCAAGGTGTTGCGAGATAACGGCAGCTTCTTTGTTCCGTAAAGGTTATACTGTTCATAAGACTTAAACAGGTGTTATCTCCACATTTTCCTTCCTAATTACTTTATCTCGACATACCTCAGCATTTATTTTAAAATCCCATGTGATGGAACTACGTCACCATAGTAAAAATACCTGCAGACTATAAAAACGCCTTTCCTCTTAATACTACTGTCAAACGTTAAATCAATTTTCTTGGAAACGACTCCTCTTAAGGCAATTATTTTGCATGAACGTATAACCTAGAAATTTAACATCATCTTTCTTTGGTTTTGGCACAAAGCCACCTTCTGCCTCACTGTAGGGATCACAGTGCCATCTTCTGGCAACGTTACGTACATACTGCCGGTAATCTAAGGTAGTAAGAGAACAATGACAAGTCGCTACATTTCACCAAAACGGCTCGTACCTCACCCCTAATTCTGCGAATAGAGCTTGACTACACTTGAAGAGCAATTAAATACTTCAATCTTTCAACACTTGCATAATTCATTGAAAATGACATCTGAGAAATATTTTCTTTTCACTAACAAATAAGTGATGTGTCAAAGGTAACGGAAACAAAGCTCCACTGTAAGGTGACTATATTCTACTAAACACATATGCTTAATTTCATTTAATATGCATTTACGGCTAAACACTTAGCATTTCAGGCTACATGATTCTTCATTATTCTCGCTTTTTATTAACCTTTTTGATACAGGATGATGGTGAAACTACTACAAACAAACAGCCTCACCTGTAGCTAACGCCTCCTCTCCCTGCTCCTCGTTTCCAGGCTGGCGAATGTTCCACGATGTCACTGGCAGAGACTGAATGTCTTTGGCTTCGGTCACCTTCAGCATGTCCATGTGGCTGCTGTTGGGTAGGTACCTGGGAATGAAGCACACCTTGCCCTTATGGAAGATGTCCTCAATGATTTCTTCTGTGTGGATCTCATCTGGCATGCTGAGGAACACTGCAATCCTACGGCAGCTCTCGTACTTAGGATGTTGGAGTAGCTAAGGAAGACAGACAAAAGCATTAACATTTTCAAAAGCTATATAAACAACCAAACAAATAAATAAGCAATGTTAACCGGTTTCAATGTTCTATTTAAGGAATTTCGGAAGCAGATTTAGATTGTAAATGTAACTTTTTTGACATCCATCTGTTATTTACTGGTGAACTCTAGATCGGACGCTACAATGTGTGGGTCACTTCGTAGCAGTTACCACCAGAGGGCGCTATTGCACTCATAAAACTGTGACAGCCCGACATTTATATACTTCAATCGGATGTGCTCCAAAGTTATCGTGTAGGCTACCCTTTGTGTCCTAAGATAAATATTAAACCGATGAAACAAAAGAACCTTGTGTGTAAAATCTTTAATATTTAGTTTTCATTCCTGACCGCTATCATTCACAATTCATGCATGGTTTCGCACCGAGCAGCCGTCACACTAATGCAATGTTCCTGCAGCGCGACACCACAGCGCTGTCGCCGACCCGCGTCAGTAGACCGATAGCCCCTTTCGTCTCTTAAATATGTACCTTCTGTGTAACGATACGAGACTGTCGGCGTTTCTCCTCTGCGCCTATCGTGGCCAGTCGGCTCTTGATCTCCTTCCTGAGCGCTCGCTTCGCTGCATGCAAGGCGGCCATGCTGACGACGTCTCCCCGCTCGCTGTCGCGCAGTCCCCCTTTGACCCGCGGTGCGAAGGCCGGCCTTCAGGGAACAAACTCTGACGTTAGATCGATACTTACCGATCACTTTTCACGTCTGGGAACTGAAGAACACGCCTTACCCTGAATTTTCATTATACATGTTAAATAGGTTGGTGATGATCATATATATATAAATGACCCGTAATAGTGTTTTGATAGGGACAGCGATCGACACTGCTGTAAACAAACGGTGAAACAAGTCGAGTGAGCTGCAGAAGTAACCAGCACAGTCGCGTAACTAGTGGTTATGCATAGGCAGGGTTTACACAACTTCTAACATTTCTCACTTCAAGCAACTTTATATATTTAATTAACTGGTTTTCTTCTTGTACTTTTATTGCTTGTTGCCGTTATTTATTCTAAAGTCAATCATAGGCTATCGTGTGTATTTCCTTTTTAATGCTGATCAACGAAATCACAACAAGTGGTGTCTTCAATCAGTCAATGAATATTTTTATAGCACCGTTTTAACCACGTTGTCTTGTAACAGTAATAAAGAAATGAAGATGGTTCCATGACGTATTTAAGAATTTGAACAATATAGTATTTATCCATCAGTAATGTCAGCTAAATTTAACTTTGAACAATTTAGTAACCACAATACTTACAAGATAAAGATACTATACATTAATTTGTTTAGGAGTTTTAGATGATAACGTTCATTAATTGCATTTTCAACTAATTATTTAATGGTTTGAGAAAGTTTTCCTATACCCACGTATTATTTTTGTTCAGTTAATACTTAATTAAATTGATTTTAAGTAATAATTAAATGATGTTATACTTCTAGGTATCTCTCATGGTTTTTTTTTACATCCAGCTACCCTGTCCAGAATAAGAGGTTGGATGATGGATGGATGGATCGATGGATGGATACTAAATCCTAGCAATCAATTGTACCTTTAAGACGTCGAACTGAAAGCTATTAAACGTTTTCTATTCGCGCAACCTACCTTTTCATAAAACGCTATAGGTATGATTGATGTTTCCGCTGTGCAATGAGAGATAAGAAGGGAGGGGCGAAGTGTAGTATTATCCAATCGAAACGCCGATTATGTACGCCTCAGACGGTGGCCTTTTGGCGTTTGTAGTCACGCAGGACTGGGTGGGCTGACGGAGAGAGGCGTAGAAAGGGGCACGAGATCGTCGGTATGTGTGATATAACGCTGGTTATCCGAGAGGAAGCCGCGCAATTTTTGTTTTCCAGTGAAAAATAACGGTAAATTCTGACGTTTAAAACTTGATTTTATTATTTTTCTCTCAGATTTCGCCGGTTACAGCCGAACAAAAAGGGCACTGTTGCGACAGGAAATAAAAGGTTGTTAAGGCGATTTGGCGAACCGGGTAGGTTAGAGACCGCTAGTCAGAAGTCAGCTTAGTCTTAGTTGGTTTGCTACGAAAAATGACGGTCGGCCTCGCGTGTACCGGGTTACTTTTATGTTTATAAGTCTGTTTGTGTGAGTTGCTGAATTTTTCCCCTTAACTAGCCAACTAGCTGGTACGTGTACATGGCAGGCGTTTGTTAGTTACTGTAACTAGTTACATTTGCTGTATTAGTAGTTAACCCAGGTATAAGCCACACTAACTATCATAGTCGGATGGCTAAAGCAACTCGGTGTAAGTTCGGCTTTCTGTGCGCGGCCCTGCTCGGATGGGGGCATTTTACCTGGTAACTAATTTTAAAGTGATTCAGCCCTGGCAGTACGGCGGTGCCCCGGGCAGGTGCTGTGCGGGACAGACCTGGGGAAAAGGTAATACAGGATGGCTCTGGGAGGGGGACACTGTAGGAGGGTCATTATCTAAGCCGCTTCTCTCAGGTGATGGAGCCCGCGTCCTGTACCTTAACATTTTGAGCCTCCCAAACACTGTTTTCTTTTACTTAATATTCTCAACGCATTTATGCTGTACGTTTATGAATTGCTCTTCAGGCCTTGTCGCCTATTTAAAACCTGTAATTTATGATGTTTTAGTGGTTGAGGATTGCTGTGACTCTGATGGCTGAATGGTACGTGATACTAAGAAGAACTTTAAATTCGTCGTATGTATATTCCAGGAAATTACTTCATTTTGTGTTTATTAAAAAAAAATACAGAACTTATGTCTTGTACAGTTTGTTGCTGTCTGTTATTAAATTGTACAGGTTCTTTCCTCTCCATAGCTCCATTTCCTCTTCATAGTTCATTATGATTTTACTTAGGTTTTATGTGTCTAACCAGGCTGATTTCCCAAATTTTTCTTAACATTATGGATTTTAAAAGCAAATGGGTTTGTTGCTTTGTATCAATCCAGGGAGGTCAGAAGTAATGTACCTGCTTCCTGGGTGTCTGTAGAGATTGTGTATTCCATTTTTGTGCTGTTGTAGACTGTGGAGATGGCACGATAAAAACGTCCTTTGGAATGACATTTCTGTTTGTTACAGATGTCAGAAGTGATTTCCGGCAAGTCGTTGTCAGTGGGGTGCAGATCTTCAGTAGTTATTAATCTCGTAATTGTGCCATTAGATGCCAGCTCAACCACCCAGTGTTTGTGTGTTGCATGCAAGCTTTATGTCCAGGACCACAGCTCTGAGGGTTTAGGTCTCCATCTGAAAGTGGCCTGATCTGGCCCGGACCGGACTTGTCACTCTGGTTGTCGTATCCCCCTGCTAATAGTTGAATAAGGCCCTTGGTTTGTGCCCTTCAAACCGGGCATGATTGAGATAATCTCTTAGAACTGGTCTTGGGATAAGCTGGTGTAACTGTTTGGTAAACTTGATGTGTACAATAGCTGGCAATGGCTCTTAATCCTGACTTAAGAAAATTTCCATGAGTTCCTTGAAGTACAACTATGCAGCCACAAGTGTGTTTTCCTCCAGAGGAGGTAAAGGTTGAGTCTGCCTTTTCCCCTGTTCCCTCACCTGCTGAGATGCAGGAAGAACCCAATGCAGTTTGTCTAAAGAGGCCATTCCCGCAAGGTGTTTGATGACCAGTTTGCTTTGGATGACAATCTGGAATGATCTCACTTCCCACTCCCCACACTGTGAGACCTTAGTGTGTGACTGATGTGGATGGATACAAAAATGTTCCCTTAGATACCAGCTTCGGAACCTTGGTGTCAAAAGGAAATCGATCCTGTAGGCAACAAATTAAAAGTATCAAATGACTGCTAAATTTACACAGAAAGCACTGTGTTTCCCCAAACCATGTCAGTATCACTTTGAAATAAACAAGCCTATTTCTGATTTTATAAGAACAGGGGTACAATATAGGCTTTACTATAGTGTTTACATTATCAGTGACATATGGATACATAAATTAAACTCCAATGAATACATTATGATATTAATATGGCCTCATCCATTACAAAACCTCACTGATAGCATATTTGTGTTTAATCTGTTCTTCATTTAGCCGAGGATTCCTTTTTACTGGGGAAAGGGATATGAATGAATTATTTAAAATAACTTTTAAACTGAACCAAAACAGCATAACTGCTAAACTACTTCACTTTGATGCATCTTATTTCCATTATTGTCAAAATTAGGTCCAGAGAGTAAGAGTTCAGACCAAGATTTTGTTTAAAAAAACCAGTTGATTATAATGAGTCAGAGAGTACTCAACTGGTTGGTTGAAACAAAATCTTTAGACTAAGCTACACACCTGTGCTTATGTATACCTGGCAACCTTTAAACTCGTATTAATCAGGGTGAATGACAGATAGATGCTTCGCTGAGTTAGACGTGCTTCCCCCTTGTTTCAGCGTTTGCATACTGGAGCTGTCAGGTCTGCAGGTTCACCTTTTATGTTTGGTTTAAACTTTAAAGCAAAAATTATGCCATATCTCACTTCTGCATCCTGTCTTATCAACTTGAGGTGGGCAGTTGGTAACGGTGATTTGGTTCTGTGTAGCTTCTCGGCACAGGAGATGCTTGAAATGAGTGTAACTGTATTTCCAAAGCACAGATTCTCACGTCCAGCACATGATGTAACTGCGTGAAGAGGCTGTATTTTTTGATGTGTGCAATAGAGATGTACAGTACAATTTCATCAATATCCAACTGTGCAAAATGATAGAAAGCGTACCTGTTTCATGTTTTGGTGGCACTCTGTGATACTGATACGGTTTACTGAAGAGGGTTAATGCGTCGCCCTCATCATTGATCAGCTCATGATGGCTTGGTATTGTGGGGCTTTGGGTTTGGGCTATGATCCTAACCTCAGCCTTATATCCTTGTTGAGACACGCGGCAAATCCATGTTAGAGAGGAGCAGCCTGCGGGGATATTTTGCTCCTTCTGAATGCAGATTTGAATTGTTTCATCAGATAATTTGCAGGCTGCTGTTTTCTGTAGTAAAACACTACAACATCATGCTAATTACTGCATGTATTTACATGCTGCATGTATGACTGTATTCTAAAGACGTCCAGTGATATGCTGGCAAGTCAAACAGGTTCTCTGAATGCTCTTTTGGTGACGAGAAAAGCTGGAAACGAGACCGCCGCTTTCTCCAGCTGGCACAAGAGTGGGTTTCTCGTTGTGCCCCAGTGGGTTGGACGTGTCGCTCTGCTGTCGAGGAGTCATAATTATTCTCTGTGCCCTGGCAGATGCAGCCTTTGCAGCTAATGTGTCATTATAACATTGCAGGGTGGACATGGCCCAAGAAACGAACCAGACCCAAGTGCCTATGCTGTGTGCTACTGGGTGTGGGTTTTATGGGAACCCTCGCACGAACGGGATGTGCTCCGTCTGCAACAAAGACTTCTTACAGAGACAGAACAACAGTGGCAGATTAACTCCACCAGGTGAGCCTCAGTGGGGAAACTTGGCAGCAGCAGTCGGGTGGTTCGCAGGTCCCACCTCACGAGGACACTTTGTCTGGCAGGGACTCACAAGACAATGTTTTTATAGAGTGATCCACCGACTGGTTTATGGGGGCTGCTGTCTTGGATGCGCCGCCATTACTGCAGTGGCAGTTTGTAGCCTGCTGACGGCAGCATTAATAGACGGAATGACAGTGCCTCTCTGCTACCAGTGAAGGTACCTTATATGGATGGCGATCTTCATGTCATTGAAATTTTACATATTAGACACTTGGTTATGATAATATCCAGAAATAGAAGGAAATGCTTTACTATCCACTACGTACTGCATTAACGCTGCTACTAACGAGATTGCATTACATCATTAAAATTTATATATATATGAATTTATGATTTTACAGTTATTCAAGATTATTTCATTAATCATCTAGCCTGTGATGAGTAACACAATCCCAGTTACAGGTCGCTCATAGAATTTCAAAGGTATTTGAACTCTGAATGGGTTGGCCTAATATTGTACACTGATGATGAACATACTATTCGGAAAGGACCTGTCCGATACTCACGGTCCATTAACCATCATAATGTCAAAGTAGCTGTGAGTTCTGGGATTCCGTGCGACTTCACAACCGAAGCTCTAGAGTTGCTTGCAACCAGGAATAAATACTATCGGTTTCTATTAAAAATCGCTGAGGTCCTGATTTTAACACACAATAACAGTATAGCAGATATTAAGGGTGTGCTGTCACCCCATATCTCCTTTTGAAAATGTATTGACACCATAAAAATTCAACATGCTGCCTGACCCTAATAGAGAATGAATAGGTCACTCTCCTTGTATTTTGCACTCGCTTTTCTCCAAATTTTCTGCTGGTGTTTCAACAGCCAATGACAGCAGGTGTTCTTCCTGATTTCCTGGACAAGTTTGTCAACATAAGGTTAAATATACATGCAGATCCTCCTGCAGTATTGGCAGATTCTTTACTTCTGGTACTTTGCCAGGTTACTCTCTACAGCTGCCCCATATGTTTATGGTGATATTGCTGTGTAAGTACAAAGAAAACAGCAAATTACAGAAATGTAAATGCATGGTGCAGCTACACAGACTGCAACAACTGTCTGCTCGGTATCATCTCACTTCCTCCTATGCAACTGTTTTGTTGCTGTTTATTTCCAGCTGGGGGGATTTTAGCGTTGCTCATCGCTAGTCTGCTGTTTTCGCCATGGTTACAGCCGTTCACGCTGGCAAAAAAAAAAATGTACACACACGCACACACAGTTATAGCTAGCTGTTCACACTAGGACTGCATGATATTGGAAAGTTCCAAATATTACGACGTGATATTTTTGCAATAAATAATGGGATTTATAAAGCAGTTAAAAATTAATACATTATTTATAAACCATCTATGACTGATTTAAACAGTGTGGATGAAAATGATTATGATGCAGAGCTCATGCAAAAGCAGTGGTAATAAACTTTAAACTGATTTTTAAAAGTATACTAGACAATATTGAAAAGGAACGGTCATTAAAATCGCAGAGCTTGCAAAGTTTTGTTTTTTGTGATGGAGTAAAAATGTTTTGGTGAAACGTACACCCCCTCTGTTCAGTCAGCAGACAAAGTAATGCTCGCAATGCACCGGCCACTTATGCAGGCCAGAATGTAAGGTCTGCTTAAGCTTCACACCGAACTATAAATCAGCCTTAAAAAATAGCAGATAACACGTTTAAGAACTTAAGAGTAGTTTCCTGTTCATTCTTTAGGATGGAGAATAACCTTGAGTTAAGTATTTAACCTGACCTGCCCCAGTAAAACGTAGAGCTGGGTAAAAACGTCATTAGGTCTAGGAGTCAGTGTGGCTGACACTGGGCCACTGGATCTTCCCTTCTAGCAGTCGGGGTCAGCAGTGATGGAGACTGTTTGCCCGCACAGCGTTCTGAGAGCGGTGATCCACACTCAACCCCAGCGTTCCCTAGGACGGACACCCCAGCAGAGCAGAACAGGTACCAAGCTTAGTCTTTTGCCAGAGTAGTGCCTCTGCCCTCAGATCTCACACCCTTTCTGTCGCCTTTTTGGTGCAGTTGAGTCTCTGCACTAGTTGTCTCACAGAGCACAACTACAGACTCCCCTGGGATTCTTTAATAATAACTGAAATGATTTCATCTTCTGTAATGAGGTGGGACTGTAAGGACCCTAGTCCACTATGACAGCCCCTCTGAATGCATCATTGCATGCTGCAGAAATGCATCTTTAGTTCTATTGCAGTTTCATCAGAGCAGGCAATCCATTTTAAAGGTTTGGTCTGCCTAAAAGGATTGATACATACAAGTGCTCCACGAGAGCGTTAGTCACCATGAGATTCAGTTTGGTTTGTTTTAAATGTGAGGTCTTAATGTTGATTTAGTGTGGTGTGGGTCAGGTGCTTTTGTATGATGGCGCCAGAGGTGGAAAAGTGATTTTTGTTTCAACCAACCAGTGGAGTCCAAGACTACTCAACTGGTTAATTGAAATAAAATGTACTTTCTGGACCTGGATTTTTCTGGACCAGCTGGATGGTGCAGTTTTTTTTATTAATTTTTTTTAAAAATATACACTCTGGGCTTCTTGTAGCGTTGTGTCCAGCCTGACTCTGTCATCACAAGCCTCCCTAACGTGTTTGGAAGAGTGTGAGCCAGCGGTGGACAAAGGACACAAAACAGAAGAATTGAAGGGTACAGTGTTTTTCTCAAGTACAACTAACTGTCTCCTTGTCCTGCCTTCAGTCTGTGTAAATGCTGGTCCTCCCCTGTGGTGGGTGCTGAGAGATGCAGTAACGCACACTGTCGCAAACGCACATCCTGTAGTGAAAACCAGTCTCTGTTCCTTCAGGTGCTCTTGCCATTTAAAGCGTCACTACAACTTTGAAATCAGTTACAGGGAGCTGGGAGTTTTCCAGCCTACTTTCAGGAAAAGTCTTCACTCTCAAAGTACGAGGGAATGCATCAAATTATGACCAGGAAAGTTAATTGTAATGAAACTAGACACAATTTTAGTCTGTATCGTAGCCATAGGTATTTAGTTATGTTGTTTTACACATCTGGATTTAGTTACCAAAAATGAACCAAAGGGTGAGGAACATCGAATTGAAACGATAGACCCAGGTATACTGTGGAACGTAAGCATCGCTTGCTTGTTTGTGAACACCAATGCTAAGAGGAACTGGCACCGTGGTCTGCCGCTCACTCGCTGATTGTAGACCACCTCACTTGGTATACGGTCGTGAGCTTTATTACGAAGCTCAGGGAAAGACTGGTGATGCACAGTTACTATAAAAAGTATGTAAAAATGTTTACTCTGTCTAGGAGGAAAATAAGACAACTGAGCAAAATTAACGTGAAACTGGTTAGTACTTTTTGATTTCATATTTTGTGGAAATGTAAGATGTGGTTCATTTCTCTGGGGAGAGACTTGGTGGGAGAATCTCTTTAATGCTAAATCGCCCACTTCTGACTGACTCGTCACTCCCCTGTGCTTTTGTTAATGCAATGGTTTTGACAGGGGGAGACTCGTAGCATGAAGAATGGACCCCATTTTAGTTTTATTTGCATGACTCTGCTAGGGATGTGATGTTTCTCGCCGTATAAGCGACCATCAGCTTTTGTGTCTACCTCTCTCCGTAGCCGTGGAAACGGCTGACCCAGACCAGGGCTCTGCAGAGGGACGGGACGGAACCCCGGAGAACCTGAAGCAAAAACGAAGTCGCTGTTTCATGTGCTGTAAGAAAGTGGGACTCACAGGTGAGGGGAGGCAGTCTTGGTGTTTTAATGCTCATTTCTTCCTTAGAGAGGACTTGGCCCCCCCATAGAGGGTCACCCAAGAGTTAAGGGGCTATTTTCAGTGCCAGTAAATAAGCACTACTAATTGTGAAATGCATTGAATATGTATTTTTTAATTTGCCAGGCACCAACCTGAGGCTAATTATGTGCATTGCAAACATTTTGTATGATCTGGGTTCATTTATGACAGTTTGACTGGGCAATTCTAACTAAGAATCTTTTGATTTGTGCACTTAAACTAACAGTCTAATATGACAATTGTGATTTTCAGTTTAAAACAAATATCTCTTCATTGCGGCACCTCCCTGCCTTGCATGGCTCTGCTCTTCTCCAGTGACTCCCTCTTTTAATCCCCTTTCTTTGTTTGCATCTCTGTTGCCATAGTAACCTGCATTTGAAGGCATTTTAAAGGTTGCCGTGTAACAGTCCAAATTTGGCTAAATATAAGTAGCTTATAGCTATGAGGTGGGTTTTCATTTGCGTTCAGATCAAAGGTAAAGAGAATGTACAACTGTCTCCCATTACTGAAGATCTGTCCTTTTCTAAGCAGGACAATGACTTACGTGTGTGTGTGTGTGTGTGTTTGTGTTGTGTAACAACCAAATTTTATTGACCTGAGATAAACACTTTGCTTTAGGAGGCTTGCAGTAACGTTCATGTCACCCAGACAAATCATGCTTGTTTTCATCCGATTTTTGTCACGTTTCTCTGTTCCTCTGCATTATTGTGGACTGCAGTGATGCATGTATCATAAAAACCGATGCAGTGAGCCTTTATTATTGGGTTAGTTATTCGGGTCCCCGAATTCTTTACCACGGTTAAGCAAACGCCCAGACAGCTCTGCTGAGAAAGCAGCTGCCATATCTGAAGGGGTCTGTCAAGGCAGCTGGTGGATATACACACTGATTTGGGTATGATTTCTTTTTTGGGGGCATTCATTTTTAAATTTTGTTTTACAGGTTTCGACTGTAGGTGCGGAAACGTGTTCTGCGGTACCCATCGATACTCCGATGTTCACAGTTGCACCTTTGACTACAAAGCAGACGCAGCCGAAAAGATTAGGAAAGAAAACCCTGTAGTTGTTGGGGAGAAGATCCAGAAGATTTGAAAGCCCTTCGCTGGATTTTGCTAAAGCCAGTTTAAATATACTTTTCCATTTTTCTTTCTTTCCTGAAATCATTCCAAATTTGTTCTACATAATTAAATTATGCATGGCACCCACAACGCGTTGTTGAAACTGTAATTTAATTAAGTTGCGATTATTCCATTTCTTTTTCTTCTACATGATGTGCTTTGTAAACTCGAAACATTTTCGAATGAATACAATTTAATGCCGGTGTCTTCGAATAATTTAGGGTTATCTTTGCGATTAGGGTGGACGCCTGAAGTGCTTCGTGTGAAATGCATGTCATACGTCAATTACCAGTCACTTTCTTCTTTTGTACTGTGTGTGTGTTTCCTTCGAGTGGTAAAGTCATATGTGTGCGTTTCCTTGCAGTCTTTGAGTGAAAGCGTGAGTATACTTGATTTCAAAGAGTCCAGATTAAGTATGATCTCACAGCACTTTTGTTAGTTTGTTCAGTTTTAACTTTTATTCTAATAAAGTTTAATTAAATTTTACATGTTTGTTTAAACAACACACGTACAACTCATCGGTATGAGAGTATAAATAATGTCGGTATCTGAATGAAATAAGAATGTCTCAGATACCAGTGAATACAGCGCATTTGCATCTTTAAGATGTGTATCATAAAATAGTACAGTGGAACCTCGTTACTACGTACCCCGGATACAACGTTTTCACCTTTTCAACGTACAGGTTTCCAATTCCCGTTTTAGCCTATGTATTATTCCAATAGCAGCCATTGTTTACAGCGTACACCCTTACAGCGTAAACTTCGATACAACAT
>JAODJX010000007.1:6367551-6377606 GCA_026776945.1 Isichthys henryi
GGAGTACCCGGAGGAAACCCCATGACGACATGGGGAGAACATGCAAACTCCACACACATGTGACCCAGGCAGAGACTTGAACCCAGGTCCCAGAGGTGTGAGGCAACAGTGCTAACCACTGCACCACCATGCCGCCCCCCAGATTAGATTTAATAAAAGAAATAAAACCAGGACAGTATTGTTACGTTTTTCTCGATTTTACAATGATTGACTTTTTTTAGTGAAATGAATGTATCAAGCCACATTATGGATGTAACACCAACCACTTACAAGCTGTGCTGTCACCACCGTCTGCTTTTAGCCGAGTTACGGAAGTAATTATGATGGCTTTTAGTTACCTCCACTCTTGGCTCGGCTGTTCTTCAGGTGGTAATTAAAATATATTCCCTAAAACCTGCAGGACATCTCAATTACTTTTTTGCAGCATGCCTTCCTCAGAGAGTGTGATTCAGAATATTCACCATAAGGGGGCGTTCCATACCAACATATACTCACTTAACCGGAATTTGTTTTATTCGAAAGCTTTTCAACGTCCAGCGTTTCCCGTTACATTTTAAAGTTAAAATTCCTTGTGACTTTTTTTTTTTTTTTTTTTTGTCGCATAATTGAATACGCTTGTATGATTCGACATCTTGATTTTCACCCCTGATTCTTTTCAGGGGACTATACTGACTTCTACTCATCCCGGGATCATGCCACCAACGTCGGCATCATGTTCCGGGGCAAAGAGAATGCCCTCATGCCTAACTGGTAATGCTCGCCAGGGTCAGCCGCTCTGAAACCACAAAGCTATTTGTACTGCTCCATTTCTCATAGCGCATTAATAGAAAGTCACATTTGTTTCCCAAAAACTAGTTTTACAGTTGTCACTAGGGAATAGCAAGTCACACTGACACTCTTTCTTCTTCTTTAATTGATTTTAATCCTATCGGGTTTGGGCATGTAGAGGAATGACAGTCCACACAAGTCATAGCCATGCTCATGTCAACTCTGAGTAACTGACACACACACACACACACACACAGAGGAAGTGTTAAATCATGCAGGTACAGAGTTCCTTTACGTTTATGATGACTCTGCCATCACCTCTGCAGGGCTTCTGCTGTCCCCTAAGGATCTCATCAGACTCTCGATATCTACGCTACTTCCACATTCCGCCTTTCCTCAGATTAACCTTCTGCACAACACCTGGGTCCAGAATGCACCCCGATGCTTTGTTCCCCAGAGTATCCCGCATGCAGATGTCATCCACCGGCAATGTTCAGAAAACATAAGTCGTCATTATCCATTAGCTTGAATCTGACCGTGTCCCCGCCCCCCGTAAAAGAGTAGGTTCCTGTGCCATCTACACCCTGGAATCGTTGGGCTCCGCACTTTTAAAAATCACATCAGAATGAGGGAACCTGAAAAATAATGTGAAAATGTGGAAAATCGCACATCTTTTTGAGTCCAGTGGCTCCAACATTATGTAAATGCCGCATCTACTCAAACAGTCATTACCTCCCGCTCGCGCGGCTGACGGCTGATGATCCATGACGTTCCCAAGTTTGAAAACACGGCAGATGAGAAATTGCCCAAGTCCCTGACACCACAGGAAGTCTCCATTTGCCAGGCCAGATGACGCTTTTATGCGGCAACACAATTGGACATTCAATGGAGGAGAAACGTGAGAGATCGCGCATGTTTGAAGGGGAACGTCGCTGAAACGCACAGCTGTCGCCGCGGAGAGATGTTTACGTGGATTTTAGCCAATCGAGAAGGAACGTCACCCTCGGGTTCCTCTCAGCATCTGTCTGACGCGTCGGCCCTGCATCTCGCTCAGCCATTTTAGATGATGTTCTCTGTGACCTGTGTTTGTGTTGGGGGTGGGGGTGTCAGCTGTGGGATTTGGGGGAATGTTTCCATAGTCAAATTCTGCCAGTTAGGTGAGGGAGAGAGGAGACAGATGGGGAAAAGGATCGGAAATTGGTGCATCGATGCCCATAGGAGCAGGATGGTGTCATGCCCAGCAGGGAGCGATGTGCTAACATGGTCTTTGACTGCAGGCTCAGGCTGCCTGTTGGATACCATGGCAGAGCCTCGTCGGTGGTTGTGTCTGGGACGCCCATTCGGAGACCCATGGGTCAGATGAGGCCCGATGCAAGTAAGTGGGAAGAACACAGGCGTCTCTCTGCACGTGTGTGAATGTGTGCAGCCCAGGCAAAGTTGCTGCAGATCCTTGACACCTGTTTCCCCCCGTTCTCCGTCATAGCTCAGCCTCCCGTGTTTGGGCCATGCAGGCAGCTGGACCTCGAGCTGGAAATGGTGAGTAGCCGATCCACACGCCGTCCGGCTTTACCAGATCTCTCGGGTCCATCCCTGTGCCGTTACATTTTCATTTGAAAAGCAATATTTAAACCTGGAATAAAAAGAGAAATATGGCACAGCTGTATATATGTAACAATGAAACTATTAATCCTAAACGAATGTTGTTTTAAAAGTCTTATTCGTGGAAATATCTGTGCTGGGATCTGAATATTCACAGTAGTTTTCCTAGCGCTTTGATGAAGGTTTTTCTGGAGTGGGAACTGGAGATCAAAGGCCTGTCACCTTGGACAGAACCTCCACGTCTCATATGCAACGGCCAGATCGTCGCCGTTATACCCTTGACTGTGACATGCTTCTCACTCCTGTTTTTGGCTTTTTTGGAGCTGGGGGCCTGGAACTCCAGAAATGGACCACTGGAATGCTTTGAAAGTGGCCCAAAATGCAAATAACTTTTGAGAACCAAACCCTTAGAAGCGAGAGCTAATGCAAACCATACAGCTGTTATAATTTATCCCTAAATGGAAAGTGAATATCAAAGGAGCCGAGTTACATTTTTTTCAGCTCTACTTGGAGCTTCAGAAAACGAAGCAGAACAAGGGCACCATGCAGACATGTTCTCATTAAATTCCCATTCTTGTTTTTTCCCCTGTTTGCCGTCGTGGTTTAGCTTTGCTCTTATTTGGCGCTTTAGCACAGGAGCGACTCAAGTCGACTGCTTGCATGAAGAAAGGTAGAAGAGCAGAAGACCTGAATCCCTGTTTCTGGTTTCCTCCACAGGCCTTCTTCGTGGGACCAGGCAACAAGTTGGGCGAGTCGATCCCCATCGAGAAAGCGCACCAGCATATCTTTGGGATGGTGCTGATGAACGACTGGAGCGGTGAGGCTGACCCCCCCCCCCCCCCAACCCTTCACCCTGACCTGAACTGGTCCCTGGAAACCGCCGCTCACACTGACCGTGACCCAAAGCGGCTTCCTGTACAAAGCAGCTGGTCATATTTAGTGTGGGCTTATGCCAAGCTTGACGTGTCTCGTCAGGAGGTCCTTCTGAACCCAGTGGACCTTAACAGTAAACATCACGCTAGGAAGAGCACCATGTAATGATACGTGTGTCGGAAATCTCGTGACTTTCAGAGCCTTCCTCATACCAGTGAGGAACTATCACGCTGAGCCCTTCATGTCGCTCTCCCTTCGTCCTGAATCTCAGGCGTGTGATAAATCGGCAGCCAGCAGGTCCTTCTATGAAACAGACTCCCAAACAGCAGCACAGAGATAAAAGATGGAAGCAGCTTCTTTTCTTCGTCCTTAGATACAGATCTTCACCCGTTTTTTTTTTTTTATCGCTTAATCTGCCACTGAGCATCTCCAGGTCATCTGCTGGATGTCCCAGTCGGATGAGAACTTGGACGGGATGAATGATATAATTGTCATCTTCATCGGTGGTGAGCCAAGGGATGAACAAAACTCTACTTGGCATGGAGTGTGCAGTTGACTCCAATTTTTAATTTTTTTTATATATGGCTGTCCATGGCAGGGTGCTTTTCTGGTCTAAGGGACATTCTTCACCTTTGATCGTTGTAGTGTTTGGTCCCAGAGAGTCGTCGCTGTGTCTCAGTAATGAGTCTGATAGTGGAATGGAGGAAGGGCTGGGTACTTGTGTACGTCACAGACATCTCCGTACCTTAGAGGGACCTTCACCACGTCCACCTTGGCAAACTCAGAGTTTCAGCCTGGGCTTGCCGTGATTTAATGACAGTGTTTGTCAACGTCAAGTAGCTTTTCCCGGTAATGAATGCCGTTAATTTCTTTCATTATTCCTCTGTCAAAGACAGGGATTGATTTCCTCCGGGTATGCAAGCCGCCGTAGGGCTTTTATGACCCATCTGTAGATCCGTGGAGCCATGAAAAGTCCTTCTGCAGTTATGGAAAGTCCAGCATAAGCAACACATGGCCTTTGATTGTGTTCATAGCGACTGATGTGTCTCGGTCCCCAGAGTGTTAAACTCCACTGGGCCGTCTTGCCTGCTAAAGTATAGCCTTCCATTAAATCGCATTAGTACACTCTGTCTTAAATGTCCATCTAGCTGATGCCGTGTATGGATTGTTTAATTTGGTAGAACGACATCTGAGCTGCTTCCTTATTAACTAATGATTCCCAGAAGAATTTATCGTTCCCTTTGCAGTCCATGCGTGGCAGGAATCCTCGCAGGAGAGATGTACATTCATCAGATTTGCATGTTGTTTTGATACTTCTCGTCACGTGACCCAGTTTTTCTGCCCCTTTGTTTGTACTTGGACCCCCCCCCCTCCCCCCGCCATCACAGCACCAAGGATTTCCTGTAGAACTGAGAATCTTTTTTGTGTTTTAATTAATCACCCCATTACCCTACAGGAATCCTTTTTTTTGTGCTGAGTTAATCAACATATTGATGGTCTCAACGCCATTGCGAATGCAAGTAGTGGGCAAGTAGTTCTACATGGTAGAAACTTTGCAAAGCACAGTCATTTTTCTACTCGGTGATTTTTAAGTGAAAGGGAAGTGTCTCCTGGCTACAGCAGAAGGTTATGGTTATCTGAAATTAATGTGCCAGGTCGCGATAGACACACTGCAGTTTCCATTGGGGATAAAAGTGAAAATGAGTGTAGCATCAATGCAGGGGAGGAGGGGTGTCCTTTTAAGGGCGCAACACCGCCTCCTGTACCTGCGTACCCATTGGCCGGAGTGAAATTCTTGTATTAATGGTACGAGTCTATTGGTGCCTTTATGCACCTATCAACAAGGGCCAGCTGCTCTGCTTAACTGCCTCCCTGAATTGTAGGTGTAAGATGGACCATCAGTCATGTGATGCACCTATGGAATGATCTGCTTTTTGCTGTATAATGGAGTTTGCTAATGGAACTTTGTGTTTTATGATTGCATTTCCAGGGGAGTATATTGGCTTTCAGTTCAAAAGTCTCTCTGTGTGACACAGCCTTTATTAATAGCATGGTTTATTATTTCAGTGTATGTGATGCAACAGATAAAAAGATTCTGCTTACCCGAGTGTGTTTATAGATATCGGCGTGAGTGCTGTCTCTGCATGGAGAGAGAGGTGATTGATAGGACCTGTCCATCCCCCCCCCCCCTAACCCTAACTCCCCCCGTGTTCCTTGTCCCAGCGCGAGATATTCAGGCCTGGGAGTATGTGCCCCTCGGACCTTTCTTAGGCAAGAATTTTGGGACGACCATCTCCCCATGGGTCGTGCCGATGGAAGCCCTGCTTCCCTTCACTGAGCCCAATGAAGCACAGGTGAGGAGATGCCGCTGAAAGGAGCAAAGGTCACCAAGGAAAGACGTTTTAATAAGATTCAGCGGGACTTCTTAGTAACCACATTATCCCCATGACAGGAAATTCAGTTCCTTTGTAGGGGGGCGACTGGGGTGTCCTTATCTCTGGGCCCAGCTCACCTCCTCCCCTCCACCTTCGCAGGACCCTGAGCCGCTCCCGTATCTGCGCCACGACGACCCCTACACCTTCGACATCAACCTCTTTGTCTCAGTAAAAGGTGACTGTCCCCCCTGAGCGTGTTAACTGCAGGTGTGACCGTCGTACCACAACTTCGAGGGGCAGCGAGAGGTCATCGGAAAGCCTACATCACACTCAGGAGGCTTGCTTAATATTATGCCTGACTCCACTTGCTACTGTTTGTTTTGCTTGTCAGAGTGTCTTAGAGTGTGTGTGTGTGTGTGTGTGTGTGTGTGTGTGTGTATGGAGGACAGATATACATTACATTGTGGGGACAAAATGTCCTTAAAACAACAGGTATTTCTCATTGTAACATTGTGGGGACCATTTTTTTTCCAGTTCCTACAAAGGGAAATTCAATTGTATGAAAATCTGTGACTGCAATCAAAAAACTAAAAATGCCAAAAGTCTCATTTTGTTTGGTTACTTATGGTTAGGGCTGGGTGGGGGTTAAGGCTGTCATAGTTGGGATTAGGGACATGATTATGTGGACTGTGTGTGTTTCCACTTTGGCGCACTTAGTGCTTGGATTGAGAATTTATTTAATTCTACGACTGTTTAACTGGCTGATATCTCTATAGTGATTTGCTAATCTCCATATCCTACGTGAGTCGCATGTGAGGGTCGCGCTGAGAATTGGGCATCGCCGTGGGCCACCATTGTGCAATCGGAGAGGCTGCCCGAGAGCCCTGTCCCGTATCTATGCAAATAACAGTTTGTGATGCCACGGTGGGCTGGGGTGGGGGGGGACATTCCATTAATCGGTAACTTTTTCCTCAAACAGGCGACACGATGAGGGAGGAGACCACAATATGCAGGTCCAACTTCAAGGTAAGATGCTCCTCTCACACCCGGGGGACGGCATCTCCATACGGAGTAATGTCTGGAGTCACGGTTGGAAGGCACTGAAATAAAAGTGCTGCAGTTCTGGCACGTTTGTGCTCATGGGGAGCGGGGGGGGGGAATTTGTTCGTGTCGTTCTGAACTTCTCCGAGTCTGCTTATCTGGGAGGACGTGACATGAGTGAAGGAGAGAGATGACACGTCACTTCCAAAGTGGCCAGAGAGGCAGGATCTGGAGACGGCGGGCAGCACAGTGCTTAAGCCCCCCCCCCCCCCAGGTACCTTAGAACAAGACGCTTAACTGGAATCGCAGGCATGGATCAGTGGTGCTGCTGACTGAGCATAAAAGATGTAAACGAATTGTGTGTATGACGATGATGATGAATAATAATAATACAACAATAATGATGTCATTCTCATAGTACATGTATTGGACCATGAAGCAGCAGCTGACCCACCACACCGTTAACGGCTGCAACGTCAGGCCCGGAGACCTGCTGGCTTCCGGAACCATCAGCGGCCCGGTGAGTAAGGGGCTCCTGCCTGCGTGGCCGCCAGGCGCGTTTGGGGCGGAGCCAGTGCACGCCGGCCTCACGTCTCGCCAAATCTGCCGCTCAGGATGCGCAGAGCTACGGCTCCTTGCTCGAGCTGTCCTGGAGGGGCTCCAAGACCATCGAGCTGGGCGGCGGCGAGACCCGCACCTTCCTGAAGGACGGTGACGAGGTGTCCCTCACAGGTCCTGCTCCGCCATTATTTCTGAATTACATATTGTAAAAGGCTAATATTTACATATTGTGAAAAGGGTGTTGGTTTCGAAAACTGTCAGTGTATAATGCAAATTAATAACCAAACCACATAAAATTGACCTAGATATTTGACCTAGAGGTTCAAAATAGGAGGCCACGCCTCAGATTGGTGGAAAAACAGGCCGTTTCATCGATCTCTTCACAGCTGTATATCCTCCAGAAAGAACCAAGAAAAGTATAGCATTACAACCTGAATGTGTCCCAGATTGGGAGAGTATTTTATTTTAAGTGAGAGGCAGTTTAGCCTTTTAGGAGATGTGATGTCAGGCTGTTTTGAGATAAAAAGGGAGCAGTGAATGACTTCCTTCAGAAGTGGCACACTGTGAGTCAGGCACACATCAACACCGGGTCTGGTTCCGCTTCAGGTTATTGTCAAGGCAATGGGTACCGTGTGGGTTTTGGGTCCTGCAAGGGGGTCGTTCTGCCTGCACTGCAACCCTGAGGTGCCGCCAGTGGCCCGCGGAGTGGAGGAGCCTGACCTGGAAGAGGAAGTGCAGCATCGACGTTTGCATCAGGGTGCCTCCTGTAGACGTCTAAGGCTCTAATTAAAATCACGGTGGGGTGAGCCTCCATTGCTGTGTTTCATTTTATTTTCACGAGTGTTTTGATCATATTTTCAAAGACAGCCCTTGTTTGTAATTCCGAGGCATTATCTGCCGAATTGTTTGTGCCGTCGCACGTGTTTTGAAATTTAATTACGCAGCCCTCATCTGATTTCTCCCTGCCCCATCAGTCTGGCCCATTTTCTGCCATGGTGATTAATTAGCCCTGATTTCTGAACATGCGCCAATTATGTGGCCTACGTACAAATCGTGGGCTCGGAAACCATAAGTAATTAATGAAGATAAATGAGAGAGGAGGTCTTCTGCTTCAGAGAGGACCTAGATTTAAGATTTATCGGATTTAAAGAAAAAATAAATAAAAACACAAATTTGCGCAATGGAACTGTTATAGAAGGCCTTGGACCACAGCACCCGAAAACATTGTTGTTGATCACCGAGTCCTGTTTCCGTTCTGGGTATGCATGACATCCAGCATGGGCTGTGGTTGGGTTCTTCATTCTAATTAAAAAGGACAGTAGTGGTATATTGGGACTGGTTAGCTTAATTGGCCAACTACTGGCATAGCCTATTTTAATTACACTCAAATGGACTTAATTATGTATTCCTTTCTTGACCTCAATAATTGGACATAATTTGTTCATTAGGTTGAGTATTTAGTTAGTCACTGATATCAGTATTCATGTGTTAATTTTGCTATAATCTCATGTCTTACGGTGGGACATGGGGAAGGAGAAATTATCCATGTAGCAGCTCCAACAAACCAGGGTTTATTTAACAAAACGGAACAAAGCGAGAAGCAGGACACAAAGGAGCCATGAGTCAAAACTAAACTAAGTCAGAGAGCAACAATCCAAAGGAAGGAAATAACACAACAAACTACAGTGACTAACGTGGGGTAGCAACAACTAATTATTAGACAGTTAACACAGGAAAACAGCCACAATAAACCACTAAGGAACAGAACAGGAGCAAGCACTTAAATATACTAATAAGACATGCTTCAGGATAGGTGAGACCCTTAACCGAATGAACCAATCAGCAGGACTCAGGGCAACAAGGAACGGGTGCGGTATATTACACTTAAAATGCACTAGAGACTAGGAAACATTAACAAACACTGAGGGTTAATGACACTAGAAGCACAAGTGAAATATAAAACAAGGCATGGGCAGGGTAACCATTAACAAGGACCAGAAAGCGAAGACATTAGCAATACCAGACATGGGGATAAAATAAAACCAAAATGCTAAAGAAAAGGTGAGAATGGCCTCGGGCCCCCCCCCCCTGAAATTAATGATGCGGGAGGCGTCTGCCTCTAAGTCACATGCACAGCCCACAGAGCCACGCCGGGTACTGGGAGCAGGGCCACATTTAACATTTAAATTCTTTCATTTGAAAGTGTAGATGCCAGAGTTTTCTACTATTCAGGTGGGCTCCTGTGGCCATGTGGTAAAATCATAGGCCTAGCACATTAATTCAAGCATAAAAATATGTCACACCTTTGAAAATTTAAATTCGTCACTATTCAGACAAACCTCGGGTAATAATGTGCTTTCCCGCGCAGCATAAATCACATGGGCTCATATATTGACGGCTATATATTTTTTTGTCTGTTTTGAGTTTGCGAAATAAATCACAGAAAGAACAAATAAAAAGCTGTGTGCCGCTTTGTACCAGTATGGGTCGATGGGACGCGGTACTTTTGAAAGTGGTCTCGGTAATTGATTGAATCGCAGGCATGGTGCGGGGTGGCTACGTTCCTTCAGTGTTTTTTTTCTCAAATTCTACACATACAGTGTGCGTATTAATTTTCTGTACAGTCCATCCACATGGAGGTTATCATTATTATTACTGAAATAATCCCCCCATCGAGCTAAATGTGACGTGGAGTCCAGACGACCAGTGTCGCTGTGAAAGCCCCAACTGTCGGGTGAACGGCTCTCACTTGTCCATACCAAGTGATATTTCTCTGAATGGCTGCCGGCCTGTGGGGGGGGGGGGGGGGGGGGGGGGGGGGGGGGGGGGGCGGGGGGG
>JAODJX010000007.1:6385510-6404573 GCA_026776945.1 Isichthys henryi
AGAACATGCAAACTCCACACACATGTGACCCAGGTGGAGACTCGAACCCGGGTCCCAGAGGTGTGAGGCAACAGTGCAACCTCTTTCCAGGAATTCACTGCCAACATTCCAAGGTGCATCCTGGTGTCCCGAGGTATCTGGAAGTGCATCTTCCAGGACCCTGAGCACTGGGGAGGCCATTTAGGGCCATAACTGAGTTACGAGTGCTTTGATTGGTCACTCCTTTTATTCATTTATTCATTTTATTCTTTCCTTGGCATAGTAATGGCAGTTCTGCAACGAGGAAGCACGGAAATCCACGTCCACTGGTGGTGACATTATGGGAGGAAATGGCTTTCCTCTCAGCCGCAAATTGATGCCTCTGATTACACAGATATGCTTGTCCTCTCCTCCTTTCAGTGCGTAAAATGGTTTTTGTGTCCTCCCGAATTCATTAAGGGCTGCCGGATTTTCCCTTTTTCACAGGCCGAAGCGGCGCCGAGGTGTTACTGGGATGGTGAGAGGTGGTGTAGGACGGAGGTAATGCTGCATAATCGATGACAGAGCTGAACAGACGATTCACCGTTACGTAGGTTAATCGTGGCCACACCAGAATTCTGCGGGGATTAATTTTGCAGGCCTCCATGTTCCCCTGGGCTGGTGTATTAATGAGATGTACTGACCTGGCAAAGTTTTTACAAAAGAGTGTTACAAAAAGACTTTCTAACTATTAAAATCTGCCTGTTCTTGCACAAGATGACCAAACTGCTGTTGGAACTTCCTGGACTGCCTAGGGTCAGCCAAGGTCGACAATCCCGCTGGCAGCTTGATTAGTTTCCTATTGGTTTCCTGCTGGTTTTCTGTTAGGGCTGTTGCCATTTTAGGATAGTTAAGGTCCTACCGGGGCCACTGGGGATCTCCCGCTGTAGCCCGCTGTCTTAAAGTAGGCTGCTACAGGAAGACGGGCACATTTGTCCTAGAAACGCCCACTGCGTCTGTTTTGGAGTCCCGGACCCTGCCTCTGTGCCCTTGTCACCTTTGGTGGGACGATCTGATTCTTAAGCAGGTGTCAGGGGTAAAGTGCTGAGCTCACAAAGGCATCCTGACAGGTTGGGATGGTTTGGTTGTGAGAGAGAGAAGAGAGAGAGACGGGGGTTTCTCCAGAGAGAGAGAGCGAGGGGGGAGAGAAGGAAAGAGCTAGAGGGAAAGAAAGAGAGGGAGAGAGAGGGATGGGGGTTTCTCCAGAGCTTTCAACTGCCAGGTGAACCTATCTGTGAGCTTGCTGTCACAGAAAGGGTTGATATGATGATAGGGAGGATGGTGTGACAGGAACAGTGAGTGACAGGCGATAGTGTGACAGCAACAGAAGGGCTGATATAGTGACAGGGATGAAAGGGAAAACCTGTAAACTGAGAAAGAGGTGATGACCATCATGAGCCGGCAGTAACCTTAATAATGCAGCATCTGGAGAGATGACTTCTGTGAGACACTTCTGTGAGCAAAGGTCTGGCATAGTGCATAGTTTGTTCATCATCTATCAAATCTGATGTGTACTGATTCAGTATCTGTGAGTCTTTGGAATGGTGCCCCTTTATAAGAGATTAAAGAGCCATAGGTGTACCTACTGATAGCGATAATCATTCTTCAATAGTTTCTTAATCTTAATGGCAGCCCATCCTGTGG
This sequence comes from Isichthys henryi, assembly GCA_026776945.1. Classification (NCBI taxonomy): domain Eukaryota; kingdom Metazoa; phylum Chordata; class Actinopteri; order Osteoglossiformes; family Mormyridae; genus Isichthys; species Isichthys henryi. The sequence goes on from JAODJX010000007.1 coordinate 6,387,173, forward strand.
GGGCCAGTGGGCTCCTACCCTCCACCTCCCAGGTTCCGCACTAACCCTCGTCTGTGTTCCAAGTTCTGGGTGGCAGGAGAGAGCGTCCGGGACGTCATGCTGCCTGATTGCAGCTCCGCTCACCCACCGACGGGTCTGGCTGCTGCTGCACGTTTTTATGAAGCCAAGTTTTTGAAGGCGTGTTTTTCGTAACGTACGACTTCCTCTCTGCCAAATCGTAACTCTTTAATCATTTGTATGATGGACGGCTGAGGATAAATCTTCTCGGAGAGTTAAAGTCGGGGTAATGCAGTGGTGTTTGGCACCGATCTCTGAACTCGGGTAGCAGTGCAGAGGAAAAGCAGGCCGTGTTCAGGGTAAACAAAGAACGACGGAACATGGAACTGTAAAAAAACAAGAATTAAAGAAATGGGTTTATGCACCTTGATCATGGCAGAGACCCAGTTTTTGCTGGAACCCCAGTCCAGTTCTGATTGCCCCTTCATCACTGGTGTCACACAGTATAGCGCAGTGGGCGGGGGGGGGGGGTTAAGTATGCCTGACTGCCCCTAAAACCTCACTGCTGAGTCTACCACAGCTCACCTTCACCCCAAACAGCCTGGTCAGGCTGCACGACGCCTCCATAGCACCCACCGTAAAGACAGCCACCTGCCAGTGGGACCCACCAACATTGCATCCTAACAGCTCGCATGCGATCCTCTGTCCAGTGCCCTGCGCATTAACCGACTCAAAGACTGACACTTATAAATTATGGACACTGCGGAAGATTATATGATACTTATTACCTGCGTCTTATGCCGAAGCAGAATTTGAAATCTGTCTATAAATTAATGATTTTTCCCCTGCCTGCCATACCTTTATTCTTAATGCATGATTTCTATGAATACTGACAACTTAAAGTGAGCAGTGTTACTGATGTGACAACAGCCCACTATATCAAACAGCCATGTTGCAGACACAAGCAGATCTGATTTCATCATGCATTTTTGTAAACACCTTAGAAGTCTTTTGACCCGTTATTAATCTTTACAGTTTTTCATATGTAGTTAAAATATAATACTTCAAGACCAAGAGAAAATTGTCCATCGCAAATTGGTCCAGCTAAACATGGCAAGCAGACCAATCAAACTAATCAAATCTACATCAGTACATCAGGTGATAGAAACTTTAAATCCCTACATGTTATTTTCCCCATGAAATGCTTCCACGTATCTTGTTTCAAAAATGATTCTGTGAACTTTTCTGGTGCTCAAATGCAGAACGTGCCGCTTTCAGAATAAAGCACGAGGGCGCTGATCCAGAAGCAGTCCGTAACGTGCCCCAAACAGTCTCCCCGGGGTCCCATGCAAATTCAGCAGAGGGCTTTCATCCTACAAAGGCTCGGGCAGCATGACAGGATAGCTGGCCCTGGCACCAAGGAAAATCCCAACTGCTGACATGGGAAGCACGGAGAAACCAACGACCCGGCAACGGACGACCGTTCTTGGAACAGAACCCCCCCCCCCCCCCCCAGATACGGATTGAATTATACCGAGGAAATGAGGTGGAAAGAAGAAGGAAAAAGTCCCTCCTGGTTGCCACGGCGATAAAAGATTAGCTTTACCTGGCCGTTCTCACATCCTGTAGAGGGGAAAGTAGCGAGGGTGGTTTGCAGCGCGGTACCAGCAGCCAGAGTCCATCGCCTACTGCTGCATCACATCAGGACCGACTCGCTGCATCGCCTCACCGGCATGGCTGGGGGGCGCCGACCGGCTCGGATGGCAGGAGAGGGAATTCCATCCGCTGGTGCTGCTGCTGACTCCTCACACGCGTCCTCTGCCTTTCACCAGCCGGCGTGCTCACTGCCACCACTGCCTGTGCCGTGCGCGTGTGTCTGTGTGTGTGTGCGCGTGTGTCTGTGTGTGTGTGCGCGTGTGTCTGTGTGTGTGTGCGCGTGTGTGCGGCTGCACCACAGTCTGCCCATCATCCCACTCAGGCTGGAAATTCTGAGGCTTCCTGACTTGTGTCCCCCCCCCCCTCCTTGGGCCCGCCATCAAACTCCGAAGGCTGCAAGGGGCCAAGCTGCAGGGAGTGGAACAAGGCCCTGGGAACAGGTGACAGAAACCATGACTCAATCAACCTTACCTGTCCCCCTATCCCCCCAGGTCATGATGGCTCAGGCCACTGTCAGAACAGCTCCACACCCAAGGACAACCGGCGCGGGGGGGTGAAAAAAATGCACAAATAAACATTTGGCAGTCTCCTTCGGATTATCGTGACGCTAGTCTCCATAATTACCACATATTTTTTTTCCTGGTCAATGAATGTATTCTCTGCTTTGATTTACAATCAAATCCCAGTGTAGGAGAGAAGAGGAGCCAATGACAGATAAAGGAAGTCCAGCATAATTTATTGTTCCAGTTCTGTTGAGTGCCTATAGATGGACTGCAGACATTTTAATGTGTGTGGCGTTACTTTCTCTGGTTTGCCAGGTGTCACGTAAAGGCACTGCGTTGTAGTGCCTAATTGTTGATGAGGCATATTCAGGACTGGTTGTGTATTACTCTTCTGGCATGTCCGTAAAGTAGCAGCCACGTTCTGAACGTTGGGATTGGGACCTTTACATAAGGACACACCTCAGTGCCGTTATGGACCCAGCTAACCATGGTTGTCAGGGTCACATGCGGCCTAAGGATCTGGTCTATAGACTGGATCAAAGCTGCATTTTGTTTACAAATTCACAATCGGTAAGATCTGGGTGAGGAGGGGGACGGGAGCAGTGAGGCAAAAGGAGGTCGGCGTAGCAGCAGGGTAAGTCGGCGTTGCCAGAAGTCAGAACGGCACTCTGCTGGGACAGTCATAGCTTCTGAATGTTCATCAGGCTCTTCAACAGACACGTACTGGATCAGGAAAGCTATGGTAAACCACGGACTGCAGACTCGTGGCAGGTGAGGGGAGGGGGAGGCCGTACAGATGTCCCAGTAACTTTCGGCGCGTCTTTGAGAATGCAGTCATGAACAATCATGAAAAAATTACCTCCAAATAATTTTACGCAAAACAGTAACATTTCTATTTTTTTTTACAAAAAAAGCCTAAATTATATCCATGCATTTTAAACAAAAAAAGTGATTTTTAGGTGAGGCAAAAAATATTGACTGTTCGGCAGCTGTTGCGATTTGATATCTGCCAATCAGCGGTATCTTTAGGGTTATATTTAACGTCAGGTCATCACGGCATTGGCTGGCATTGGGAGGAGGGGAGCAGCCTCCGACGGGTTAGGAAACAGAACAGGAGGCAGAAGGTTATATTTGAGTTTCTGCCACGGCATGGATGTGATTTAATGCTCCTCCCTTATGCTCGCCCCCCAAAATGTGTTCTATGGACCATGAGGAAAACACCCAAAGCCATTTGGGGAGACTTCTGTAATCCGTAGCCCTCCCTTGATGTGACTGCATCCTGCCATTTGAGAAAGCCACTCTTAATTCCCATTAATCGCAATATCTCTGCACTGCTGCTCGGAGAAGAAGTCAAAGGAAATCAATCGCTGGGAAAGAAAGGCTCGTTGCTAGGTGATTATTGACTTATTAATAACCATTTGTCATTTTAACTGAAATGCTCTGAGTTTACATACTTCATACACGTTTCTGAATCCATCTGATGGAGCAGAGAGGAGGCTCACTGTGTGACTGGCTCGTTGTAATCCTCTGCCGGTCGGAGGGTCACGTCCTGCAACTGTTACAAGAAAGAGCTGCCTTGTACTGTTTTACAAAACATCTCCTCACATGGCCTGTGCTGAACATGAAGCTAAAGAGCCAAAACAGAAAAGGAAAGTGACCACTGACTACTGCTCCTGAAGAATTTCTGAAACTGGGCGTGACCTACATTCTGCTCCCAGCAGCACATGGGGGGTGGGGGGGTGGATTACATCAGGAGTATGCAAAAATAAAGAATAACTCCTGGCAGCTTAGAGGTTTGCCTCAGACTTACAGGCATGTGTGTCTCGCCTTGGGTTGGGCTGCTTGAGTTGGCACTTTCAGTCTGGCATCTATAGCCATGTCCATGGTGGAGAGTGTGTCCGCTGACAGACTGGCCCCAGTCCGGGGTGTAACATGGAGCCATTATGGAAGATTGTCAGGGTTGTTGCCTGTCCAACCCTGTCCTATGCGTCTTGTCCAATTTTGGCCAGCAGGTGTCGCTGATCATCCTGTTTCCACCCTCTCTGTCTTGTAGCCCTTTAGCTCCTAGAGCTCCCCTATTCAAATCTAGCCCTCGATTCCAAATCCAGATCTTGTTTTTCACTTCTCCCAGATAGGTAGTTTAATAATTACTGGTTCTGATTGGTCAGAGGTTCACACCCGACTCATAGGTAAAGGAAAGCTGGAAAATCAGCAGAGCTGATTCACCGTGATTTGAACAGCCCTGTCCTAGAGTGTTTCCCTGCTTCCCAGGCCGCCGTTTAGCTCAGTGGGCTGAGCGGCTCAGGCTTGTCCCCTCCAGTCACTAGTCACCTGTTATTTAATATGTATTGGTTACCATGTGTTAGTACCTGTGGTTGTTTCCTAGTCCTGCTCTTTGTTGTGCTCTGGTGCCTAGTTGTGTTTACTGTCTGGTTTCTTTAGTTTGTTCTTAGTTTCCCTGTTTTGTTTTTGACCCCTCGTGGTCCCTTTACAGACACTCCCCTACTTACGAATGTCCTTGGGCTCCCGTTTCCTGTCCGCAACATCAATTTTTTTTTTCTGCGCGCCAATTCCGCCTAGTCCGACTTCTGGCTGCTACTCCCGCCGCGCAGCAGCGTAGCGTGCGAACTCCCAGCATCCTAGTTCTTAGTACTTGCGTATACCCTTAAAATGATGTTGAATAATGACTTACGCACATTTCGAGTTACAAACGGCCGTTCGAACCGTATCTCATTGGTAAGTAGAGGAGCGTCTGTATTTTGTGGTTTTCCCCTCTGTATTCTGTTTTAATTAATAAATCCCTTTTTGTTTGAGCCATTCTGTGGATTGTCCCTCTTTTCCTTCCTTCACCATGCCCCACCGTAACGGAAGATGAATGTTATTGCTTGGGCATCTTAAACATACAGAAGGTATGCAAACTGGCTAAAGCTAAATTAGCAAAACTGATGTATAAATATGTCTCCTTAGATATGCATCTATTATGTCAGTAATGATAATTTTGAACAAAGATAGCCATCTTTTTGCTTCAGTTCCTCATGGTAAATGCATTTCCTTCAATTAGAACTAAGGGCGTGACTTTGGGTTGAGCACTGGGGGGGTTGAGGTCGCCACCCATTTAAGGGGGTCTAGGGGGTTGTATTGGCTGGTTTTGATTATAATTTACGCCCATGATTAAAACCCATATAATTCCTAGCTCTTCTTTGTGTACCTGACCAACGTAGCAATTATAATAGCACCATCTGTCCATTAAAGTAAAATATATTACTATAAATTAACACCCTATATTTTTATTCGGTGATAAATCGCTGTGGGGAAATGTGAGAAAGGTCCATTCAAGTCGAATAAAACCTAAATGAAACTGAACTCTGTCACACAAGATCTTTATTTAAAAGCATTGTCACACGCAAATGAAACGGTACCAGTACAGCGCAGGGAAGAAATTCATTTAAAATATTTATAAAGCCTCAGTAAAAGGCCTCTTGTGTCCCGCAGCATTCCTGCTAAAGTTAATGTTGACTCTGTAAACAGGGGAACAGACCAGTGAAGGATTGCTGCTCATGACCCAAATTAAGTTAAATTACAATCTATTCGCGACATAATCTTAATCGTTCGTCGAGTGGGATTAATCGGGAATTCCCGATGGACATTTAATGTAAATTAATCCCTGACATTGACAGCAGCGTCCTTGGGAAATCCCATCGGGGACTTGGCAAAAAAAACGCGTTATGTTTCTCGCAACTGCACTCAAAACCGGTTCCAGTTACGCAGAACAGCGGGGATACCACGGAAACAATACTAATATAAACTATTAATACTTAGGCCTATATCTTCTAATCAATATAATTTATAATTATTATGCAGAGATATATGAGTCTTGGTAACCCCATACAAGTTTTAGACTAAATTATATGTATTTGGTGTAAACTTTCGTTTACTCCTTTGCCTGAACTAAAGCTGACCACATTTATCAAATGTATTTTAAATTAATGTGATTTTACAACATTTTATATGTCGGTTTTAATAAAAGCACCAGTCACCTTTTTGGGGGGTTGACAGTACCAACCCGCATTTGTCAGGTACGTCACTGCATGTTTTATGTTAATCGTATACCATAAGCAGCGTATACCATAATCAACCCACATCACAATAGCGTGAGTGCTGAGTGACGCGGACGGGACCGGGACCGGGACCGTGACGCAGCCCGTCCAGCTCCGAACAGTCCAGCCTGGACTCCGGCTCTTCGCTGTATTAATTAATTCAGGGCAAGTCTCGCGGTGTTACCTCTCAGACATCTTGCATTTTTCAGTCTGAGAAAGAAAGAGACGATTTATCGCGCAGTCCGTCCGAAACGGGTCGCCGCTCGGTCCGGAGCAACTCCGCGCTTCGAAGTGCCGATCGCTTGCCTGCCCTCGCCGTGCCGAACCCGGCGGCGGCTCGCCTTTCCCGGGCTGTCCTGAGTCCTGCGTCATCATCTTTTCTGCATTTTCGCCCTTTTCTCCCCAATCCAAGACGACATGGCAACACCCGCCGCTGTTAATCCGTCGGGTAAGTGCGACATTCATTTTGAAGGGAAGCGATCTGTCGTGTTAAAAGCGACGTGAGACATCCCATGTAATGTTGGCTAATTTTTCCACGGTAACAAAAGAATCGCAGCCCCGGTGCCTTTTTCCCTCCGACATCAGAAGGGACTGGCTGCCTGCATGTGTGGGGGAAGGGGGGGATGCTGCCTTCATAACAATCTAACATTTAACTCACGAGAGCTGATTTTTCATGTTTTTGTCCCGTGATCTGCCAATGTATGATTATTTCTGTCTTACATTTTCCGTATCCTGCTAAAGTCATTAATTCTGACTTACGTGCGATAGTTTGCGACGATCAAAGGTTCTTTTTTTGTAAATGCAAATTGTGGATTTTCTGAATACATTAGCCAGCGAGCAGTACGTGATTGATTTCCTTGATTAATCTCCTTAAGAACACAAAGGTCCTTTTTGCGCAGGCTAAAGCTTGCCTTGCGGGCTTAAACCTCCTTCACTGTTAGTCGGACGCTGCCCCTTACTTTCTCTGCCTGTTGATTCCAACATATACAATCGTTCTTTTTATTTTTTCCCCTTTTACTTGCGGTTGATTATTTTAAACCAAACATATGCTACAAAATTAAATTTGGCGCTACAGTGTAACTGTTGGTGAAGAGTTTAGACAATGCAGATGGGCATGACCGAAAGGGTTATATAACAGGCAAAAATCGGTGTATCGCTTCGCTTTCCTTATGCGCGCGTGTGTGTTCGGAGGTTGGTGTGGAGCACGCAGCAGATGGAGTTCCTGACATCTGCAAAGATGCTGTGGTTAGTTTCCATGGAGCTAAAAGAAAAGAAGTTAAGTCCGGTGATATCAGCTATGTCAGTAGGCAAACGTGGGCTGATGATGATAACTGTGATGATGATCTGGGTTCCTGCTGTTTTGGAAAAGCATCAGGAATGATTCAACAAAGGTGTGTGTATGTATGTATGTATGTGTGTATGTGTGTGTGTATGTATATATATATATATATATATATATACACACATACACACACACACACGAGGGCAAATTTGAGGCTCAGGAACTAAAAATGGACTCTCTGCCATTAGTTTAATTGTTTACTCATTACCTACAACAGGGAGATCTGTGTGCTGTCAGCAGTCACTAACAGCATCCCCTTGTAAGAGCTGTGGTGACCAGCAAGTGGAGTTTGGTTTTAGGTCTGTGCTAAACACGACCGATTCGGATTCGAGAGGACCTGTTTGTTCAGGTGGGTTTGGAGTATGGTGAGGAATAGCAGGCCAACAACTGAGAGAAGGCTGATGTCAGACATGGGGGAGGCGCAGGAGGAGTGGAGGAGGATGAGGAGGTACGCTGCTCCTCTTCAAGGCTACGTCAAGCGTCTGTCTGGAATGGGGGAACACTGTCGGCACTCAGACATGACCAGACTGTGTGCTGTTCACTGCCGCTGCTGTTTATTACCTGTCTAATGGTGCCCAGTAATCCTTTTGAAATTATACTAAAACGCATAGAAAGTCCAGTAGTGCTATGAAGAAATGGCAATTTATACAGTTAAAATTCTGATTAATATATAGCATGGTGTACAAATACCTGCAGAGTGCAAGCAAAGTCTAGGCTGATAATCTCATAATCAGATTATTTAAACTGAAAAATAACCAAAGAAATCCTGGTGTAAAGGCATGTTTACATATAGCAAACATTTTACAGTACGATTTCTCAACAGGGGCACTTGTCAGCTGGTGGAATGACTTGGGCAAGACAAATGTGTATTTTTTGCGTCTGGGAACAGAGCTGCTTCAACAGTCACCTGTGTGACAGCTAGAACGGTTTAAGGATTGCAGGCAATGCCAGGATGTGCTGACTACCTGAATTTTTTTGGCGAACCTGTTTATTTGTGGACAGGTATAACAAGATTGTATCAGAATTAGATTGTAAGGTTGCAATGAAGTATTTGGTCTAGCGAAATGACAATAGCGTTAGCCTGGTTAGCATGACTTACTGCTGTAGAATCACACGATACAGTGACTAAAACCCAGCACTAAACAACATTAATACTGAACAACGCTCATTCATAACAAACCCATTTTTTGGACTTACTTCAGTCTAAAGGTTTTCAATTTGCAGCAGAGCTACGACACAGCTAGCTCTGTAAATGGAAAATGAATGGAATTAGACGGTAAACCTCGTCACTGTTTCATTATGACTTCATGACACTTGGTCTCGGTGAAGGAGTCTCTACTGAACAGAGACAGATGACTTGACTTGTACATAATAATCTTATGTTTTTTGATTTTTAGTCGATGCTGTTTATCACTGCAGCTAATGACCTCCCTTCCTGTTTATGTAGCTATGCTGTGTGCTTGGTGCCGCTCTGCCGAGAGACTCCTAAGGCCTGCCATGGCTGGAATGTTCAAATAAAATCGCCTGGGATTCTTTTTCGATACGGCCATAGAAATTCTGCGCTTGTGCCTTACCTACTTAGTAACTAAGGTAACGGCGTGATTGATCTTAAGCAAGCAAAAAAGTTCAAGGTCTCTCTGTCCCGAGCTGTGGTCCTTAGCTGTACCATGTCTCCCTTGTATTCACTTGCATGTCTGTAAGCTCTAACATACATGGAAAGCAGTTTTCACGCTTTCTGATACTCGACAAAAGCTTTTCTGTGATTTTGCATGTGAAATATATTTTTGTTTACACGTTGCAAGATTGGTGAGCTAATTTTTAATTCTTCAGATTCTCTATGTAGGTTCAGGGTGTTCTTGTAGAAAACGCTTTGATTTATCTGTTTAAACCATATGATAATTTCCGTTAGGCAGCTTTTAAAACACACAACACTCCTTCCGTTTGTTGCGTTGATATTCACTCCACACAGGCGCTGCTCATTCAATCCTGAAAGCACAGCAAAGGTTACATTAATCATTTGTTAAAATACGGAGGCTCGACTCTCCATCAGTAATTATAGTGCAAATGAAAGCTTTATTATGCAAGGAACGAGAGTCGTGATTCATAGCCGTGGTTACAGGAAACAGAATCATCAGCATATATAAACATAGCCTGTGCTTGAATGGAATGTGTCTACGAGATTTTTACTATGCTAAACAAATAAAGCGAAACAAAACAGACGCGGTATTGTAAAGATGGTGGAACGAAAATGGTTGGCACGGGGGGGGGGGGGGCGGTGCCACGAGAAGTGTGTACATATCCATTCTGATTTTTTCTGTGACAGACGCGTGTTGAGGGCCAGTCGTCTGCTTGGTTTGTTTGGAGCGTTGGGCTGAAAGACTGTTGAGGTAACAGGACACGGGAGGCCTGTGGCCCAAAGTTTTTTTGGTTTTTTTTATCCGATACTGCCTACAAATCCTGTCTTCTGCCCTCTGCTGGCAGATAACGGTAAATGCAACTCAGACAAGAATGTTGACAGCAAACAATATTAAAAATAGAAACGAGTAAATGTCTTTTTGTTTAGCTTTTTTCCCCCAGTTTGTTTGACAGCAGCTTGCTTGCTATGAGGAGAATGAATGGAGTCCACAGTAGAGAATGTTGATTTGGCCCTGGAGTCAATTACAGCAGCTGCCATTCGTTTGATTGTTCTGTCTGTTGCGGCCAAATGAACGCAAGCACCTAATGGGATGGATGTTGATTTTTGTTCTGTTCATGTTGTCACGTGCTGGCATGCAGAGATGGCCACGGACCTCCCTGGACCCGTGACGATGCCGGGCACTGTGGTGGGTGCAGGGCAGGTACGGATGGCTGGTTCGATGCCCAGCCGGGGCGGCAAGAGGAGATCTGGAGGGTGAGTATTCTGAAATAGTGAACCGGTCTTCCGTGGGGAAGCTGGCGGTCACGCGGCTCTGTCAGAAAGGTGACTGTAGCAGGCTTGCTGGCCGGCTTGGGCAGGTGGGCGTCTGCATCCTCCCAGCGCTGTTCTGGCGTGAGCTCGCTCACGCCCCTGTCCGCACGACTGGCGAGCCCTGGTACGAGTCAGAGCTCGGAGCCCCCTGTGCGACAGCCCACTCGTCAGCGTGCGTCTGAAGCCTGAAAGCGGCCCTCGTACACGCTCCTGTGGGTGTCCTCCAGAACGGTCTGTTCCTGGCGCTCCGCGTCCTGTTACGTAAATAGAATGGAGAGGGAAAGATGCCGTGGAAATGGAAGTGATCACGGATCTACACGGATCTGATTGGTTAATTGTATGCTTAAATTTCACCCACTTAAGTCACACGGGGGGCGGATTGATGTTGCTACGACTAATAACATTAGATGGTTTCTTTTATTTTTCATCAACGGGGAATATTTATATACAATTATTACAAATTTGGTTTTTTTTTTCACGGAGAAATCTGGAGTGAAGAGCAATAGAAGTTAAAAAATAATTTGTATATAAATAAATAATAATGGTTGTTTAAGTCTGTCCAGTAACTAGAGTTTAAAAGGAACAGATTGTTCCATGTGTTAGTTTGTTAGAGGATTGCTGTGCTGATGATGTCCACATGAGAAAACCTGCCCCCCCCCCGAGAATCTGGATGGTTCTATCCCATGAAGTCAGCAGGTAGCCTGTTGAACTTCCAACAGCATCATGGGTATGTAAGCCCGTGATCCAAAATAAGAATTTTTACCTTTTGATTCGGAATAATTATGGATTATTTGAAGAAAAAAATAAATGAGATTCTTCCGTCATTTTTTTTTTCAGATGTTATTTTTTCTGATACCTCTTTAATTTAAATGTCACATTTCTTAGTTTTAAAGAGTAAATTTGAATGCAACAGAAAAGGAGCCTGTACAATATAAAATCAATTTTACACCGACAGTTTTCAATATATTAATTTCGTGCAATCCTGAATGTAGCAGCCGGACACTTACATTTCAGTCGACTTGTAGGTGTTTGGTAGAGGATGGCGCGTAGGGGAATTTTTCACTTTCGTACAAGAGCTATAAGATGAACAGCTGAGAATTAAGCTTCATTTTTTAATGGGAAATATGAAAAAGTGCGCTGCTATTGACCTTGTATCTTGGAATTCCGTACGAATTGTTTCATAAATGTTAACCGCAAAAAAATGTTACGGCTAAAGAATGTTTTGTTTTGTCTGTAAGTGGACGTGTTGCTGTTTTCAGCTTCATGTTGATATTATCATAGCTGCTAGGCATAAACTAAACAGCCACTGAATTAAGCAGTTACATCGAAACTAAGGTTTTCCTGGAATGAAGACAATTCTGCTGTTTTGCTGCAGTATTATACAGTCAGGAGTGCGTGACTAACCCGCCCACCCAAATGTGTCAGATTGTATTAACGAAGCCTAATGTATTAACTAAGCCTTTCACGTTTGGCGAAAAGCCGGCCGGTAAATTAAACTTGTCCGCAATTTAAGACGGTACTTATACTACAAAAATGCCGTGTCCCGATTAGCGCTGGGCTTTATTTCCGCACACTTTGCACGAACAGTAACTTAGATCGTGTGGGTTTGGCGCTGGGGAGAGCGATCGCGCGCCGGGCTCACAGCACGTGGTTGCGGGCCTCACTTTGCGCTTCCTGCGGGCGAAGAGCACGCGCCTCCTAATTATAATGTACTGATAAGTGCATGGCGGCTGTATTACCTGTGGATGTGTAAAACCGACTAAAGTTTCTCTAGTAGACTGCGCTGGTAAATTTTGATCGCATATTTAGTTAATGCAGTCAGTGTTCGTTAAATGTGAATCAGTCCAGAAACGTTGAACGAGTTACGCCATTAGGACCCAATACTTTTCTCACTACTTTATTTAATTAATAAATTAATAAATGAGGGACCCAGCAAATTCTCAAGGTCAGGATGAAGAGGACGTGCTAACATCCAACTTTACATGTTTACAGCATAAAGCCACTTATTTTGTATTACCTGCGAGTAGCACAGTAGCATTGAAAATTGCTGTTATATAGCAAAATGTTATTCATCCATCCATTCTTGTATAGTTTTTTTTTCCTGCTTGGTTATTGTTCCGTTTTTTTTTTTTTCGTTAAAGCATCCGTATCCTTCCTTATTTGTTCAGAACTTCCATCAATTGTGTTCGCTTTCTGTTGACTTGTGCGGGCACTGTAGATGACACAGAGCCCTCTGCTGGAGAGAAGGAGAAATGCGGCACTGTCTCCTGAAGATGATGAGAGAGTATGTTACTCTCTGTTCAGGCGTTTTAAAGTTCTCAGTTCTGTTTTGTTCTGTCTGCAGTTTGAAAAGCATTTTTTACAGTACATGTGTCAAGCTTGTCAGAAAAACGCATAGATTTCTCCAAGGTGACACTTTTACCCAAACAGGCTTACAGTTTTACTCCAGTTTATATATCTGGCTGTTTACTGGAGCGATTCAGGTTGAGCGTTTTGCTCCAGGGTATAACAGCAGGGCCCCTCTGAGGATTCGAATGACTGGCAGTTGCATGCATGCTGACTGCTACACTATAACCCGATGCCCAGGTAAGAAGCAAGTGAGCCGATTGATGCTGTATCTTACGTGCCCATCTCAGTTACTCAGATGTTTAAGTGTGAACCCGACGCTCGTTTTGACGTGTTAGAGCTGGGGACTCCCCGGCGCCTCCCTCCGTGAGCGTTTTCTCCTTTTCTGTTTCACGCGCTTCCTCTAATTCTGCTGAGTGTGATTTGAAATGACTAATTTGAAAGGGGTGTACAGGGAGGCAGGCATATCGGACCTCTAAAATTAATGTTATGGGATTTGAAATTAAATCTGCCTGTTTTAAAAATATGTTTGTGGGGAAAATTTAATTGCTGAAAATATTTCCAATATGGTGAAATTTTGTTTCTAATTGTTCCTTTGCAGAATGGACTTTGACGATGAAGACGGGGAGGGACCCAGCAAATTCTCAAGGTCAGGATGAAGAGGACGTGCTAACATCCAACTTTACATGTTTACAGCATAAAGCCACTTATTTTGTATTACCTGCGAGTAGCACAGTAGCATTGAAAATTGCTGTTATATAGCAAAATGTTATTCATCCATCCATTCTTGTATAGTTTTTTTTTCCTGCTTGGTTATTGTTCCGTTTTTTTTTTTTTCGTTAAAGCATCCGTATCCTTCCTTATTTGTTCAGAACTTCCATCAATTGTGTTCGCTTTCTGTTGACTTGTGCGGGCACTGTAGATGACACAGAGCCCTCTGCTGGAGAGAAGGAGAAATGCGGCACTGTCTCCTGAAGATGATTTTCTCCAGAGGGTGTAATCTTCTAGTTTCTTGTTCTAAGTGCTGTAAACTGACATTGTCATGATGCCTTGGAGAGGGTGTGCCATTCATTCTCAGTGGTCGTCATAGCAACGTATGTGTACAGTCATCTTTGTGGTGTCCTTCTTGATCTTTCCATGCGGGGGGGGGGGGGGGGTTTTTCCCGTGGGAAAGGGATAACTGTGGTTCAGTTGGATCTGCCTATCAGAGGGGGCCCACATGTGGTCTGGAGCCTCTGTGCTCTTCCTGAATTAATTTAATCTTATTTATTTTGGGGATGGTCTGTTAGAGGACACGTCCACATCGCATGCAGCCTCCCTGTTTCTCATCCATCATTAGCTGTTTCGTGTCTTGTGTTTGAACTTAACATTTTGCTATATGAGAACTTTACCTGTCACAGTGAAAAGCCAGTGTGGGGTCAGTCAAGTAAAAACGCTTAGCATGTATGCCTTTAAAGTTACCTTTATCATTACAATGAATTAATAGTTGGAATTAATAGTTTGGTAAAGGCTTGCGATGTGATGCTTGCGATAGCTTGTGATGTTCATTCCTGCCCTGTTTTCCTTGCAGGTATGATGATGATGATCAAATCCCAGGTGATAAGGAAAGATTTGCCAGGTAGGGTTTAAGCTAGCAGCACCCTTGAGGATCCTTAGCTGACAGCAGCCGCTCAACGCTGGCGGTGAGGCTCCGGGCTGGAGGATCCAGCCCGTCTCATCCGCTCTGCTGCTTTTAATGCGCTTCTTGAAAACTCTGACATTGTGCTTGTCACCCGGAGCGCCGTGTTAGTAAGTGTGCATTGAAATATCCGTCCGTTTGAGCGAGTCATTCCTCTGTCCAGCAGTTCCCTGGGCGTGCTCTAGGTGGCAGAATGAGGCTTTTGCGCCGGAGGCTGGGAAGGAAAAGACTGGCGTTGTTCATAAAAGACATTTAGTTGAGCTAAAAACTCTACGTGAACAGGGTTGCACGTAACTGGTACGCAAATACGCATTTGGTGTTTAAAGCGAAATGCGTGGCAATTTCTTCGCTTCACAGCGCAAATGCGCATAAAGTATGCAGAGACGTGCAGTTATGTGCATCTCTGTACGTAAATGTCTGAGTCTGTTACATACTTTCTTTTAATGTGTTGACGTTAACAAGCTATTCTTCATTCTCAGTGCGTTCGCCGTTCCTGAGAATCCGCAGAAAGGTTAAAACTCGCTCGTAGCTCCGCCGTGTGGCACGCGGAGCCCTTCTCACGATGTCGTACCATAGTTGGGGGGGGGGGCGATGGCTGCAGCCATCTCTGGGCCAGGCCCCCTTCCCTCTCCTGATCGTCTCCCGGGTTCCCAGGGAGAACCACAGTGAGATCGAGAGACGCCGGCGGAATAAGATGACACAGTACATCACGGAGCTGTCGGACATGGTGCCCACCTGCAGCGCTCTGGCCCGCAAACCCGACAAGCTGACCATCCTGCGCATGGCCGTCTCGCACATGAAGTCCATGCGGGGCACGGGAAACACCTCCACTGATGGAGCCTACAAGCCGTCCTTCCTCACTGAGCAGGTAGGGGACCCTCCACTCAGTCGCCTGGTGACCAAGGGTCAACCATTGCCATGGAACCTAGAGTGTGATGAAAACAATCATCCATCCATCCATTTTCTGTAACTACTTGTGCTATTCAGGGTTGGGAGGGGAATCCGTAGCCTATGGGCATGAGGCAGGGATCAACCCAGAATGGGGCACCAGCCCATCGCAGGGCACATTCACACACCATTCACCCACACATCCACACTTTTGGGCAATTTGGTAACGCCAGTCAGCCTCAGCATGTTTTTGGGCTAGGGGGGGGACCAGATCAGCCAGAGGAAACCCCACAGCAACACAGGGAGAAGTTGGAACCATGGCAGAGACTCGAACCCTGGTCCCAGAGGTGCGAGGCAACAGTTACAACCACTGCACCACCATGCCGTCCTGCAATCATTAACCATTTCATTTTATATGTACAAAAATGTGTCATTTCCTAAATCGAATCCAGTTATGCGAAACCTAAAACATAGTTAAAGACAGATTTACCAATAAACTGAAAATCTGTCCAAAAAGTGGTTCTGTGTGGGAGGCAGAAAATCTCACAGAAGGGAGAAGGAAAATGCTGTGGGGGGGGGGAGGGGGAGGCGGCTATGAACCAGCATGTGATCCTCATTAAAAATAAACCTTCATTGATGATGCAAATCCCACACTCACCTTGTTCATGGCAAGAATCTGACGGAGGTCCATTTCAGCTAAGCAGCCATTTTCAGAATTGGGTATTTTCTTGGACCCCGGGACATGACAAGTTTTCAAACTTAAGTGTATTTGGTTGCCGTTCCCTCTGACCGCCACTGGTGGGCGTCTTCTCTCTCTCCTCAGGAGCTCAAGCATCTGATCCTGGAGGCCGCTGACGGCTTCCTGTTCGTGGTGGCCGCCGATACGGGTCGTGTAATCTACGTGTCGGACTCGGTGACGCCGGTCCTGAACCAGCCTCAGTCTGAGTGGTTCGGAAGCACCTTGTATGAGCACGTCCACCCGGATGACGTGGATAAGCTCAGGGAGCAACTGAGCACCTCTGAGAACTCCATGACAGGTGAGCAGGACCTGTGGAAAGCTCCAGAACGTCCTAGGAGTCACATGACTGAATCTTGAAGTACCTTTTGTCTTTAGTGCTGCAGTGCCATGTTTCTACACACGGGGGCGCTGCAAACACACAAAACAAAACTGGAACATTTTAGCGGCTCTAAAACCAGACACCCGCATGTCATAAAATTCATTTTTAAATCTCTCAAGCATGCCATGCAGAGTAAAATTAATTCATGAATTTATTGCCTGAGCTCATAATGTGTTATGTTCTGTGAAGTCAGAAATAATGTGTAGTCAGCTGTGGTGAAATTCAATCAAGGAAGCCAAAGTGAGCCGTTATGGTTTAGTGGACATTTTTTAAAATCGATCAGTTCAAGCAGACATCCCGATGATACTGGAAAGTGACAATAACCTCGACCTGAAATGGTCTGGCCGCTGTGAAGCCCCTTGGTGTGACTGACACAGTCGAGGTTGGTGACGTATTGAAGCTGTCATTTCTGGGCCATTTCCGGATCAGGGCTGCGGGTGTAAACAGAGTTTGAAGAGGCCTGATCAACACTCTGATATCTTGCTGATTGTGGTGCAAATATATCATTAGTATATTAGAGGAATGTTCTAGACACGACCCACGCGAAATTGCTTTGGGATTAGCCGAGGTGCTTGGGGAATTATGCACAGAGGTTACATCACTGTGTTTTTGCGGAAAGCCTGAATCTAATATTGAAATGCTGTGATGTTGACAGCCCAGACGTTTCCCGTTATAAAGTTAGAGCTGCAAATAAAATGTTTTTTTTTTCTCTTTGTTTGCTTAAGTAATTTTTTCTCTACAAACAAACATCTTATTTGCGAGATGGCTATTTAGTCAAACGTTCGAGGTTGAAAAAACCTTGTAGGGATTCCCAGCTGACAAGCCTGCG
>JAODJX010000007.1:6404601-6425769 GCA_026776945.1 Isichthys henryi
GCCCCCCCACCCTGTCCACAGGGATCTCGTAGCTCACACATTCTGTCCCCTTTCTGCAATAAAGTATTTAGCAAGTGTTTGTTAGCACCAAAGAACTGAAAATCAACATTGCACAAAGCAAACGTTTTGCTACATCTACCGAACAACTTATTCTGTTATGTATGTTTAAACAGTAATTTATCTGTACATTTAAATAGCTAAAAAAGATCTAGAGAAATACTTTATAAACTAACAGGTAGTGTACAGAAGTTTTTATCCAGAAGAATTTGTGTAACCGTGTTTTACGGTTTTATGTTTACTTCTATTTACATACGTACACTGCATTTACTCAGCAGACACATTTATCCAAAACGGCGGAAACTGACATCACTCTGCAGCCCAGGATTTGAACTGGCGCCCTGATCACAGACTTGCTGAGCGTAACAGAGATGTTGCATTAATGGCATTTTCCCCCCGAAATCAACAGAATGTGCCTCATGTGGTTATAGGACCTCAGTGGAAGTCACTTTCCAAGTGTTTAATTTGAGTGACAGCTGTTTGAAAGCACTAGACCTGGTGAGCCGGAGCAGTTATTGGCTGATGGCTTCCCTCGTGTTTCGGCCGGCACAGGCACTGAAGGAGGACCATGGAAATGCAGTGAGCTGGATGGCAGTGATTCGAACGTCACCACTAAGGGGACTGTCGTCGGCGAGGAATCAGATCTTCCAGGCATTAGCGATTTAGCGCTTCTCTAAGCATTCTGCCCTCGTTCTGCTTTATTTCCTCGTTCTAAACGATAGCTACAAAGTGCTTTGTTTTACTGCCTGGGGATGCCTCTCCATCGCTGTCTCTCTCCGTCAGGGATATAATTAGGCTGCCTGCGGAGTTTCTCTTCCAGGGAAAACTGCAGAGAGAGTGGATGAAAGCGCTCTGTGGGCAGACTGCCTGTATCTTTGCCTCTTTTCATACCTTTCACGTTCTTATCGGCATTTTCCTTGTGGTGTTTTGCCCCCCTGCGTTTCCTAAAACCTCCATGCAGACTGATGAGCAGATGGCCCCTGTCACTGAGGACCTTTCGTTTTTCCGTGTGTGGGGTTCTGAGTGTCCCGTCAGGCCACATTCCGCTCTGTCCATTATTATCTACTGTCCGTTTTCTCTAGGGCTCCCGCGCTGGTGCTGTCAGTGTCTTGACATTTCTCGCTTTTCTGGAAGCATCTGCCTGGATGTGCAGGTGGATTGGGGGGGGGGGGGGCGGTTTGAGGTCCTGCCCATCCGTGCTGTCTCCTTGCAGGTGGTCTCATACAGTTGAGAATGAGCCCCCGCCCCCAAGGAGAATGGGCTTGAGTGGCTGGGCGTTGGGCGGCTCTGCGGCTGCTCGATAGCAGGCGTCTTGCTGACCGGAATCTTTATTCCTTCCATCTGACTGCCCAGAGTCCCAATGAATCACACATTTTACAAAACGTCGGGCCCCCGGGACGCCTCGACCACTCCTGCCCTTCCCCTTCTCACGAGCGACCGCTCTTGGGCACTTCTGGGTGGATTCTCCTGTCACTTGCCTGCACCTTTTCCCTTCAGCAAACTTCCAGCACATTCTGTGGCCCCTCCTGCATTCTCCTGTTTTGATTTTGCTGTTGTTGTTTTTCCAGAGCAGGATAAATGGCTTTTTTTTTTACAGCTCATGTTTGTAGTATAATTTATTAGGCTCTCGGAATAGCTTGTCACCAATAGCAAGCCTTTTGTTATGCTGGATATCTGCCCCCCCCCCCCCAAAATCACCGCTAATGCTGTAAAATAATGATTAAAACATAGAGTGTGAATGCAGGTGATGTGCCTATTGCTTCCTGTGGTGTCCTGCTGCTCCACACTTTCACCGTGGCCAGTGGCTTCCTGCCACTGCCCAGCACCACTGTCCCCACTCCCAGAAAAATCTTCGATTTATTCTGGCACCAATTCTGATGGTTTTCCACATCAAAGCGACCTGTTATCAGAGTCGCTACACGATTACGCCTATCGCTGCAGCTCCCGAGCATGGAGGTTTGGTTCCTGGGAGAGTGTCTGCTGAGCATAGCTCCGCTCTTCTTACGGTTCCCAAGCCCCGTGACCATCCTGCTCACAGGTACTCTGACAGGGCCCAGCCCGTGATTTCTAAACTTCTCCGGCTGAGATCCAACGGTGCCGTCGTCGCAGAGACGCCTCCCCGCTCCTCGCGTCCATCAGCAGGGATGGGGTTGTTTATGTGACTCATACCGCCTCTCACGCCCTGGTGGCATAGCACTCTTGTCAGGAGACTGATCAGGAGAACGAGGGGCCCATTTTTTCCCCCCCCGTTTCCCTCCATCTGGAGCGAGCCGCTTCTCTGGCTTCTTGTGTTCTTCTCTGCCTGCACACTGGTTGAAAACAATGCAGAATGTATATAATTTACCACTTCGGCTCACCCTGAACCACGGGAATAATCTGCACGGGCCTTTCCCTACATCCCGGTCACATGTGGTTCCTCAGAACTTTCATATTTAATCTGAGGGTCCAGGGTTCCGGCCCGTGTTTGCTGAGCAGGTTTGGGATCTCGTATCACTGCCGGGCTCGTGAACCAGGGTGCTTTTCCACTGCACATGGCACTGTACTTTTAGCACTTCATGGAAGTACCAAAAGTACGGTACTTCAAGGTGCTGGTTTTCCACTGGCATAAAAACTGGTACTGGGGCCGAATGACATCATCAGATTGCGATGAAGGATATTTTATACTGAATTTGAAAAATAGCTGTAGTACATTATAGGGCTGGACATTAATACCTACATTACGCTATGCACGTGCAATTGTCACATCGCTAGTCAACTAGATTAAGATCCAATTTTCTCATACTTTCATACTAGACAGATATTATAGCGTCAGAGGTTTGAGTTTTTTTTTCCTCTTAGGAAAAAAACGTAGCAAATTTTAATGGTTCATCCTTTTCAAAACGATCTAGTATATGTTTAAAAATCAGTTAAAAATGTGCTTTCGCTGCTTTTCCATGAGCGTTGCATGTGTTCTGAGACAATCAATAATTTTCATCCTTGTTGTTTTAAATAAGTCACTTCTTCATGGGTTTGTGAACAATTTATATTGAACTCCATTTTTGCTTTATAAATGGCCCATTATTTATTACAAAATCACCAGAATCCTAGTAGCTATATTATACAAAATACTGTTTCTTGTCATGACATCCTGATTTTATTGCACCTGTTCTTGTAACCATGCAGTTCATTAAAAAAAATCTTTTTGAATTAATTTATCATTATTTTCTGAGGTTTGGCACTTTTGGAACGTGCTGGAATGTTTGGTACTTTGGTTCTCGACCAGAAGTGAATGGAAATGGGAGAGTACAGAAAATACTGTATCATAGGTACGGTACCTGATGTGGTAGAAAGGGGTCCCCAGGCAGGAACTCCCTGGTCTAGCTTTCTGACACCACGCTCTACTCACTAGTGTGTCAGACGCCAGATCAATAAATCAATGTAAACATAATCTGGAGCATCTTAAGTAGGAGTGTAGTACAGTGAAGCCTCCAGCCAGCCAACCGGCCTAATCCAGCCCAGTCGGGACCCAGTGTTCCCCTCTTCCTGTTTGTTTGCCCTGATTTATTCCCCCAGAATGCACAGCTCATCCGTGTGCGGTGTTTTGGTGCCAATGTGGGCTCGTCACGGCTTGACTCTGGCCTCGTCCCAAGTAAATTCTATCTTGGCTTCATTTGTTCGGCAAAAGCGCTAAGTAAGAACAGGTCCCACGTGGTTCCCGTTATGCGGGAATGCGACTCCAGACCCCTTTCGCTCCAGGCTGACATTCCCGGCACGTCTCTCCGAAACTGCAACAACAGCTTTCGCATCTCCCAGGTTGCGCGTTGGAACTTTCAGTGTACATAAATAACAGGTCGGGAAGGTTTCTCAGAGGCAAGGAAAAGTACAGAAAACAGAGCACAAGGAATAAAGTGTCCTAAAAGATTATTTATGCCAGCATTGAAATCTTATGAATGAGCACTTCCTGATTAGCAGCAGAGAGTGAATTGAATTAAAGTTTGATATTGGTTATAATTAGGGGTAAATTGATTTCATTCTGCTGCAGTGTGAATGTTCCAGAATTGCACTTCGCAGAATCCAATTATAGGGTATCTTACTTTCTTAATGACTGGAGATAATATGTTAAAGCATGTTTATCTGGAATACTGCTGATCTGTCCGAATTTATCTGTATGTGGTTTTGTTGTCCTTGATGAAGTGCTCATCGCTGCCCCCTACAGGGCGCATCCTGGACCTGAAGACGGGCACGGTGAAGAAGGAAGGCCAGCAGTCCTCCATGCGGATGTGCATGGGATCCCGGCGCTCCTTCATCTGCCGCATGAGGTAAAGCTGTGACTCAAAGTGCCTCGCTGCGCAATACTGCCACCTGCTGATTCATCTCTGCCGTGTGTGATGGTACTCCACGTTTTAGGTGTCCCCCCCCCTCCCCCCCGCACCCCGGAGCCATGTGGGGCAGGAAAATGTTGTTTGCGTTTGCTCGTGACTCTTAAACCCCGAGAGTTACATTCCTCTGTTGGCTAAAAATAGCTCTTGTTTTTAAGACCTAATTTCATCTTGAGAAACGCCTCACTTCGGCAATTAACAACCGATGTTGGTTCCCAACTGAGAAGATCGCCGCCTCTCGTCCCAATCTGCTTTCGCCCCGGATCCTGTATGAAATCAGCCCCGTCTCCAGCTGTCACGAGTCATTATTCGACCCGTAACTGCAGTCCACCGCCCGCCCAGAAATGTGTTTTTGTTTAATGTTTGCTATTTGAGACGAGTTTCATATGGGATCGGCATGCGGGAAACGGCGGTGGCGGCGGCACGAGCGCTGGCGGGGGGCTTCGCAGGAACGGGATGGGTCCCGGAACGGCACAGGGAGCGGTTGGGCCGCTGTCACCGTATCGCCACCAGGACCTGCATGGTTAAGGTCCCAGCATTTGTTTGGGTCTGAGCAGAGGTATCCCATCATAGAAACTGCTACGTGCTCTGACATGTGAGGCCCCCAGCAGCCCTGCTGACGCTCGGTTCGCAGATAATTCATGTGAATTCCTGCCTATGGGGACGCGGTGCGTGACCCCGGCGTGCCGGTGACGGGCAGGGAGCTGCCTGCTCAGGCTCCCTGTGCCTTCATCTGTATTTCTCTGAACCTGGGAGCTGGCATTGAGCTCAGCTCAGTCATGGGCATAATCTCTCTGCCTGTCTCTCTTTCACTGTCTACCTGTCTCTCTCTTTTGCTCTGTGTGTGTCTCTCTCTGTCTGTCTCTCTGTCTCTGGTTGTCTGTCACTGGGTCTGTTTGTCTCGCTCTGGGTGTTAGACAGACAGCCGGACACAGACAAGTAGACAAGCACCCAGAGTGAGACAGACAGACAGACAGACAATGACAGATAGACAGCCAGAGACAGACAAGTAGACAGACAGACAGACAATGACAGATTGTCTGTCTCGCTCTGTCGCTATCTCTCTCTGTCTACCTGTTTGCCTGTATCTTTGTCTTTGTCTACTGGTCTGTCTCTCTTTGTCTGTCCCTGTCTGTCTCGGTCTGTCTCTCACCCTCTGTCTTCTGTCGAACCCTTTCAGATTGTACTTCAGAAGTGTCTTCAGGTGGCACAGTGAATGATCCTCGTGTTTTACACCGATAAACATATAGTATTTCTCCCCTGTCTCCTCCTGTTCTCTGCAGGTGTGGGAATGCCCCCTTAGACCACATCTCCCTAAACCGTCTGTCCAACATGAGGAAGAGATACCGGTAAGTGGAGTGACCCTGTTAACTCTGGTAATCAGGCTCATCTGTTGACTGAACATTTTGGAAAAACACATTTTTCTGGAAGTGGAGCCAGTGACGCATATACGAGAAAGAAAGTCCATCTGCTTTTTATCAGATTATAGTGCATGATCTGCACAGACATCTGTCCCATAGAGGTGGATATTCTACGCAGGTGTCCCCTCTGTCCCGTAGATGTGGACATTCTGCGCCGACGTGCCCCTCTGTCCCGTAGAGGTGGACATTCTGCGCAGACGTGCCCTCTTTCCCCTCTGTGTTTCCATCCATCTGGATGGGAGCACAGTAGTGCTTCCCTGTGAAGATGTGCCACCCTCCCTCTCTGCAGGAATGGCTTGGGACCATCGAAGGAGGGAGAAGCTCAATACTCAGTGGTGCACTGCACAGGGTACATCAAGGCCTGGCCCCCCGCAGGTATGCTCCCGCCCACCAAGGCTCCATCTCTGATTTGACCCCTGCCCCTCACCCCGTCCCACACACTGCAGACCTTTTGGAATGTGCGTGCATGTGTGTGTGTGGTGTGTGCGATTAGAGCTGAGACGAGACCCTCCCTCTGTACTTGGCCTGTTCCCCCTGAATTCTCCACATGTGAGTTCAGCTCTGACTGCACAGTGTTCCCAGAATAACTCCAATAACAAAGCAGAGGGGCCACCCATGAGGTCAGCAGAGAGGTCTCACCGTGCAGTGCTCACCGTGCAGTGCTCACCGTGCAGTGCTCACCGTGCAGTGCTCACCGTGCAGTGCTCACCGTGCAGTGCTCCCTGCGCTCACTGCGCTCACAGCCTTAAAATGTATGTTAAGGCTGTCAGACTGTCGTATTTATTTAAAAAATATAGGTTATTGTAATTGATGATATCATCCTTTGTGACTTCGTTCTGTAGAAAACATAAAGTCGCTGTTACAGGTCATTATAAGCCACTGGTAGTTATGGTGTGATGGTGTCTTTGGTCTGACCTCCCGATTGATGCTTGGTGATGGACCCCAGTTGCTAAATTGTGTCGCTCTGAGACACCGCTGCGACAGTCCTTCCTGTGCTGAGACTTCCTGTGCTCACCATTCTGCATGTCTTCCCAGCGTAATGACCTGTGGGATGGAAATGAAAGCGGGGCTGGGAGGCATTGTGCTGTAAATCTGATGCTCAGTTGTTGTGTAGCGGTTCTCTGCGGTCAGCTGAGGGCGACGGCTTTCAGCCTAGTTGGAAACTGGGAGGATTCCGAGCTTTTTGCAATCGGGAGAGCACAGCATCCTTAGCAAAGAACATAGCCCCCCTCCCCCTATGATCGGCATCCACTTGGCTGTGTGACGCGTAGGGGGCTGATGTGTAGCGTGCGGGTGCTGAAGCCAGCGCGAATCTGCGTGCAAACGTTAAGGTTTAAGGTTGCCAGATTTGTTTTACTGCTTCTCTGTGAAAGCATCTGCTGATATAAAATCTCCTGTTTTTATAAATGATGTTTACGTTCAAGCCGTGATGGAATGTGGGATAACGATGTCTGACTGAGCCTGTCAGTAAGACCTTTAATTCCATATGGTCCGTCTATAGACGTGCCTGTTCGGTGTCTTTCCCGAAGCAAAGGGACAAAGGGATGTTGTTTTTTTTATTTTTTTTTGTTGCGTGACGCTTACCATTCTTCTTAGGAATGACCATTCCTGACGAGGACGCAGAGGCCGGACAGAGCAGCAAGTACTGCCTTGTCGCCATCGGGAGGCTGCAGGTATGAGTGCGTGGTAGGGTGTAATACCACGCTTGGCAGGATGGGGGCAGTCACGGAATTATCTGACAATGGCCGGGCTCATGCAAAATACCTGTCCCAGTGTCAGGTTTTAGCAAAGGGAATAAATGATGCCAAATTATAGAAGTTAGGTGATTGGGTAATTGGAGGGGGTCGGGGCATGGTAATTAACTTTCGCTGAGGCTTTTATTAGCTGGTTCAGGCATGTAAGACGGGGCCATCGGGCTGCGAGGTAACAGCCTGAGCGCCACCTGCTGTCTCCATGACAGGTCACCAGCTCGCCAGTTTCCATGGATATGAACGGACTGTCCGTGCCCACCGAGTTCCTGTCACGCCACAACTCGGACGGCATCGTCACCTTCGTGGACCCGCGTTGCATCAATGTAATCGGATACCAGCCCCAGGTCAGTCTGGGGTCACTCAGGTTCCGGCCACGCTTATGTGTTCTTAACCACCACGCCCCCTACAGCCAAAATGGGGTAATGTAGCAGGAATCCATTCTGCATCTGGAATCATTCAAGTACATTCAAATAGTGGGAAAGAAATAGTGGCAGTTTGGTGTGACACCCCCGCTTTAGGTGGGGCGCTCAGCCCCCGTCTGCCCCAGGATTATACTCTTCATTGTCCAGATTCAAATGCACATGTCTTCTTCATGCTCTGTGTCTCCCTCCCCCACCTGCAGTATTAATATGTCGGCACCTCCCTCAGGACCTTTTAGGAAAGGACATTCTGGAATTCTGCCACCCAGAGGACCAGAGTCATCTACGAGAGAGCTTCCAGCAGGTATGTCCCCATTGGGGGGGGCAGCCAGGACCACGTGGACACATCGTGTCCTGGTTTAGACAGGGAAGCACTGCAGTTAGGAAGTACCTCCAGCTCACACGCTTGCGATAGAGGACACTGACTGCTCAGTTCGTGACTGCATCACATCCGCGGAAGGGAACCACATCACTGGGAATCATTTGTGCATTTCACTTCCTGGACAGAGAAGGGATGGAAGGGATGGGAGTGTCCCCTTATTCCCCAAGAAGAGCAGCTGCTTTATCAGCGTTCACAGTGAGCCTTTTTTCTGGCAGAAGGAGGGACACACTGTGAAGCACAGGGCTCCAAGAGAGTATGATGTCATTGGCGTGCTAGCTAAGAGAGAGTATGATGTCATTGGCGCGCTAGCTAAGAGAGAGTATGATGTCATTGGCGCGCTAGCTAAGAGACAGTATGATGTCATTGGCGCGCTAGCTAAGAGACAGTATGATGTCATTGGCGCGCTAGGTAAGAGACAGTATGATGTCATTGGCGCGCTAGCTAAGAGACAGTATGATGTCATTGGCGCGCTAGGTAAACGACGCCTGCATTCTCAGGTCCGTCCATAGAGGAAGGCTTCCCCCGTTGATGAATTTTAAAAGTGCCCCATGTTTCGGGTTGTTCTGGTTGCATCTCCGTCTGAGATCCCTGTTTCCATGGCTCCCAGGTGGTGAAGCTGAAAGGCCAGGTTCTCTCTGTGATGTATCGCTTCCGCATCAAGACCCGCGAGTGGATGCTCATCAGGACCAGCAGCTTCACTTTCCAGAACCCCTACTCAGATGAGATCGAGTACATCATCTGCACCAACACCAACGTCAAGTGGGTCCTCTCTCACGCACACTTATTTGAAATGTATGTTCAAGAAATGTAAATGTTGGGTATGTTGCCTGCATTGTAGCCTTTGATCTTTGTGAATGATTAAGCTTAACCAGAGACACCGAGCCGGGTTTGTCTCAGCAAGGCAGTTTCGACTCTGCTGTTCGAGCTCTTGACCAGGAAGCACGGTGAACGTGAAATTGACCTCTGTTCTGTCATACGGCTTCGTTGGCTGAGCCCTGCATTGCCCTACGGCTTTGGGGGGCATTGCAGTGAGAGATTATTTGGCCATTTGGTCAGTCCAGAAAAAGGGGCGAAGACACCCTAACCCTTACAGGCCACCCTTTGATTGCATGTCAGTGTTTTGTTGAATGTCAACTGACTGCAGTTTGCCTATTCTGTCTGAGGGGCTTAAATGTCAGCATTGCTGAAAATTAAGTAGATCTCTCCTCTTCTATCATACCTGTTCTTAATTATGTTTGTATAAAGGTCTTCTAACAGGTATTTGGTGTTTTGTGTACGTGGGAAAAAAAGAGGTGAAATGTCAGTGCAGGTGTGTTACTTTGTGATAGAAGTACCTTTTCCTTACAGTAGGGGGCACGTGTGTGTGTGTGTGTGTGTGTGTTCGTGTGTGTTTTTGAAAATACCATAACCTTGCCTGTAAGAAGCACTTCGGAAAATTAATACAATCTGAGACATAAACATTGATTCAAGGAAATTATGAGCCATCTAAATGATATCCATGTTCATCCAAAATAAATATTACAAAGGCCTTGGAAATCTTTCTTTCCAGTCTTCACTTAGTACCTCTTTCTTCTCGTACACAGGTCAACTGTGTTTTTACCGTATTAGTCATAAAGTATTTTAATTAGATTAATAAGCCCTGGAGGAGATTTATTAAATGAACCAGCAGCATGTTCCACTCATAACTGGAGGAGTACCAGTGTTGGAGATCTCAGCTGGTGTTTGTGTCATGGTCCCTGAAAGCCAGCAAACAGAAGCCTTTCTCTGGTCACCCCGAAGTTGCCCCGCCCCATGCTGTGATTGGACGGATCTGGATGTGATTGACAGGGTTGGGCTCAGAACAGGAAGGCAGGGGAGGTCAGCTGTTCCACTCAGGACCAGCCTGTCGTTTCGGTTACCCAGTTATGGTGGAGTTTACTTGAGCTGATGCTTCTCAAATAATGGCAGGCATGCACGTCGGTGGGTTTTTATAGAAAACCATGTATTTAAAGTGGAAAATGAAAAGTTGCTGTCTGGTTGGTGACCCGGCCTTACGTGTGCCCCCGCTTTTCAGTCTCATTCTGTGGAGCAGATCCACCACTCGCTTTTATTCTCCTGAACTCTGTCTGACTTCCATGGCAGCCTCAGACGCCCCCCCACCCCTGCCAAGCTTAATATATCTGCATGGAAAAACCATTTTAGATTATTTATTTATTTTTTTTTGTCAGAGAGCTCTCTCTCGTGAAGCCATTACAAAGGTGGATAATTTGTTCCAGGACCGAGAAGATTCATGACAGATATTCAGGGCCCTTGGAAAGCTGATGTGTGCGGGCCTCAGCCGGACCGGGGCCTCGCAGTGACATTAAAGCTGTGGTCCACATGCTGGGTGTCCGTCTCCCCCAGTGCACCTCGCTTTCTGCTCTGTAAACTGTGAGCTCCGCTCGAGGCTGCTTCTCTTAAAAATGCAGTTGAAAGTTACGTTTTTCCCGGCTGTGTTCGCTTAGAACCGGTCCCAGTGTTGAAAGAGCCACGTTCCTTGTCCGGTAAACGAGTTCCCCGCTGTAACCTCGTCACCTCCCTCGCCGGTAGCCGGAAGCTCGGCTCGCGTGCCCAGCGCTGCAAGAGAATGGCATGTGATCGCTGGTTACCCTGACAACCAGCCTCTGTCCATCTGCCCCCCCCCTTGCATTTTGTGTTTTGCATCTTAATGGTGCTGTTTAATTAGGCCCCGTTTTCTTTCCACCCCCTGCCACTTGGACCCACTGGCCTCTCTGAGTTCCGTGCTGTTTTCCCGCTCGGGATCGTATGATTAGATGTTCCGGCGGGCCCCTGTGGACCTCCTCGGATCTTCCCGTCTGGCCAAGAAATCTGGGATATTTGTACATTCACCCTGTTTGTGTTTGGGACGGATTTCCATCTGTTTCCTTCATGTAACAGACGTTTGGATTAATGGCCCCAGCAGTGATTGATTTTTTTTGTTGCCTTTAAGTGCATCTCTGTTTTGGTAGCCTAAACAGGCTGTATTAATCGCTCACAGACCTGCGTTCTCTGGGGAGACAGTGGGCTCGGCGCTCGCCTCACGTAGACGCATTCCTGGATGTCGTCACTCTGTCCTCCTTTTGTTTTTCGCTCGATCATCAGTGTTTTGTACATTTCAGAGATGTAAACAGGCCCCCTTTGGTGAATCCCATTTGCCGGGACTTCTCGCCTCCCTCCTGGATTGGGCCCCCCCCCTCACGGTCTGTCCTTGTTTTCGAGAAAATTCCAGAAATTTAGAAGGCCTCTGCTGGAAGCCTCTCTCTGTTGTTTACAAATCAGTGTCATCAGAAGCATATGGTACCTTCCTCCTTTCAGGGCTCCCTTCTTTCAGCAGTGCAATTATCACTTTCCCCGTGTAATTGAAGTAATTTCTAGCGGGTACCTGGTGGTTGGTGAGCAGTCCAGTCGGGCCCTTCCAGATGGGTCGTGGGGTTGCCGTGATGCCGGGTTACCGTGACGCCCCGCTGATGCACTCTGTCCACTCCTGTGCTCTTGTAGGCAGCTGCAGCAACAGCAGCAGGCCGAGCTGGAGGTGCACCAGAGGGACGGTCTGTCTGCCTACGACCTCACCCAGGTACCACAGCTGCCCCCCCCTCCCCCCTCGCTGGCTCAGTGGGCCCACACAGACCCATCCTCGTGTCCCCTGCAGGTCCCCGTCGCCAGTGTCCCCACTGGAGTCCATGACGGGGGAAAGGCCATCGACAAAACGGAAGCGATTTTCTCCCAGGAGAGGGACCCCCGCTTCTCGGACATGTACGGCGGCATCTCTGGTAGTACGTGCGCACGCCGTCTTCCACAATGTTCACACAACAGACACGCTCAGCCCTGACCGTTACTGTCTAAATGACTTTGAATTGCGGTGACTTGCCTTGTGTTATGAAGTTGACGTCTTATTCGTGTCCGAGGTGTGTGTCTCTCAACACTTGTTTCTTTTCTTTTTCGTTCTTGCAGCCGATAAGAAGATGATGGTGCCGTCATCCACCACCGGGGGGCAGCAGCTGTACCCCCAGGGGAGCCCGTTTCAGCCGGGGCATGCTGGGAAGGGCTTCAGGTGGGGGATCGCTGTGTGGACGGTACCCCTCTTTGTTTAGCTCCGTGTCCCAGTTGCGGCCTGTAGGTCAGAGACAGACTCTCGAATGAGAATTTCAGTTGTGGCCCCAAGCAGATCCATGTGTAGGATGGGTTGGGACAGGATGTGGGGGGCGGGGGGGGGGGCGGTGTGTCACGATGGAAACTTGTCCCTTCACGCGTGAAATTGGGTCCTGTGTTGCAGTTCCTCTGTGATTCATGTTCCTGGAGTGAATGACATTCAGCCCTCGTCCTCCGCGGGCCAGAACTTGGCCCAGATCTCGCGGCAGCTCAACACGGGCCAGGTGGCGTGGACCGGAAGCCGCCCCCCCTTTTCTGGGCAGGTGAGACGGCCGGGGGAGACGAGCTGTGGGCCTGTGGATGTCACCTTTGCTACAGCGTCTTCACTCACCTCGTCGTCCCTTCCCCTGTTGCCTCAGCAAATCGCCTCCCAGTCCAGCAAGGCCCAGTCCTCCCCGTTTGGCATCGGGTCGGGCCACAGCTACCCAGCAGACCCATCCTCCTACAGCCCACTCTCCAGTCCTGCCACCTCCTCCCCCAGCGGGAACGCCTACTCCAGCCTAGCCAATCGCGGCACGGCCTTCGGTAAGACACTCTGCGTGCCGTCATCACCAAGCACCCAGGGCCTAAACTGGGAGATACGGACCGTGGTGGGATTTGGGATTATACGATCAGCGTTTAAACCCCAACAACACGTGGCCCCACCTTAAACAATCAGCGTTTCGGCAGTCACATAGCCCCTCCCCCACTGTTTTTCCCATTTTTCAAATGAGCTACTCGTATATATCTCACACCCACGAAGAGCTCGGTCTGTCGCAGGCTTGTATTATGAAGTGTGAGGACTCAGTTTACAAGCTGCATATTCTGCATTAGTGTGATTCTCTGCCGAAAGGTGTCGGAATTTCAAAATGACTTTAATTCCTGGTCGGTTCCAAATGCTTGTTACACTCGGTATCTTTTGGAATTAAACGAATCCTCATGGCTGGTTTTTTCTCCATTAAACCGCAAAATGAAAACTGTTGCAAAAGAGAATTTGGATACAGAAGGAAACATAATGATGTTGTTGTGCTTGTGATGTTTGTATCCATTTACCTCAATCATGGAGTCTAAACGCGGCATTTAGGAAGCATGACTTCATCATTCGGCCAGAACCACTGATCGGTCCTGGGGAGCCGACGCCTTGTTTTCTGCACTGTTAAAATCTTTCTCACTGGCAAGCAATGCCGTTGCCCCCCTATGGTCTCGTAGCAGCTGGTACAGTCCGGATGCTTATTTTTGTGATATTCTGCCATTACCCAGATGTATTTTTTTACCCTTTACCAGCAATTGTGGTTTGGGTGCTTGTCTTGCGAGAAAATTAGTATAGAAAAGGTCGTAAGTGCATTTCATGCGAGTCGACTGGTTTCTTTTTCATCAACAAGAAACCGAAGTTTTTCAATGGAAAAATATTCAGAGCAGCTAATTAGCTCTTTCTGTACTTGCCTGGTCTGTCCTTTGGAAGCGTGCAGGGAATTGGCCTTGTCTCCAGTAAATTGCTGCTTCTCCGTTAGTCGAGAGGTCGAAAAGCCGATCTGAGAGGGATCCTCAGCGTGTCGTCCAGCGTGTAGCCTGGCATGTTTAGCATGTGGCTTAGCGTGTTTAGTTTGTTCAGCTTGTTCAGGGGCAGGTCATGAGCAGAATCTCTCCCGTTCATTGTCTCCCAGGTGCGTGGTCAGCATTCCGCTAGCGCCCCCCAGTGGCATGCATGTAGAAAATGCGGAGAGTCCTCTCTGAATTCCTGTTAGACTTTGTTTCAGGCCTCAACAATATCTACAGATTTTGATCACAATGTCTTGTTTTACTTTTTACTTCCGATTTGTATTTTATTTCTGATGATCAGCTAAAATCTCTACTGCCCTTCAGGCTTCTCCATGCTGTTTTTGATCTGTTCCTTAAAATGACTAATAAGATATGATTTGTTCTACTAATTAGCTCCCTGAAAGGACATTAACAAAATAATTTGCACAGTGGGTTAG
Source organism: Isichthys henryi (assembly GCA_026776945.1). NCBI lineage: Eukaryota > Metazoa > Chordata > Actinopteri > Osteoglossiformes > Mormyridae > Isichthys > Isichthys henryi. The sequence continues at coordinate 6,419,112 of JAODJX010000007.1, forward strand.
TTCCAATTATGTAGCACAAATTATCTAACATATAAAAGGCAATTCTGATGTCCTGAAAAGGCATAAATTGAAAGAAGGAAACTATATTCATTTTCTCACACACACACACAGATACGTACAGACACGCACGCTCACACAGACACGCACGCTCACACAGACACGCACGCTCACACAGACACGCACACACACAGACAGATACGTACAGACACGCACGCTCACACAGACACGCATGCTCACACACACGCACGCACACACAGACACGCACACTCACACAGACACACACACAGACAGATACGTACAGACACGCACACACACACAGACACGCACACACAGACATACACGCACACACACACAGACACACATACACGGGCATGCCCTGAAGAGATGCTTTTGCTCATTATGTGCATTAGGTACTTGATAAATGTAAATTCCAGAAGAGCAGAAGCGTATTAATTAAGGAGGATGTCAAGGCTGCGTTCACGCGCAGTGCTGAGAGGCACCTTTGGGACATGGGCAGCGTTCCCGCCCCAGATAAGTCCCGATAAGCTCTGTGTTAGGCGACGTGCGCGTCCCGCCGGGCTGGAGCCGAGCTCAGGCCCCCTGGGGAATGCCACCTGAATCCCCCTCACCCTGGCTGGCTCGGGACGCGTGGACAAGCCGCCTCCTGAAATACGTCGCCGCCAACCCCCTCATCACATGCTTCACTGGTTTTTGCTGTTGTGTTGAATTTTTGATTTCAAAGTTGTCCCTAAATGGACAGTCCACCCACACCCCCCCCCCCTTCCAGGGTACTTGGGGTTTTGGGGCATAATGCTTCACCAGGGGGGTGTCATCTCCCGCTCACGAGTTCGTGAAAAGCATATCATGGTGTGAGTTTTCGGACCGCAGGCGTTCTTTGGGGCAAACGAAAATCACGGTGACCCCCCTCCCAGCTCAAAGGTTTCTTAAAAAAGCTTTTAAACAAATACCCTTAACCATTTAGTGCGTTTTATCCTGCAGTGTAAGATGTGGCAGGAAGTCTGCCATAGTTACATTCTTTCAGCCAATCGCAGCACAGTAAGACACTCTGCGCACTCTTCTTCAGCCGAAGATCTCCTGCTGATGATGCTCTACGATTTGACTGAAATGAGAAAATGAAACAACTGTGAGAGAGGAGTCGTGCTTTACCCGTCCCTGTCTGCCCCTCCCACTACTGACGTTGCAGGCGAAGGCGGCCAGAGCGGAGCGCAATTCCAGGGTCGGCCCTCTGAGGTGTGGTCACAGTGGCAGAACCAGCACCACGGCCAGCAGGGCGGCGATCAGCATGGCCACACCCAGCCAGGGCAGACGGAGGTCTTTCAGGTAACGACCGATTGCTTGCCACACGGTGAATGGTGACGTTCCCTGACGCTGTTATCCGGGCCTGATTGGGCGTGTGTGCCCCCTGTGTCACAGGACATGTTGCCGATGGCGGGGGATCCCACTCAGGGGACGGCCAACTACAACATTGAGGATTTCGCCGACCTGGGAATGTTCCCGCCGTTCTCTGAGTAACGGCCACGTGCCAGAGAGAGGGACTATCCCAGAAAGGACAACGTCCTCATTCCATCAAAGCAATTGGCGCGGGACACCACATGGAATTGGGAAAGGTGGTCGACGGACACGCACACACACACACACACACACGCACACACAGCATGCTCACGGCAAACTGCGCAGGGTGCTGCTCCAGCGCGTCATGTCACGCAGGGGAGCGGCACGGCCCCAAGGAGTGTCGGACGAGGGCGTCGCCTCACTCAGGCTTGCGTTCCGGAAGGGAAACGGGACTCGGCTGCTCCGGGTTCGACTCCAGGAGGATATCAGCTCTTCGTCTTTTGATTACCTGACTTCCCACGTGCCAGACCGTGACGTCACTCCTCTGCTGCCCTCCATCATATGATGCTTTCAGCAAAGAAATATCTGATTAGTAGCACATTCCGTAACCTAGATTGATTAACACGGCTGTGGGAGCGTTTAGTGTGCTGCACTAAAGTGTACCATCTATTTTATCTTTTTTAAAAAATACCGTGATGTTGCTGAAGCTTGAGGTGAAACATTAAGTGTACATCATTAAGCTACTATAACTTGTTTCCGGCCCCCTCGGGCAGGGGTGGGCGTGGGGTCGTGGCCAAGCGGCACCTGTGCTTCGGTACTCAGAGGGAGCGAGAGCGACTCCTACTGACGGAGCTTTTCCACACAGGAGCTGGGTGAGTTGAGCTCAGCTGAGATCTCTTCGAGGGCCGTGGGTCTTTGCAGCTTTTGTTAAATGGATGTCTTTGTAAATAATGTCTTTTTTTTCCCTCCATCTTAAGTTTTCTTATGTATGCATCTATACATATTTGTGTAGTTTTAATATCGTGTACAATGTGAGTGTATATTTAACTATTTGTCCTTAGGTAGTCTGGTAATTGTAAATTGAGGTTAGACTTGTAAAAACTGTGTAAATGTGATCCATTATTTTTGTGTAACTTTATAAAAGCAAATGTGCGTGTGACAATAAATTCCTACTGGTTAATGTGGCTGTCAGTCCATAAATCCCAGCAGCGTCCAGCGAGTTCCTTCCAAACGGTCTTCTGGATCTGTTTTTTCTGGACAGGCATGACTGGACGGCCTGGCTTGTCAGCACATGACTGTTAGGACCTGCAGGATGGGCGTTCTGGGTGTTTTTCTGGCCCGTAGCTGCGTTCTTCCTGGAGGAAACAGGCTGGATGTCCATACTGCTTCCTGGGCAGAGATGGGAGGGAGTCTGTGTCTGTTGACAGATACTCACGTCACATATGTTCCTGTGTCAGTAACCTCTGACCTCAGATACATCATGCGAGACTGATGAGTGTGCTTAACCCCTGCACTCTGCCAAGGAGAAAAAGTACTGACACACTGACCTCTGTTCTTGTGTTCCCTGTAGTTTCCAAGATTAATGGGTTCTGATTGTTTAAATCTTGTTCACATTGCACAAAGGGAACAAGGCAACATTAAAGAAAACCTGTCCACCACCTTTACTGACAACTGGAAAGGTTAATGGTTGAAATTGCAGTTTCTTTCACGGTGACAGATTAGACATGACGTTTTACGCGACGTTTCCTTGAGTTTTGGTGCGTTCTTGTAGCAAATGCTTCGTGGGGTACCAGCGTCCTCCAGATTCAGGCCGAGGAATGACTGCAGAGCCAGTGCCGTCAGGCCTCGAGTTCGGCTGCAGAGGTATCTGGGCTGCGTGACTGAGTGGAAATGTGACCGAGGGAGGGGCCAGCTCCGGGCAAGATTTGAGAGCGTGCAAGCGCTTGATCTGTGTGTCAGGACAAAGGGGGGTGGGGTGGGTGGTACCGTGGCGTTTTCGTGTGAAGCCTGTCCACATCGCCGAACTCCTCTTGGGTACCCTCAGCCCCCCTCCCCCCCCCTAACCACCAGCAGAGACACACAGCAAGCTCTTAGCACTTCAGAAGACGGCCATTAATGACATGGTGTGTGCACTACTGGGTTCCGTCGCTCTAGTGTCTTGACCTTGGGATGCATGTGACAGGATGAGAGTCAGGCGCATTTCCTCTCTGCAGTGTGTCCGTTAGGCAACGTCAGGGCTGCAGGAATCCGGTCCTGCACTCAGGATTCTCGGTGCTGCTCCAGGAGTGCGCGTAGGCTTTTTTGATTTCCCAGCTGAGCCGTGGGACCTTCCAGAAACATGGCCAGCGGCACAAATCTGCCGCTACGTGTTCTGCATGTGTTGACCGCAGTCCATATTCAGGAACCGCAGTTGGTGATGTCACACACCCCCCTCCCCCACCCCCAAAGTCCACTATAATGTATGAAGATCAGATCAACAGGAAGACGCACCGATACATCAACCTTATGGGTCTCCACTGCCTGTTGAAATCTATGTTTCTCGTCCGTACATTTTACCACCTTCCTCATTTTCCTCCTCCTCAGTGGCACTGAGGGTTAAGGCTTTGTTGGAGGAGCTGGGTAGAAGCTGTAGGGCGTGTTTATGAGCAGAGAGGCCCAGCTAAGGACAGGTGAGGTTGCCGTTGTTACTTTTGATATACAGCCTGGTCTGGGATGCTTCCCGGGACTGAGTGAGGAAACATCAGCCCAGAGCAACAGCCCAGCTCACCATGCAGCAAAAAAAGGTGCTGCATTGCCTCACCTGCTCCTGCGTTCCCCTCCTATGCCTCCCATAGTCCACTTCTGAATAGCCAAGGTGAGTCCTGAGGGAGGGGCATCCTGCCAGGGGTCCCTTTTCTTCCTCGCCTTGACCCCGTACCGTGCAAACAGATGGGTGCGGAAGCAGGAGCTGAAAATCCCGTACGATGCGTCTCTCCGCCGCGGTGAACGAGTGACGATCAGTCTGTCACTAATGGCAGAATTCGGAAACCATCTGTCTCATTTCAAAGGCGCGGCAGAAGTTAGGAGGATCGAAAAGGAGGCGGCCAGCGAGAGCAGTGAACCGAACGGAGCTTATTAGCCTGTTCAGTGGGCTACGTGTGGGCGGCGGCTGAAAATGAGGGGCGTTGCCCGTTTTCTTGAAAGACGCCATTGTTGCAAAGCCTTATGGGAGGGCACCAGTGTGCTATGTCTGTTGCTATATGGGTAAGAGCCCGTTACGCCCAGTGCTAAGCAGATAATGCTGTTATCAGTGCCCAAGCGTTAGGCATCGTATTCAGCAACCTCATGGAGTTTGGGTCCCGAGAAAACTGCAGCACCCCACTGCCTCTGGGAGGAGTTGCAAAGAAATAAAAGATTTTTCTGGGTTTTCCCTCTAATCAGAGTCCCTGTAGACCTTCCACATAGCGGCCGTCTCGAAGTTCTGGAACCTTCTCCAGCTTCTGAGGAACAGATGCGGGAGGGCCTCCCTTACTGCTTTGAAGAATAATTCTTATGAGAAGCCCCAAAAAAACAGTTATAAAACACTCATCTTTTTATATCCAAAATACAAAACACAGACGAATTCCTTGAAACTCGAGTTTCTATGAACAGAGTTTTACCCAATAAACACTGCGGATGGCTGAGAGGACACGCCGTTAAAAGCTTTGGAGGTCCCCAGTATTGCTGATGTTACTGAGAGTGTCAGAGCCTTTGGGGTTAATGTTCCCAAAAGGCGTCTGTCTGGTGCGGTAACCGGCTGGGTCGCTTCATGCCGGTGTCCTGACTGTTCAGGAGCTTCAGGAGGGCTCCTGGCATCTTTCGGCATCGTTAAGCGGGAATTCCTTGTGAGCATAAGGACATCGCCGACGTCAGCCCTCTTTACGTCCATGCCGTTTTTACTGCGTCTGACGGTGGTGGGGGTGCTGCGGGGGGCAGTCCACCAGCTGTGGTGCTGACGGGTGATCCGGGAATCCAACAGCCCCACCCTGTGGTGCGATGGGGGGGGGGGGAGTGTCGTAAATGAAATGAAACGAAATGAGAAACAGAGTGAGGGCTGGAGATGAACAGCAGCCCCCCCCCCCCCCCCATCCCATCCAACTACGCCCCATTCTGCGACGTCAACCATCATAGTGAAGATGGTGCAGGGTGGCGTTGGGGGAGGTATTTGCCGAGCCCCACAGTTTGTTAGCATTCAGCGTAATTAGCCACACTTGCGTCTACCTCTGTAGACGTGGCAGAAAGCATGAAGCTATCAGCTCATGCGTAATTAGCGAGCCATCTGTCACGGTAATTGGAATTCTATTCGCAGCTGTGCAGAAGTGTGAATGTATCGCATAATTAAACAAGACCACGGAAGCCGGAAGCACGGGACCAGACAGAGGAGCAGAGACGACGCGGTGGGCAGCTTTCTGCAGATGCTGCCCGCCACTCAAGTATTATTATTGATGAATGTACAGAAAGTACAGCTGGATCTGAGGGATGCCGGGAAAGACGTCCACTTGGCCAGGGAGTCACACCCCAGGGACATGAACCATAAGGTGCCATTCCGGCACCTGAAATCCCTGTGACTGGGGCGGGAGGTGGGGGCAGCTCTCTGTATCTGTTGCCGCCTTTATAGGGTTAGTGAAGTTCAGGATGTGCATATTGGATTTTGTTGCGTCAAAGGCATTACGGTCAATACCATTGCTTTAAGAGAGAAACCAGAATGCTCTAGAATCTATATTCAGGGATTCTTCGACACTAACAACTGGCTTGGAATGAGGAATCGATCTTTAATTTTAAGCTGAAGCTTATTAGTGTCTTTGCAGTGTTACTTGTATAGCAGACTGTATATCTGCTGCTGTTAGCGCCTCATGCTAGTGTGATCTGCTGAACGTCGTCTCTGAAGGTAGTATTAGTATTAAAACATTTCTTAGGGTGCAGGAAGTAACTTTCTAAACCTAATTCAAAGCAGACCACAAGACCTCAGTAAGTGTCCAACAAACCATGTTTTTCTTTGCTTAAGTGGTTTGAAGTATTTGGTGTTTTGGATTTCGATGTTGACTTGCTGATATCCTTCGGTCATAATTCAATAAATATCCATTACACAGAATTAGGTAAAAACAGGAAACCGTCTCCTCAACAGAAATGATGCAAATGAATCCCAGGTTTCAGGTTCAGACACCCTGTTTAACCCTACCAGCATAACTGACTGAATCATTGGACATGAAACACTGTTTTAAATGACTAAGCATTATAACATTTTTTTTTTGAGGGGGGGGGGGGGGGGTTTCACACCAAACTGGAA
>JAODJX010000007.1:6428998-6440142 GCA_026776945.1 Isichthys henryi
GGCGGAGACTCGAACCCGGGTCCCAGAGGTGTGAGGCAACAGTGCTAACCACTGCACCACCATGCCGCCCCCCTATTATGATTATGATCATTATTATTATTATTATTACTTAGTAAATAAGCACAACTTTGAACATGTGCTCACATTTGTTGTCCCTTCACAGTATTCAGACGTTTCAGGGACTCCAGATGTCAGGAATTCGAGGAGAGTGTGACTGAATCGCTGCGTGTGGCTGAATCGCAGCGCGTGGGTGTTGTTTCTCGTCCCAGACCAGATCAGCCAAATCACCTGCTACCGTCTCTCCTGTGATCGACACCAGCCTTGATTCAGAGGTATCGCCTTACACCCTTAATGCACAACAACGTGGAAACTAAGCCAATAGCTTTGCCATTTTCAAAATGTTATCAAGCTTTGTAATTTAGACAGGTTTTATTTTCTAAATATCGTAGCCTTGGTGAGATGGCTCCGCGTAGCAGAGCCCATTAACAGTGAGGAGCATTCTGGGAAAACTTTAAATAGCCCCTTGTTTGTGTTATTTTAAATACTTGTTGCGTTCCCAGTTGTCATGTGTTGCCCTTGCCAGTGTCATGCACGAACCTTGTCCAACCCTTGTATGTTTTTAGCAATTGTATGAATTACCCACCGTGTGTTTGCCTTACTGCCTGATGTCTGACCTCCCTGCGGTTTCAGAAATGTGCAGTTTGTTGTCTGTGTTACATCTTCTGAGGTTTTGTTAAAAAGCCATTCATTCCCTTTAAAACTGATGCTTTTGATGTCGCAGTGATACTTCGGTCTGCCAGACGATTCGTATTGTGTTTCAGAATTGTGTGTGTGTGTGTGTGTGTGCACGTACGTATTATGTGGAGTTGTGTGCATGTTCTTTCCGCGCTGTGCAGGTTCCTTGCTGTATTCCAAAGACGCGAAATTAGCCTAAATGTAGAAACATCTCTGACATTCCTCATTTCTCCAGCCGTCGCCCTCTATGAGTTTGCAAGAGGGTCAAACACATATTTCCCTTGAATATACTGCTTGCAGTTTTGTGCTGTAAGATGCTGAATACATGATATGACACTATTTACCGCTTCTGGAATTTTGTGGCCTGTTTCCCATGTTTTTACGAAACACATCAGTCTGTTCTATCTAAATTCATATTTTATACATAAAAACATTGCATTGTCTGCCTCCCTAATTACCTCTGTTCGGTTTTCTAAGCTGTTCGGAGATCACGCACGCTAGGAGGAAAGAGTTATGAGCTGTCTGTCTGTAGGAATTCGAGCCTCCTGGGGGGTTTTGTGATCGTGGCATTTGCGTGTCAGAGGCTGTGAGGTCTTATTTTTACGGTAATGGGAACTTTGGTATCGCGCTCATTCTTATCCTTTCTCTGAATTTCAGACTGGCACAAACTTGCATTCAAAGTCCTATATATGTTTCGTTACGTATGTATGTTTTGCATGGTGTCTAGGTGCAGTCCTTTAAGTGTAAGTCCTTTAAGCTAGTTGACTTTCCAACCCCTTGCACCTGCAGAATGCACTCGTTCCATGGTGCAAATCATATCTCCTTTACTCCTTTTCCTTCCACTTAAAGGCACGTAACAGGAGTAAACCGCCAACAAGCGTCTGGGTCTGAGGTCCCTGGACTGAGAAACACAAAACAGATTGTCAGTAACGGTTTCCACATTTGCTAAAAATGCAATATACAGGTAACAGACTGTCAGATGGTAGCCAGACTGAAAATAGCCTAGTTGGAAGAATAACACATTTCACTTACCCTTGTCTTTGGACAGAAACTCGAGGTATTTCGATTACAACGAAATGCTGGCTGTTCAAAGACATAAATGATACCTGCGTACAGAAGGCTATAGATCTCAAGGGTTAATGTTTTTAATGATATTTGGCATTCGGGAAATAACACCGGCGAGTCCATGCCATTGGACTCAGAAATTGGACTTCTAGATGTCATATCTCACTTATGACATCTGGAAACATGAAACCAGCAAATTTATAAATCAGCTGAAGCAATTTCACCAACTATTAACAACATGCTGAAAATAGTTTCCTTCACCATTTATGCTCTGCATTACAAATATACTATAAATCAATATAAGGAGAAACAGGTTTCATATGTCCTGTGTGTGTGTAGGTTAACCACACATCAGTGCGGACACTACAAAGAATAGGGTGTCAAATAAAAGGCTTATATTTGCCTCATGAATATCTGAATGCAGAAAACGTTCCTACAGTCTCAAGGACTCCGTGCGCTTTAAATTATCTACTAAAATATTTATTTGTCCAAGCTGAAAACACATTAACTTCATTACCCCATATGCGGCCAAAAAAAATCGAGATAACATCCAATGATTTTAATATCCCCCAAAGAAACCTGCAAAATGTGTTGGTGCACAGGGGATTATCGAAATCTTTACTTTAGTTGAAACAATGGTGGTAGACCAGCAGTAGCCGATAACGTCTGTAATTTGATTACGCATTAACTTAATAATAAGGGCGCGGATTCCGTTAATCCATTTCCTTCCGTTAAAAAAATAAATAAATAAAAAATCACGTCCCTAAAGGGACTTACAAGCGCAATAATATAATATAAAAATAGAGGGGGACTATCAGTTTTCTGCACTATTCAGATATCTAGCACGTGAGGTCAGAACTGGGCTTCTGTGAGGTGGTTTTGTCCTTCCCAGCATTGATTGCATACTCGCTGAACATAAATTAAAGTCTTAATGGAAGTTTGTATTGAAAAAGAAAATAAACAGAAGATATTGAATGGCTATTGATTGTAGTTTAATCTTTTGAGATTAAATATTTCAGTAATGGGATCTCATTCTCCTCACGAGCCAATCAGCTTGGGGGGAAAAACATCCTTGCAATCGCGAAATCCTTTTCACGCGATCGCTAAATGCAATCCACTCTCACGTTGAGCTTTCATTTCTTTCTGTTGGGGGAGACCATTTCTCATCTTCAGTTAAAGGAAGCTGAGGAGAGGAACTTTAACATGGAGGTTGCTCTATAAACGCAGATGAACGTTGTGTTCCACAAACATGACGGGCCTTTGTAAACGTCGGTGTTTATGCCGCGATTGCAGTGTGCGGGAGAGAGGAGACGATAGGTTTTGTTTCACTCCCATACTGGTGGAAAAACAGTCCTCCTGCAAGCACTTTTGAACTTTGCCCTCTAAAACAGAGCACTGGGTTTGGTGGTGTTTTGCTTTCTTCTGCTGGCGTCGCGCACAATGGGATATTTCCCCCACGGCAACCCTAACGTTGTTATTGAGATGGATATTTGGAGCATTCTGCCTATGCGAAAAAGGCATTCTCACGTCCAAACAACAGTAGAGCAAAACCACGAGAATGGCAAAACTAGGTCGTAATGTTACGCAAAACAACTGAAAATGATTTGATGGTGTCGTTTATGATGACAGTGGAAAGACAGCTGCACCCCAGATCCCTTCTTATCTCTGATCAGATCTTTCATTTCGACAGATGAAAGTACTTCAGTAAGGCTAGACAAAGCCCTAAGTTGCATGAATGTGAATAAGGAGACCTGCAGTATGATACGATTTTCAAGGGCTTCAGAAGACAAGCCCTCACCACCTTTTATGCTGTTAATCATATGAACAAATGGATCCTGCCTCTCTTTTCCCAAATCTCTGCATTGACTCATAGTGGAATTTAGGATACATTTATAAAATTCTCATCCTCACCTACAGAGCCCTGTATGGTCCAGCCTTGTTATACAATGCGCATGTCCTGCACTCCACAAGCCCTTCTTTTTGTCCCTTGCACCAGGCTGAAGATGCATGTGCATTTTACATTTCAATCCGTGTCTCCCAGACTGTGGAACAGTCCTCCACCAGCACTGAGATTGGTGCAATCAGTCGAACAGTTTAAGGCCCAGCTAAAGACTTATCTGTTTAAACAAGCCTTTAGATAGCTTGTGTTTGAATATTCTATTTTATGCTCTGAATTTTAGCTTGTATGGCATTTTATTTATTTCATTTTTTTTTTGTTCAGCGCTTTGTGATGTCTGTCTCTGAAAAGCACTTTATAAATAAACTTTACTTGTTTGTGTTAGAGCAGTATCACAGGTTCTATGCTGCATATGTTCTATTCTGACACTTACTTCACTTCACCGGAACAGTAATAACATTGACATTGGTAAGAATGACAGGACCTGGTACAATTCACAGGTAATGGACCGAGGCTGGACATTCCAGAAGGTTTCTTTGTGATGGAGTGTTCTGCATCCCCATATGACAGCTGAAATCTGGATCAGCTGGAATTGAAAAAGCAATAGATCACAGACCCAACTGGTTTGTTTGGACAGATGAACAGGCTCCTATCAGAAGTGGCAGGACACCCCCAACGACTCCAGATCATATGCAAATATTTTGATTTTCTGAGAACAACAGTGGGATGTTCCAGCAGCTGGTGCAGCATCCTTAGGTGGCAGTGGAATGGAGATTGAGGGCAAAGACAATAGTGAATCTTCGAATGGTCCAAACCAGCAATTAGCATGAGGTCTACATCAGGGGTGCCCAATACGTCGATCGCGATCTACTGGTCGATCACAAAGCTAGAGTGGGTAGATCGCATGGCATAAAAAACAGAGGATGGATGGATGACGCGATCGACCGCACCAGCTGCTGCAAAACTCCAGCGAGCGACCGAGTCGCCTCCAATTCATTTCTACTAAACTTAAGAAAGGGTATAAAAATGAATGGGGGATCTGGACCAAGTAAGAAGCCAAAACCTACCACTTCCATACGGAACGGAAGGAGGAGTTTTTTTTCACAATATCAAATTCGAAGTGCGTTTGCCTCATCTGTCAGTCTACCGTTGCTATTCCGAAGAAGGGAAATGCGGAGGAGCGGCATTTTCAGACTGTTCATAAAAACTACGGCATTAACTTCCCTCCAAAAGAAGCCGAGAAAGAGAAAGGTGAAGGAACTAAAATCCCAGTTCAATGCTAAATGATAAATCCCAAATGTAAAAATCCCAGTTAAATGCTTATTTATCCCAAAGGGAAATGAATAAAAATAATAATAAAGAATACTTCTTATATCTATAAATAAATATAAGTTTTGCATTTGTATAGTAGGTAGATCATTTTGACTCGGTCATTTATAAGTAGCTCGCAAGCTGAAAGAGTGTGGGACCCCTGGTCTACATGCACTGACGCAAGCCGTCAAGGCCGAAGGTTTCAAAGCTGTTCATTTATATTCATAACTACATGTGTCATGTGCCTTCCAGGAGCTGGGATGCTGTACTGTATGTGTCCACTGATTAAGAACGTGAGAAATGACTTTGTATTTAATCAATTATAATGTTTTTTTATAGTTATTATGCCAAACATCACTGCTGTCATGCATGGTTTCACATAACGACCATGTTCTGTGAAATTGCACAGTGACATTTGAGAAATTTCACAGACAAATTTCGACACTTGAATTACCAGAATGTTCTTGTAAGTTTGGTACGATGGGGTTACAAGGGAAGGTGCCCCCTGTCTTTGTGCTTATGACAGTCAAGCAGTAAATCCCTGCAAAGGACACGCCTTCGTACACCTTGTCCTTCGAAAGGTTGCAGCCCTTGAGTTGGGACACAACTTAGTTATGTTTTGTTCTACCACAAACTACTGACTTATAGTGATAAACCTTGCTGACTGGTTGACCAGAAGCACCGGCGCTGACTTGGACATCCCGGAAGTGCGAGAAAGAAGGACAGAAGTAGTGGAGCGAAAATTGAGCGGATGGAGTTATTTTTGAACCTCAGTTACATTTAATGCATTAATGAACACCTTTTTGCTTGCATCTCCATATTTCTGCATTGGAAAGTTTGATCAATAACTGAATGTTAGAATTATATAGGGCAGCGTTTCTCAAACTATGGTCCGTGGGAGGGTTCCTGCCACGCTCGCTTCTGCACCAATCAAAATTCAGTCAGATCAGGTCAGATATAATAATAATAAGAAGAAGAAGAAAAAGAAGAATAGTAATAATATCTATCTATCCATGTATCCATCCATCCATCCATCCATCCGCGGGGGATTGGGTCATTTATGCAGGGCCCTGCAGCCCCAAAGCCTGACATGACTGGTCCCCAGGACAAATAAGTTTGAGAAACGCTGATGTAGAGCTTCTCAAGACACCCAAAGTGCTTTACAGAATCAATGCGGATCCGCTTCAACCAGCACCACTGTGCAGTACCGACCTGGATGACGTAACGGCAGCCATTGTGGACCAGTACCCTCACCACACAGCAGCTAAGGTGGTAAAGGGGCAGGCAAGAATTCACCAGTTAGATACTAGATGATTAGGAGGCCAGATCTGATAGGGCCATAGTGGGCAATTTTAGCTGACACTCTACTCTTACGAAAGATGTCCAGGGACCTTTTATGACCTCAGAGAGTCAGGACCTCGGCTTTACATATAGAAGAACATCATTCAGTTGTTGCTCAGATGGGTGTGTAGTTTTTGTCTATATGTTGGCTCACCGTGTCTCCAGAGGGCTTGATATGCAACGTTCTTCTGCTGCAGGGCTATCGTGGACCTCATCCAGGAAGCAAGAGGCACAGCGGTGGGTAGAAGCCGCTGGAAAATGATCCGTGCGTCCATGCGGGAACAAGGCTGGCAGGCTCGGGTGATGAGGTGGGTCCGCTAACCCTGAGTCACGGGTCCTGGAGGAAGGAGGTACCAAAAAAATACAGCTGGTTCCGAATTGCGTGGGAAAGCAGATTTCCTGGGAAGTAGCTACCCCCCCTGACAAATAGCGCAGCAGTTCATAGGAGACTATCACATCAGGAGTGACGGTAAGTGTGGGATTTTAGCCTGGTCTGGACAGCTGCTAAGTGATGCCAGCTTTCTACAGTAGTAACACCAATTTTACCTTAATAGTCTAGAATGGGTTTCACACTGTTGCCATTACTAACCTGAATTAAACAGATCTTTGTGCTTTTCAGTATATACAACTTGGAGGTGGTCATTATGGCATCCTGACAGAAGACAAGATTTCAGTTGCTTTTCACTGACGCCCAGGGCTCTGGCCTATTTCACACAATTCAACTCTCCTCGGGCTGGTCTAGGATCTGCAGGCTGCGCAGGACGAACGGCTAAAATCCGTACAAATTGAAAAGAAGTGCATGAGTGGTTCTTATTCAGGAGGAATATTCTGGGTATTTTCTAAAGACAGCTTTTCCATTTTACGTGATGTTCTACAGGAAGGTTGTGATCTATCTGGTTAAAGGAGATAATGCAACATGCAAGCTCAGTTTTTATTTCCCAGATAGGAGTGAAGTGTAATATCTGCCCTTCCATCAATTTCCAACCGCTTACACAGTACAGGAGAGCTGGGAGCTTGAAGTCAATCTGAGGAAGAAGAGGGTACAGAGCTGGGGACCAGGTGGACAGAATGACAGCCCATCACAGCACACACACACACACACACACCAGTGGCGGAGCCAGGAAATTTTCAGTGGGGTGGCTGGGGCGGGACCAGAGGTCATTTTGGGGCGGCACATAAATAAAAATATGAATATAAGGCATCTAGAAAATAAAGGAACATTTAGGGTGCATAGAGGCTATAAGTCTACATTGTTTATAATTCAGGCAGTGGTGGAATTATCAAATAAACATTTAATATATCAGTTCCTTGCGGTTAAGGTAACAAGCGTACACTAAGTAGAAGATTCCCAAACGTCTGCATTGCTGCTGTTCCGAGAGCACATGTTTAACGCAGCAGTGCAGTGAGTTTATTCTTTATCATCAGCAGCTGTACGGAGTAAAAGGAGTTTTAAATCAAAGTCTGATTAACCACAAATAAGCGAACACGACGGGGGTGGCCGAACTGATGGCACGCACACATTCACACTCTGGCCAGTTTAAAGTACTAATGTAAATTTATCAAGCTTCTCTGAGTCCCCGATCTGAGACAACTGTCTTTAATTGATTTTGTTGTGCAGGCATCTCTTAGTAGAACAGCAAATATCAACACTGCACCTAAATCATTTCTTCTAGTTGCCAGTTATTACGTCCGAGTTTGTACGCAAAGTACATTTTGTACTTTAAAACGATGCATTAGATTAGATCATGGATATTAGATTTGGAGAGACTACTACAAATCAGTAGTTACACCGTGACCGGTTTTACATTAAGTTTTTTAACAGTCTTTATTTACTGTTAACAGTCTTTATTTTTATCTGCCTGTTTTGGGCTTCCATTCTGTTTATGCAGCCTGTGAATAATTTAAAGAGCAGAATTTCACTTCAGCCAGCAGAGCTGCAGACAGCACTAATACACACAGCGAATACTGGAGAAGATGAAGATGATTAGGGGGAGACCGTCGATGCAAGATATTATCGTCACACTCTTAGGTATAAATCTGATTTATATTCAAAGCTGACATTTCATTGTTTTGTTTCCTCTTCGTCTGAGGCGTAGAGTCCTGCAATACACGCAAACATTAATTACACACGGCAAAACCAAAACCAATAAAAGAATGCAGCAAAACATAATGATTTTAAAGCGAGTTGCCTTTGGCAGATTAAACTCATTTTTACTTTCGGGAAAAAAAAATCATGTTCTGTAAATAGAGTTTGCAGAGAATACAAAGCGGCGACCTGCAGGGCGTATTTCTAGCCTCGTGTGTCTTTAGTCTTACCCTCCACACCGTCTGCTGATAGTCATCTCCGCACTAGACAGGAATATAATATTATTAATAACATTGAAACATGACCCCAAGTATCACTGTTAATGCTGCGACAGATATATGTTGATAACTATGCGTGTCACACCAGCTTTCATACTGGTATTTGTCTTTGCACGCATTGTCCAGGGCCTGGTGCTTTACTAAACATTTAAATAAATCAGTGGCTTTGACATCCTGTGTTTTGAGTTGTCAGCTTTAATTCGTTAAATCGTGTTTCAATTATTTGCTTTTAATCAAAAAGTGTATTGATTTGAGTCACGCGGCCGTGGTTTTAGTTGAGAACAAAAAATATTTGTGAACCTGGAGTTTAATGTGGAATTTTTCCATCATCCATCCCCCCCGCCCTCCACCAAAAGCCGCATGCGTGTGACCAGGCGATCAAGTCTGCAATTCCCAGGCCTTGTGCACTGCATTATAAACCACGGCGCAAACGGTTCGTATTCAAGCTGCACAGTCCTGCATCAGCCCTCCTGCTTCCGATCGCTTTCATTTCCAGTTTACAGGCGCCTTTTGCTGGTGATCCGTGTTTTAAAAAGGCACCCAGTCCCGGGCGGTCGCTCCTCATGCAGCAGGCATCGCATGTCAGTGTCCACAGCACAGCGCCAAAGTAAATCACGCCGTTTAAGTGTTTTTCCGAGCGCCTGCCGCGATATTTCGCGTTTTTTAAGGCGTCCTTTAATCTCTGTCCAAATTAAGCATCGTTTTCTCCTTCAGTTTATTGATTCTGCGGATAAACTTTAAACAAGACTTTGCCTTCTGCGTGGACCCCGGTCCCAGGGTTGCCAACTTCGGTCAGCTGGCTGGAGTGAGATTTTCAATTCGAGTCTGCACACACATTTATATGTGTGTAAGAGTTTTATTACCGTGTAAATAGTCTGCATGTTTTGCAAACTACCCCAACGCTTTTGATGTAGCTAATTCTAGGTTTGCAATGGAAGAACATAGATGTGTCACGGCGGCTGCTGGGATCTGGCAACCCTGCGATTCCCAAACTCCTGCTCTGCAAAGTGCGCGTTTGCTTGACATGGTCGCATATCCGTCCTCCGGGGAGTGAAACATTGACAGAAATCCTGGATGAGAAATGAGTGTTTCTGATGTTTCCAGGTTGTTGTACAAATAAGAGCTTTTCCGGTGTGGTGCAGTCACGCTGTGACATGTTGAGAGGAGAGATGTAACCGGCTGCCCAACTGGTATTTCTTTGCTTCTATTTCGCAACTGCGTTTAAGACCTCATAAGGACAGGACATATGGCGAATCTAATGTCTTTGTTAAAATTACAATTGATTTTTCTACCTGCGTGCCGCTTTGCTTCAGGGAGTCGAAATTGTAATTATAGAAGCAAACATGAAACAAAAATGCATAAATGGAGTGACGGCTTTGCTTAACATAGACTTAAAAACTCGACTTGTTCTGCAAACACATTCCCGAAGAAAATAATTGCACAGTTTAGCCTGTACACGAATAGCACAAGGACTCTAAGAAGCATGGAGACTATTAATTGATGGTTGAAGTAAGGATGTTCTGTGCTGCCGTAGCGTTTTCTTGAGCCTCTCCTAGGATTTGAGTAGTTTCATGGTATTTCAGCTGGCTGGAGGACATTAGATATGATGTCTCCTCCCTACTGGAGGAGATGACCCAAACCTGAGTGATTACTGGAAAACATTCACTTCCTGGAATCGGGGCTGTAGTTAATCCAAGTCCCACTGCCATCCAGTTTCAGAAGAAGACAGAAAGCAGAGGTTGAAAGTTCAGGTCTAGAAAGTACAAATCCAGACCAAGATTTTGTTTCAGCCAGCTGAGTCCTCTGTGACTGTGACTCTTTATGATCAACTGGCTGGTTGAAACAAAATCTTGGTCTGGATCTATACTCTCTGAACCTGAACTTTCCATTCTGACAAAGGTAAATGCTTACAGAGAATGCAATACAAAACTGAGCAGGTGAGCTGTACATCTTCATTTATTTCTGAAGTGGTGGTTTCAGGCACACATGTTCAGGGGAAGAACCTCCATACACTGATACCTTCACACTTACCACATCGGAAAAAAACAGCTTATCAGTATAGGTGTCACATTTCACTGTACATGGGCAGGGGAATGTGGCCGTGAGGGTGGAGGGGGGTCGAGAGTGCAGCACTGCACCCTCACGCAGTTTTGTGTTGACTAGACATCCTCTCCTTACCTTTGTCTACTGCTGTCTTGCAAATTTTTTGTTACTTTTTTCTAAAAGGGTTATGCAGTGGTTTGCACTGCTGCCCCACACATCTGAGACTCCGTCATGGCTCCTTGTGTGTGGAGTTTGCATGTTCTCCCCATGTCATTGTGTGGTTTCCTCTTGGTACTCCGTGTAGCTGACACCGCTGTTAAAGTGAATTTCCTAAGAGTTAAAATAATGTCTTTAATTTTATGTATTGTTTAAATGAGTTTGTGGTGTT
>JAODJX010000007.1:6440242-6458948 GCA_026776945.1 Isichthys henryi
ATAAAACGGATATTTGAACATCAGTATGAAGCGTTGACTTCCTTGTGACCGGCGTAGTTACACTCCGGTCCCCCCCCCCCCCAAGTCCAAAAACCTGCTGAGGTTAATTGGAGTTACCAAATTGCCCATACTGTAGGTGTGCATGTGTGCCCTGCGATGGGCTGGCGCCCCATCCTGGGTTGTTCCCCCCTTTGCACCCGAAGCCTCTGGACCCCCTGCGACCCTGAATAGGATAAGCAGTTACAGAAGATGGATGGATGGACTTTTCTTAAAAGTCCTTCAGGTCCATTGTACCCGGGGCAGTTGGGGAAGTAGGTTACCCAGGGCCCTTAATCTTTTCAGACTTGAAATATTAATTTTCCACAATGGCGTGACGTCAAAGTCCTCTGCAGTTTCACCTGTTTTTTTTTTTTTTATGAATCCTTTTTAAAGGGAAACATTAATTCTGCGTGTGTTGCTGTCCTAGTTTATTGCGGTAGAGACCACTTTGCAAGTGGATTGATGTGTTAATCCACTCACAGAAGTTGTCCTCTCCATAGTCGTCGTGTTAAGACATTCATCTCAGTTCTGGGTGATGTGGAAGGTAATCGTTTGCTAAGTCACAGAAGTCTGCTTCAAACACGCAGGCCAGTGGGTTGCCTCGTGGATGAAGAGCCAGTGCACGTGTCATGGGGCTCACTGGATCGTGCCCAGAAGGGGATCACGCAGTGATACCAGAGCTTTGTCGGTAAAGCAGGGGTGTCTAATTTTACCCAGCAAGGGCCACTGTGTTTGTGCTTTTTTTTGCTTCCTCATTAGTGGACTGATTGGCTGACGAGTCCTCACACCTGGGTTTGAGCAGCTGACCTAAAGGTTACCTCAAAAACCTGCACACACACCGGCCCTTTGTGGATAAGATTGCCCACCCCTGCAGTAAAGTGCCCTGCATGAACTATATCATTGTCTCCCAGTCTGGTCCTCATGGACCTGCAGACATTCCACGTGTTTGCTTTCTCCCAGCTTCTGGCAAAAATGTGGACTGTCTTGCAGGGAGCCAGGATGGATCGAAATCACGGCCAGTCTATGGTTCCCCGAGGACTGGGTTGGGAAATACTGAACTATATGAATCGTTAGTCTGATTGGCTGATGCTGTTGACGCGGTCGGTAATTGTAGACGCACTAAACACCGCTTGAAATGTGGCTGAATTTGAGATGAACCTGAGTCACGCGTTGAATGTCGTGCTGCTTAAACGCCACGTACATAGTCAGGTTTAGAAGCTGTTTTGAACTCGGTATGAGGTTGGATCCTCTCTGAATAGACTGGACAGACTCCGGTTTACCGAGTTAACTTCGCTGCTTCTGGTCCTGACACTGAGTCATGTCTTTAACCTCTTGTCCTTTAGTTTTGCCGTTAGCTTGGCAATGAAGCTTAAATATGTGTATAATTTTAAATCAGACTTAATTAATTAACTGTGACTGTTTTTCCTAGAGTCATGAACATTGAACCATATCAACTAAGGATTAATTATTACAGAATTAATTAAAATACCCAAAGTATATAATGTATAGTATGCACAATATTAATCCGTTATGGTGACTAAGCTACGTTTGGGATTTTGAAAAATAAAATGTAAGGTTATTTCTGTTGTCATGGAAATTAAACAAATAAGCTTTTAACTTACGCCCATGTGTGACATACCTCCCTGACTCTGTCATCTGTGAGGTAGAACCAAATTAATTATAATATTTACTTATTTTTCCTAAATGATTCTGTCATACATGTTATACGCATACATACACATTCGTAATCACCGCATTTGTGGCATTTAACCAATAATAGCTGCTCCCTCATACACATTAATCTCTGGTTTACTGTCTGTCAGTAGCACGTCGTTTTTCCAGCAAATCCATGCACATCTTACCTGCCTTTGCCCATTTTAACAGTAATAGGATTTTGGAGAGTGTTTGCTCCAGTAAAGACCAGGGTTTATTGGTCATTCAGCAGCTGTAAGCGGGTGTTTTGGAGGTAAACTGCATTGGTAGGTAAATCAGACTGCATGCCTAACAGGAGAAGCGTGTTTTGACGGAACACGTCCTAAGAAATGAATGTGCACTAAACTAGAAACATTTCTCTAATTGTGGTGTTTTCTGCTACTCATTAGACCTCAGACCTGGGTTGTGTAATGAAAATATGCAAAGTAAATGGGACAATTACATAAATTACCCCTGGGGGTGGCATGGCGGTGCTGTCACCTCACATGTCTGGGTCCCATGTTTGGGTCCATGTGTGTGGAGTTTGCATGTTCTCTCCATGTCGTCGTGGGGTTTCCTCCGGGAACCCCGTTGTCCCCCCACAATCCAAAAACATGCTGAGGCTAATTAGAGTTACCAAGTTGCCTGTAGGTATGTATGTGTGAGTGAATGGTGTGTGAGTGTGTCCTGCGATGGGTTGGCGCCCCATCCTGGGTTGTTCCCTGCCTTTTTGCCATAGGCTCCGGACCCCCTGCAACCCTGAATAGGATAAGCAGTTTCAGAAAGTGGATGGATGGATGGATGGACATTACCACTTCTTTTACAAATGGGGCAGCAGGCAGTTCCCAACCAGGTTGTCTCATCTTAAGCTTCATATTTAGATTATTTTAACTGTTTGCAACATTCTGTAATCCACATGCTCTCGGCATGAATATAACCTCAGTCGCTGGCACGGCGGTAAACTAACTGTTAACTAATCGTTGCTGATTTAGCATAAACCCCTTTTTTACGTGTCTTTAGACTTTTTAAACGTTAAACCCAAATGGAAGCCCAATGTCTGGATTGGCTGGCTGATCTCCTTTCCATTGTATTTTCTCATTTTGACAATTCACTTTGTTTAATAAAAGCCCTCCCCTTTTTCCATGGCCCCACCATCAGCACGGTCAACTTCAGCCTTTTGCACAACAATTCAAAGATGCTGCCTTGCTGCTTCCCAGAGCCACACGATCATTTCCATTTGAGCAGCTCAGGTTATTTTATTTGGTTTTCTTCTGCAGGCTTCTGTCTGAACTCAGGCCATGCTTATGGTGCACTAATGTTTTCCACTTTCGGATCCAGGCAAGAGGCTGTGATTTACAGAACAGTTTTTTTTCTCTCTCTATAAGTTCATCTGCTTCTAATTTTGCTGTTATTTCAGTACCAGATACTAATTTGGTGTTTTGGGTTAGTAGGATTCAGCTTCATGGTGTTAAAATACTGCAGTCTGTGTGTCTGGATAAAAAGGTGATTTTCCCAACGTTGTGGGCCCACTGGATCAGGACTGTTGTTTACATGCAGAACACAAAGCATTTCCCAGTATTCACTCATCAGATTTTCCTCTGGCTTTTAGTAAAACCAGGAATTTCTGGAGCTGCAAAAAATATTATTTTCTCTGATGCTCAAGTATCTTTCATTTTAAAATTTCAAATGATGCCAATATTGCTTACAGAGGTGGGAAGTACAGGTTCAGAGAGTATAAATCCAGATCCAAAATTTTGTTTCAATTAATCAGCTGAGTATAACGAGTCACAGTCACAGAGTGACTCAACTTGTTGGTTGAAACAAAATCTTGGTCTGGATTTGTACTCTCTGAACCGGAACTTTCCATCTCTGGTTGTTTATATTAGCGTTTGGTAAATGAATGCTTTGAACTTTGGAAAAAACTGCTGTTTAAATCCAAGCCCCATACAGACCCGGATATTCTGGTCACTTGAAGTCACTTAGTGCTGCATGTATCACATTTACCCATCTTATGTTAACTGTTTTTTGCAGTAACTACAGTAACAGACTGGATTCATGGGTGCCTGTTTGCATTCATGAAATTGTTCTTCGTCAAATACTCTCCTTCTCCCACTTAAACCATTTCATGTTTACACACACGGTGACCTGTTTAACCCGTCGTAAATCCTCGTGGCTCACACTGCACTGCTGTAACATCACAGTGCTGTGTGTCACTGTGCTGGGTAGGTGGGTGGGTACTCAACATATGTCGCCTGATTATTAAGTGTCGCCTTTGGGACAGTTACCCTAACTGTCACCCTATGGTTTGATGATGCTTTATTTGGCCATTTTCTGTTTCTATGGAAAAAATCCTGTGAAAATGAAGCTTAATTTAACTAAAACTTTAATCTGTCAGATGTAGAGGATGTTAAAAATACAGCATATTTCTTTGTATCATGTGATGTAGAGTCTTTTTATAGGACTGTAAGAAGAGCATGTTTGTTTTTTAAGGTCTCCAGGAGGGTGAGGGCAAGGTGAGGCAGAGAGTCATTGTGGAGTCAAACGGAAACATTAATTCTGCGTGTGTTTCTGTACACATCTCTGCTTGTGCCTCACAACAACCTTCTATGGGCAGAGTGTTGGCACAGTGCCCACCTATCATACATTGCTCCCCATTCATGCCCAGGCTCTGGGTCACCTTCCCTAACAACACCTCAACGCTTGGGCTGGCTTAGGGTCAGCCATTCCACTCAACCCTGTTTTTTAAACTGGGGGAGTTGGGCTGGTCCAGTTTTGTCTGGTCAGAGCTGCTGCTGCTGGAAATTGGTGCCCCCTGTAGACGAATCGCTTCCTTACATATTCTCTTGCACCAAGCCCCCCCCCCCCTATTCACTGTGCCATTGACATTCTGTCAGTGCTGGACGCTGCGCATTGAATAGTCTTTATGTCCTCTTAAGTTGCATGACGGTTTGCTGAGGTACTTCACTCGACGGTCACCCGCAAGGGAATCGTGGAAAACAGACCGAGGACCTTCTCTACCTGGTGAGCCAATGTCCAGCAAACCTACTTCTGCAAGAGGATTTCATACACAGCTAAGTCAGTATCTCTAGTTCTTACATTGACATGAACCTGTGCTTCATATCTGACTCATTAATAATTATCCACCTTTTCATTTAACTTTACCTTTTATGTTTAATGTGTTTTTCTTTGCTTTTACCATTGGACTTCTGCCTGAATCAGTATCGATCCTAAATCCGCTTTCCTAAGATCTTTCTCCTCTTCAGGTCTGATCCGGCCCAGCAGTCTGTTAACAGGTGGGTCTGGCCACCTCCGCTTGTCTCCCTTTTTCCTTTCCCTTGATGTGACTGGGGGCAACTTTTGAAATCCACCTCGGTGGTTTTTCGGCACACCTGCCAAGGAGCCACCACCCTGCCCTCTCCTGTCCTCAAGCCGCTAACCGCTAATGGCTAACATGTCCCAGGGGCGCTGTCAGCAGGACCGCAGGCGGGGCTGAAGGTACCCAGCGCAGGCTGTGCCAGGGCAGGCTGAATGTCATGTCATTGTCATGGCGACTGTCACGTGGGTGCTGGTGTCACAATGGGTCTCAGGTTGCTGTGGACCATCAGGGAGGCCCTGCTGCTCCTGTGTTGATTTCGGACTAGAACTCAGAGCCATGAACTATGAGTCAAATAAATCAGTTCCTTGGCTGCGAGCTGTCTAACAATATGGCCTTCTAAGTGTTCCTGCCCCCTCCTCCCCAAGGTTTGCCACAGAGCCAGAGCGTACAGCGGGCATGTGCCCAGGTATCCCAGACCGGGGCCCGAATGCCGTCCACTCCACATCCCCACCGGATGCCCAGGGAATCGGCAAATGAAAGAGTGGAAGATGGTGCCGGTGGCCGCATTGCGGAGGCGCTGTCAGGCCATATGAAACGTTAATGATGTCGCCGCCTCAGTAGATTCTCGCAAGGCGGAGTGGCGTGGACGGAGCAGCCAGGCGAACACTTACCGCTGTGGCCTCCATGTCAAAGGACGGGCGACTCATGCATGTTAGAACTCCGACAGTTGTGGATTTTGGGAAACTTTATCAATGACCGTGCCTTACTACACCATTGGTCTCTTAGTTCTGCAGGATCTTTGAGGCGTTCGGGCCGCAGTGATTACACTGGCATTTATCTTGCAGCTCTCATCATCCTTATGATATATATTTTTTTGCAGTTGATTAATGAGTCTGTGAGCTTCTGTCTGATTGCCTGGCTCTATCGGTACAGACGGGACAGGACCTCAGTTTGTGGCAGCCTTGCTTTTCATTTTCTCCTTTGGCTGAAATGGCTGCCTTCACTAAACCCTCAGCAGTCATCTCAGGCAGGTGTTTGTTTGCTTCTTAGATATCGCAGCTGCCGAGAGAAACACCCCCCCCCACCACCACCGCCCATCTCCAAAGCTGCCGGATCATAAAATGTGGTCCTGTTTCCCTGCCCCTAGGGGGCGGTATCATTGAAAGGCATTGGACAGCATCCTGCTGTTTATGAGAGCATATTACCTGGAGCCGTTGAGCAATCGGCCAAGTCTAACCTCTCGGCAAACGCCGCCTGTAAGCCCGACTCGGCGCTCGGAGTGGGGAAAAACAGCCCCCCAGAGGTCTCTAACAGTTCTCTGTTGCCGAACCGTCTGTGGTTTAAAATTCAATTAGGCCGTCATGCTTTACACGCATTAATCTTTCAGCTAAGGCTAATGCAAATAGCTCCGGTGCTAAAGTAGAAGATAAGCAGCCATTTGTCAGGCATAACCCAAAGCTCATTAACATGCAAAACTGAAATGAAACATTTGAACAATTCCCCTCAGAGGCCCCGGGACGTGATGGAGGAGGTAAGAGAGGCTCCCCATGGTCTATTGGAATTAAGACCTGCTCCTGTTCCTCTCTGGGGTCACGGCTCTCTGTCCATAACCTCCCCCCCCCCCGGACTACTTGTGCATGGAGGACGAGGTCATTGACTTCTCGCACCGCCTAGTCAGAACAGACAGAGTGGGCAAACTCTCTAATGCTGTTTTTCAGCTGGCCAAGTGCATTGTGGGATGCTTGTGTTGCGGCAGGTGACGGGGTTGGCGTGCTGCACATCCTGGCCTTATTCAGCCTCTTCAGGTATGGCAGGAATTTGACATGAAGGTTTTTTTTTTTTTGCCATTTTGGCTGCTTTGGTAGGGTTAGGCTGTTTTTCTGTTTGGTCTCGCTGGAGTTCGGAGCCGTTGTTTTGGAAGGAAAAAGACATTCAGGCTCATTTGCATTTAACTCCCGCTGTTTTCTCGACCTCGTTTTTAAAGAACAACATTAAGAGGTCAATGTACAGCCCTGTCAGCTACAACTCTGGAACAATGCGGATAAACAGCCTGTGTGAGCGGTACGGAGCGCCGTGCAGAGTTTACTAAATTAGAAGGTCCTAAATGTACTGGAAGCCTGCTGGAGCCATTTTTGAGGTCTGTGGGCTTTTCACCAGGAAAGATTGATTTGTAAGAAGTGTGACTTTAAAAATAATAAAAAATCTTTATACAGACGCCACCCAGGTCATGATGGTCTGTTACGATATTTCGACTTTACGATGGGTATTCCAGTTCCATTCTGTTTTTCATTTCCAGTACATTATTCATTAAAATACATGAGATATTCAACACTTTGTTAAATAATAGACTTTGTATTAATGACTCTGCCCAACTGTAGGCTAAAGTAAGTGTTCTGAGCATGTTTAACTAGACTCTGCTGTTCGTTAGGTTCAGTGTACTGTATTAAAATGCATTTTTGCCTTACAATAGGTTAATCGGAACGTAACCCCATCGTAACCCACACGTCTTTGTGTGTGTGTGTGTGTATATATGTGATGTATGATTTTTTTTTTTTTTGGTAATAGGGTTAGGGTGACTTAATAGTTAGGGAAGCGCACTTGTAATTGAAAGATTGCAGGTTCGAATCCCCGACCACCAAGGCACCACTGAGGTACCCTGAGCAAGGTACCACCCCCAAGCACTGCTCCCTGGGCGCTGAATTAGCTGCCCCCTGCTATGTCACATTGTCACATATGGGGTAAATACAGAGGACACATTTCATTGTTGTGTGCTGTCGTGGGTCAACAATGGTCACTGATCACTAAATTCTAAATAAATTCTAAAATAAATACCAAGTAATCATGACATGTTGATTTTAATGCCTTTGTTCCCAGTAACAGAAACTGTATTTTTAAATGCTCCTAACTATTAGAAAGTCACTAACATATTTTTTTATTATCATTTTTTGTTACAAGTTGGTTAAAAATTTGGTTTTAATGTTTCGAATCTGACACGGGGACCCTCGGTGTCAGTGTGTACGCCCTACCGCCGTGCCAAATGGCAGCACAGACGTCTGACGAAGTTGCCTGTCTTTAGGCCTCGTCTGCAAGCTGCCCTTTACTGAGCCTGAAGGCTGCGTCGTACCCTTAACTCGCGTCTGTGAGGACGTGCTGCCCGCCCCTGCCGCCCTCGTCCTTTCCAGAGGCTGCAAAGATGAACTGGCTAGGAAATTAAATGGAGTAGCACTTGGCCGGCTTTGTGCGCCCGTGTAAATGACAAACGTAGCAGTCTAGCCCTCTAATCTCTATAAAATACGTTTCCGAGGTGTGCAGGAAACATACGGATGACAGAGGTGAAGATGATACCGAGTCATTTGAATAATTGCATTTTGTCCTCTGAGCGCAAAACCACAGAAGTCAGAACATCGCTGCAACATGCGTGTAGCAGAGAGAACAGCGTCTGTGATTGGAGTACCCAGAATGCACTGCACACATGCTCCTGAGAGATGCCACGCTGTGCTGTATTCGAGATATTTTTGAGTGTGAGTAATCAGTCCGAAGTGGTGGTGGAAGAATGTGCCTTTCTTGTTTATTTGTGCCAGTATACACGTTTATCATCAAATATTTTTATTGTTTTGAGCCCCTGACTTTCTTCTTGACTTTCCCTGACATCTTGCCTTAATTTTATGGAGGAACTATTTTATGTTGTTGCTTTGAGCTAATGTTAGGACGACAAGGCAGGGGACAGCTTGCAGTTGTGTTCCGGTAATTCAGATGTGTAGAGCTGAGTAATATGCCAAGAACAACGGAATGTGGCTGGCTGGAGAGGTGGACATTGCGAAATCTGAAATGTCCGTTAAACAGGATCGAGATAACCCAGCCTGCTCATTCTCCACATCGCAGGACGTGAGCTCCTGACGAAGTACAGGTCAGGCTATCCGAATGCTTCTCTCATCCATGCAGAAATTCCATCCCTGCTCTAGTCAGAAGTAACCCTTTTTCAAAAGAATTATAATATTTCGCGTATATATATAACTTTTCTTTGCATAATTCAGTGAATGTTTGAGAAAGCTGATAAGTGGGGTGAGCTCGAATCTGTGGAAGATTTAACAATGAAAATTCAAGTTCGGTGGAAAAATCACAGCTGTGAATTATTTGCATTTTTGTTTGAACGGGCGGTTGTGGTAGGGAAATGTGCACCATCGGAGACTGATGTGATGCGTTATTGTTATATTTCGCTGGGGCACGGAGCGAGGAAGCAGGGACCGGACTCCAAGCGTCAGGCAAATACCGGGTTTAATCAAAAGGCAGGACAGATCAGAAGACAACTACACCACAAATAATGTCAATGACCGGACTGGGGAAACATACTCTAACGCGGACTTAAATACATAGAACTAAACAACATTGAGAAATAGCTGGTAAGAAGGGGATTCCACACGAGGGAGTGTGGCACACGGGTGGATCAGACGAACAGGACATGACAATTATTCTCTCGCGGTGCTGGGTGAATGGCGGTTCTGGTGTCAGTGTGACTCAGTGTAGCAGCAGGCCCTCAAACCGAACCGGCCTCGCCTAGACTGGGCGTGTGGCTTGTCTATCCACAGTCAGATATGATATAAATGCCCCCTTAGGCTTTCCAGCTCTTTAGTCAGTCACTCACTGAGAGTCTGCTGGCAGGGGGACAGCATGAGGCAGGCAGGGGGGCATTAAAACGCAATCCATTCCTTAATCCGTCATCCGTCTTCTAGTGCTGGGGCACAGGGTTACTCTGCATTAAAATGCACATGAAAATGTTGCTAACTTTAATTATGAGGTCAATAACAGTGTCTTCCTTTAAAGTTTGCCATGCAGTGTGCAGTGTCGCCCTTTTGCAGTGCAAGTTGGACCTCGTAAGGCAGTGGCAGGTTCTCAGGTTGCTTGATCACGGTGTGTCTGGATTCTGAGCCAGGAAGAGCGGATCGGGGCAGGGGGACAAGCTGGGTGGGACGCAGTCCTGGACATAACTTACTGATTATGTGTTTCTACTGAGGATGTTTGCTTTTTTTTCATTTTTCCTTTCTCTTTGTACAGCTGCATTCTCGGGCTTTTGAGTAGCTTAAAACCGAAGCCTCCATTAAATCACTAAGTAGGCATGTCTGCCTCCACATGGTCCCAGAGCGGGCCGTCCTGCGGCCTCGCGCGTGTCCGGTGGCCGGTGTGTTAGGGCAGCCCATCTGTACTGGATCATGAAGTAGGAGATGCACCCTCAGAGGGAACATATGTTTTTACCCACAGACAAACAACCTGGGTCCGCAGCAAGGTACGTATCAAAGCCAGGCTTTAGCCCAATCAGAACCAGCAGAAGAAGCAATTGGAAGTGTTACACCAACTGATACCTGAAATCACCCGTGAATCTCGTCCATCCTGAGGTGAGAAGCCTCATGTCTCCAGCAGCTGAGCCGCATCGTGTGAAAGCTTCTCGCTCGTTCCCAAAGCTCTGTACAAATCTAGGCTCTGCTGCATCTTCTCATGCGTGTTAGCAGCTCACGCTGTGGACCATCTAAGCATTTGGTGCATGAGTGGAGCATGTGGAGCACTTCTGCCCATAAATTTTGTATCTCAGCAAGGTTTCCCCTGGTGAAAATTCAGCCTTTGAACTCTGTCTGTATTCTTCTTTTAAAAGGATCTGGCAAAAACCGGCAGATTCCTGTTTACTTTGATGCGTGGGCATGAGACGGCATGAGGCAAAAGGCTGCTTCCGTAACAGCCACACCTCGCTTCTGTCCTCGGGATGTACAGGTGAGAGTCCTAGATGGCGACTAGGTTCTGTCTCCTGCAGCAGGTGGGAACACCAGGAGCCAGGCCTACATTCCTGGGCAGGATCCCAGGATTAAATTTTATTAGGTCAAGGATCATTTCAGCAACATTCCTGATTCTAGATATGCGGGCACCTGTTTTAGCTAGAATATGTCAGTTCATGAAATAAACTCTTATTTCAGCCAATATGGCATTTCTTGCCAGTGGCCTTTTTGAAGAGGTCTTCTGAGGAACATCTGAAACAGTTTACAATAAATCTGCATGTAAGCTCCTTATAGTGTAACAGGTAGCTTCTTCCAAATGATGTCGGTCGAGGCTGTTTCATAACACCATCCCAGTGACGGACTTTCCAGTCCTGTCTCAGAGCCTTTTTGGGAAACTGCCTTTAAAATGCTTCAGGAGGATATGGGAAATATACTGTAGCAGGACTGCCGGAAAATGGCAAAATAACCAATAGGCGCAAGGGCTGCCTTGCGATTGCCTGAATTTTTCAGTCACCATGTGCTGTGCACAGGTATCGTCGGCTGTGATCAGGAAGGTGTTGCAGGTCACTACCACGTACCCCCCACGGTTCAAAAATGGTTCAGAGTCAATTTCTGTACCATAAAAGGCACCTTTACCTACAGCTAGGGTACAAATGGCAGACCCTTGAAGGTACAGCCCCAGTCACAAGTAATTGTACTCTGAAACGTACAAATTAGTACTTTTTTTCTGACAGTGTACCTGCAGATAAAACCTAACCACCAGAAGTCAGAACCACCAAACCAGACTTTGCCTAAAGCTACCTTCCAGTTCAAGTTGTATGTTACAGAAGACATCTCTAGTAGCGCCTGGAAAATATGTAGCAGCAGGGTTTTCACTAAAAATGAATAGAATAATCAATCTCTTGCCATAATACACTTGAGCAGTGATCTTGAACCTGGACATTCTGTATAAATGGGTAAAAGTTGCAATTTGCTTTGGGTAAAAGCATCATCTTATCTGGTAAGTCAACCTGTTTTGTAATTTGTAACCTGTTTTCGAGGGTTCTGAAGTTAAGTGTCCTTCCAGAGACCTGAAGCAGTATGTTTACTTACTCTGGCAAAGCTAGCAAACCCATGTTTCCCTTGGGATCATAGCATACCAGGAAAAACAGAATTCCGGCACTGCTCTCCCAAATGAAGGGAATAAATTCCTGCAATTTATTAATTATACAAAAATGACTGTACACTGAAAAAATGGCAATGGGGAGATCGTTGGATTTGCAGTTTATATACCCTACCTGATTATTTTATGTTTCTCCTCTAAACATAATTAAATCTAGTGGAATTATAATAATCTCAGGAGATGTGTAGTCAAGTTTTGATCATTTTGAGTGAAATGATTGTAGTGGCTCTGTCCCTGCCCCACCAACGTCAAATATTGTCAGCGCGCACTGCGCATGCGCTGGGAACTGCAGCCAATTTCCCCACATTTTTCAACCTTCATTTCATGGGATTAGATTAAGGTCCAGAGGTCTTCTGCAGCTGTAAGCTCACTTAGGATTTTAAACGCGGTAAATTATATTTTTCTTAATGTGAAAATATTGTCAGTCGCTCTGGTTGAAAGTGTCTGCTAAAGCTAATTGATAAAGTGCGTTTTACTCACTAGCATGTTCTCTCTCTTTTCACTTGCTTTATTAAAATTAGAATGTTTGGTCCATCTTCCAGGAACAGTCATTGATGAGTTTATACAAGAGCTTCGCCACTTGATTAGGTCTCCAACTGTCTGTGTATGTAAAAATATCGTCAGTGGCAATTTTCAGAGCAACAACGTCCAAGTGGATGAACCAGTAACGGCAGAAATTGCCGCGGCAGTTAGCTCGGCTAACCCTGTGCATAAGGCTATAGAAAAGGGTGACCCCTTGAGTACCTCATTTCAGCGCAGACATTATTATCGGGAAAAATTTGAAGCTGTGGAACCAGTAACATATGTCTTAGATGCAAAAGAGAATCTCACACTTCAGTATGTACCAATGCTGAAATCTTTGCAAAATTCTAAGTAGGGAACAAGGTCTTGCAGAATGATTGGGGACAGCAGCAGATTCAACATGATCAGTTTTATGAGTATAAAGCCCATCAACATGGTTTCCATTTTCAAGAGAACAGTTTTCTTGAACAACTATGAGTTAAGAATATCACTAGGCCTTTATGTGGATGATTTTGAAACATTTAACCCTTGCGGCACTTCTAGAAAGAAACACAAGCTTTGTGCAGTTTGTTGGATACTTGGTAACCTACCGCCCGGTTCCCACTCATCTTTATCCATTTACCTGGCACTGCAAAAAGTGATGATGTAAAAAAGTGTGGTTATGAAAAAGTATTAGCCACTCTTACAAGACATTAAAACTCTAGAGGACTATGGTGTATACATTCCACTATAGGGTAAATCTCTTAAAGGTACAGTGCAGACAATCTGGGAGCTCACAGCCTTGCTGGATTTGTTGAAAGCTTTTCTGGAGACTGTTGCCGGTGTTGCACAGGAAAGAGGAGTGACATCCAAGCCCATTCTGTAGCATCTAAGAACAGTAGAGCTTCACGAATGTCATGGAAGTTGTTGCAGGAGACTAAGTTGCTTCGGGGTTAAATGAGTGTATTTTATCTGAACATTTTATCTTTTTACCTATTCTATCTTTTCATGTTGTCTGTGGCTGCCCCCCTGATCTTGCTCATGATCTTCTTGAAGGAATCATACCAGCAAAGCTTTTTTACTGCCGTGAATTATTTATATCAAAAGGTTTCTTCACATTAGATGAGCTTAACAAAGCCATATTGTCCTTTTATTGGTCCAAAAACAGTATTTTTGATATTAAGGCGAATGTATTCTAAAATATTCTCTTTAAGTAACTATTCTAAACACTGCCTTCTCAAAATGTAATGTGGACTGAATACAGAAAATTAATTTTTGTATTCTAAATACATGTTGCTATTACTAATATTCTGCTACTGTACATCCCAACTCTGGTCAATAGTTACATTTTACTACAGTATATTTTTTCCTGAGTACTTAACAGATTTTCATGGCTAATGACTACTTATTACAACTTTTAATATTTATCTAAGGTGAAGTTTAACTCAGTTTTCAATGACCATTTCGGAAAGTGTCTTTAATGTAATATTGTGTTTTATACGGTGCTAATATGTAAGTAGTTAGGCTTGTCTGAGTCTGGATATTGACCATACATTTCAAAATTGGGAAGAAAAACAGCAATTCAGATTGTGACTGTATGTGAAAAAGGTTGCGATATGAGTTTTGTTTGGGAAGATCACCCACCCCCATGTGAGACCATTCCAGACCAATCTCCATATTCCAAATAAAATGAATAAACGATTGTTTCCTCCAGACTGCAGAGGAAGCTGGCATCCAGATGGGTACTGGGGGCATCACTGCTGAGACTTTTATCGTCAAGTACAGCGACTCGAGGTAGAAGACATTGGGATTGTCCTTGAAGAACATGCAATACTGCAGGGGCTTCCAAGCGTGGCATTGGCGACTGCCATGCTATTTGGTCTTATTTCCAACTTGAACCTGGATTGCGCTCATGAACTGAGGTGATACAAAAACTTATCATGGAGTTGGAAGACAGCGCACTTTCTAAGAGGCCACAGGCTATAAACCTCAAAGTTGGGTGTTTGTTTTATTACATGATTATATGCTTTTTTCCACTTAAAGTTCTCATGTAAAATTTTGCAGTTTGTAGTGTTTGTGAATTTCAGAAGTGTGCTGAAAGGTCGTTGTAGAAGAGGGAGTAGATATGTAATATAAGGAAAAGGAGGAATACTGGGTGACGTCGGTAGCTTCTACAACAGGGGTGTCAAACTCCTGTCCTGGGCGGCCCTGTGTAGCTCAGTTCTAAGGAGGTGAATCAGGTGGGTTAAATAAGGGGAAACCCAAAAATGTGCAGGGCTCTGCCCCCCCCCCCCCAGGAATGGAGTCCTTTGTACATATCTACTGCAGGTACTGTATTCACATTAATTACAATTTTTTTGTGTTAGATGCCTACCCCATGCATCTCATCCTTTTCATTCATTTTATTTAGATTGATTGAGCCACTTGCAATGTTTTTGAACTGTTTTATGCTTACAAATAATTGTAATTTTTTATACACTACTGATACAGGGGAAATTAAGCAATTTATGTTGTACTTTTGAGATTCCTGAAAATAAAAAGGGTCTTTGTTAAATAACTTTATAATCTGGTATGTGTGTGTGTGTCTGTATTATGTGTGAGCATTTGTAGGCATTTAAGCAATTTTGAGTTTATCAATTTTAGATCAGTTAATCACTATGTACAATATAGTACTATGTACAATGTGTATACTACTACATTTATATACATGAAATTTTAAAATGTAGAGTTATCAAATTCTGATTGAATTTTGTACAATGAACATTATCAATATTCGTTGAACCATATGGCCCTTGCACAAAAATGACATAAATACAGTGGTACCTGTACCCACGAGCGTCTGAGGCCACGAGTAACTTGAGTCACGAGCTATTTTATTTAATAAAATCTCGCTGTACCCACGAGCCATGTTTGGAGCCACGAACGGTACCGCGAGCCTCGTATTGTTTTTTTTTTTGTCATTGTTTGTTTTTTTTAGTCTAATGTAACAATGTTACAAATTTCAATGAAAAGAACGGATGAACAGTCAGCAGTAACTTTATTTAAAAAAAAATCTATTAGACTGAAACGCACAGTTACATGGAACGAAAAGATACGGTACGATTTCTTTCGATTACTTCAGCTGGCTCATTCTAACAGCTGTTCTGTGTTGCCGCGATATGCCAGCGGAGCGGTGCTATGATACGTATGTTTACATCCACTCCTGTAAATGTATGAATGTTTATATATATATACTGTTTTACCTTTAGGAAGCATTTTATATATATAAATTTTAAATTTAATCCTTCCTTAGTGTAAGATACGTACCTACAGATGTGCGTTACAATACGGGAAAGGTACGTATCCTTCTCACGTAGGCTAACTGATTGCCGTATCGTAAGCAATTCTTCGTAAATTTGTGATAGCACTGATAAATTGCTTTTTTTTCTACATTTTTATTAGCAGCACAATTTACTGTTATTTTTTACCTTGTTTTTTCATGTTTGATTGTTAGCAACAATTTTTTATGCTCGCTGTAGCCTACGCCGAGCGGCCTAGCCTAGCCTACGGGACTTGGTCTCTTTCGTGTTCGGCCAAAGCGCAGTTTTTTTTATGCATTTAAAGATGAAAGTGTGTCTAATATGCCGAACAATATGATATTCTCAATCAATACTACTTATATTCTCACGAAAACCTCAATTATTGTGCCTATAAATGTTTTGTATGGGGGTATTTTGGGGGCGGAAAACCGATTAATCCCTTTCCCATTATTCCATATGGGAAAAAATATTTGTACCCACGAGAAATTGTACCCACGAGCTGTGTCTTCAAATCACTTACGCTCGTGGGTACAGGTATCACTGTATACTATGTTTGTGGTAGAAATGTATGACACTTAACCGGTGCTTCATAATATGACGTCGCTATATTGCCGAGCTCGGGGGCAGCCACTTCGATGACGTCTCCGTGGTAATTCTCAAAGAATTTAATGGTCCCGCATATCTTTTATAGGGGTACACAGATAGTTTGCGCCCCCCTCCTCTGAACCAGATAAAACTGGTTAGGGTAGGGTGTGCACTTTGTAGCACATCTGCTTTATTTATGCAGTTTGCATCTTATAAGTATGAGGCATATGTACTTTGTACAGCCTTCATCTCATGGGTCTGACCATCTGCAAGCAGCCCCCTCCGGACTGTACCCTTTTGTGGTTTTCCTGTCCTGTCTATCAAGTGCGTTTTAAACTGACATTTCTGTTCTGTATGCTGCATTTCTGCTTAATCTAATGAGCACAAAGTTCAAGTACATGTTTATAATATTGAAGTTAACTCTAAATTCTCCTTAGTGTATTCTTGGGTGCCAGCTGTCTAAAACACACAGGTACCATTGCATTAATATAAAAATATATTCCAAAGCTGTATACAAAAATATCTCTCTAGCCAGTTTTTCTCTCACAAGACTGCTGCACTCTGCTCTGTAGTCAAACA
Organism: Isichthys henryi; assembly: GCA_026776945.1. Taxonomy (NCBI): domain Eukaryota; kingdom Metazoa; phylum Chordata; class Actinopteri; order Osteoglossiformes; family Mormyridae; genus Isichthys; species Isichthys henryi. The sequence goes on from JAODJX010000007.1 coordinate 6,457,178, forward strand.
GATACATGTGATTATAAAGTGTTTCTCAATACATAACAGCTCTTTGCACTTTCTTTATATTTTGGTCTTGCAGAACAAGGAATAATGCAGGTTCTAACCTAGATTTTGTTTTTCTTTTTTGGGGGGGGTGGGTGGTGGTTTTGCTCTATTTTGGCATGGGAATTCCCTCTGAATAACCCAATTTCCACAGTCTAAGCAAGTGGCCAGGTTATCTAACTCTATGTTGGTCTTACGGTGCGAGTGCAGGCCCAACAAGCCAGTGGCCTTGTACCCTGTACTTCCCCATTTGAGTCCTCACTATCAGGGAAAAACGTACCTATTTATACATCTGAGGGTACAATTATTTGTCACTGGGGCTGTACCCTTCAAGACATCTTCTAGACATTCAGAGTGGACACTGGTGCGGTTTGCTGCAAATGAACTGCAATTGGACTATTGATTTAGCTAATTTTAATCAAGCTCCAATTTATTATTATTATTTTAAATGTTTATGAAACTTTTTTGAATATTGCGGTTACACTGATGCTGGCGAATGCTGTGACTTGGTCTGGAGATCGCAACGCTGGCCCAAGGTGCTACCGCTGTCCTCCGCAGATACTCCAACGCTGGTGAACGCTGGTGCGACTTACTGCGGCCGTTTTATAGCGGATGACCTGGTTTACCCGGGTTTTGTTCACGATGTGGACTGTCAGGATGTACACCTACTCCGCGATCGTCTGGGCTCTCCTGCTGCTTGTGCACCAACCTGCAACACGGTTACTCCGATACTCAGCTGCAGAGCTTCTCTGACTGTGCTTCCACCAGTGGGCGCCCCTACCGGCTGTGCCCCACCACAGTCCTGTGATAGCACCTTCTCCCTGCTGAATGAGCTTAACACCTTCTTCGCTCGCTTTGAAGTGGAAATCACCACCTCTGCACAAATGTCCCCACCCCCTTCTGGTGACCAGGTATTGACTCTGTCTCCAGACAGTGTGAGGAGATCCCTTAGCAGGATCAATGCACGGAAAGCTCCGGGCCCCGACAACATCCCTGGCCGCGCACTGAGAGACTGCGCAGCGGAACTCACTGATGTCCTCACAGACATCTTTAATATCTCCCTCAACCAGGCTGTCGTCCCGACATGTTTCAAAACAACCACCATCATTCCGGTTCCAAAAAAAGTCATCTCCCTCTTGCTTTAATGACTACCGTCCTGTTGCACTTACTCCCATCCTCATGAAGTGCTTCGAACGGCTAGTCATACCCCTACCAGTTTGCGTATCGGCCCAACCGCTCGACCGATGACGCCATCTCCACTGCACTCCACTCAGCACTCACACATCTGGACAAAAAAGACTCATACGTCCGAATGCTGTTCATAGATTTTAGTTCAGCATTTAACACTATAATCCCCCAACATCTCACTCAAAAACTGATCCAGCTGGGGCTCAACACCTCACTGTGCAACTGGCTGTTGGATTTCCTCACTGGTAGACCTCAAGCAGTACGGGTCGGCAGTAACACATCCAGCACCATCATTCTTAATACGGGGGCCCCTCAGGGATGTGTGCTGAGCCCCCTCCTCTTCACCCTGCTGACCCATGACTGCTCACCGTCACACAGCTCCAACCTCTTCATCAAGTTTGCGGACGACACGACTGTGGTGGGCCTCATCAACAAAAGGGATGAAACAGACTACAGAAGCGAGGTGAGCCGCCTGGCCGAGTGGTGCAGAGACAACAATCTCTCTCTGAACGTGGAGAAAACAAAGGAGATTGTTGTTGACTTCAGG